>CM042153.1:99390253-99392753 GCA_023376005.1 Doryteuthis pealeii | reverse complement strand
CTACTACTAACACTCGTCCACCCGGATTTTAATAGCAAAAAACACTTCAATTTTTATAGTTCTTCTATAATGCTCCCTTTCAAAAAATCTATAAACAATTTCTTCAAATAAGAAATTTTCTCCTGACGATGACCTAAGGTCGAAACTAGTTGAGAATAAACAACATATAAGAAATATTCCTGCTTGTCTTATTACTTTTGTTCATACTATATATATATATATATATATATATATATATATATATATATATAAGGGGTGGTCCCTTAGTTGAAATCTGGAATAGATTGATTTAACAAATTCCTAACAAATTACCGACAGCAAATGGTCAAATATCTTTTTTTATGACCCACAACTGAGGGAAACAGGACAATAAAAAAAAATAAAAAATCTGTTTTCAAATGCCTTAAAAGTAATAAAGAATTCATCATTCGCATCTGATGATTTGGGAGAGTTAGACACTTTGCCTAAGCTTCCTGAAATAGACTATAATGCAAAAATTCTAAGTCTTTTGTTATATTTTTACTTATAAATTTGCTCTATGACTCTAACAATAAGAGTACACATTGAGCTCTGCAAACTGCGACACGTTTTAAAAAAAACTCCTATGTCGTAAGGAAGATTTCTTGGATTATATATATATATATATATGTAGAGAGAGAGAGAGAGAGAGAGAGAGAGAGAGAGAGAGAGAGAGAGAGAGAGAGGTAATAAGTGTTTTAGTTTATATTTATTTTGCATTGAAACAATTTTGCTACCCTTGGTTTCTTGCTGTGTAGCAGTCATCGGTCAGCGAAAGTGTTTTGAAAATGATGCAAATGATATAAATATGGTCAAATGTGTGCGTTTGGTTAATTGTATTCGCGTGTTACCTGCTTGTTTACGTGTTTGCGTGTGTAATGTTGGATGCGCCTGTTCTGTTCTGTTCGTACGTGTGCGTATTTTGGCATGCACGCAGACATACGTAAGAAGCGCGACGTCATGATCACATATATATTCGTACATTACCACAGAGCCCTTCGACTGGGACTTTAGAATACACCGACTGATTAGAGATAGTTGTATGGTAAGTTTCAGAAGCAGCTAGCCCGTAGCTTACATTAAGTCAAACATTCCCTTTCTTAAAAATCTTACAAAATGATTTTAATGTTTTTTTTTTTTTTTTTTAATTCTCCGGTCGTATTTATATATAAAAAAATCGCTTTGCAAAATCACTTTTCCCTAATCCCAATTATCTACCCAGAGCTCAATGGGTGACCCAACGGATCTCGTTTTGTCTAGTGTGTATATATATATATTTGACAGCTGCTTCTGGCCGCACGGGTAAGAGACTTGGCGAACGAAAGTTCATTCGGTCTCAAACCCGGCCCGGGTAGTTGTTAAGGTATAACCACACTGATGAGAGGTGAAACCTCGAAACACGTGTCTGTGGATTACTTATTATATATATATATATATATATATGAAAAAGGATTTAACCCTGAAGATCCTTATGATGAAACTTGAGTAGGTTATTTCTATACACAGTATATATATATATATATATATATATATATATATATATATATAAAACAGAACGTTCTCGCTGCTTCTCTATTGTGACATATTTCAAAATGTGGAAGATAATATTCCTCACTTGACTATGTAGTGCTCTTAATGGAGAAACTTGACCATCCATACCATCCTGACAAATGGTTTCATAGTGCTTCAATGACAGGTGTTGTTGAAGATAGCTCGGGCTATTGTCCCCTAGGAATAGGCCGGAAGAGTATTAATAACATAAGAAGTTTATTCATGGTTGACCTGACGTGATCGATCTGACAAGTGGTAACACTCAGGACACGTTACTCTTTGATATGATTTAATGCAGTAATCACTAATAACTGAATATATTTCATTCGAATTCGGTTATTTTTAGAGTAATTTAACTCAATCTAATCAGTAAAAAATTGTTTTTTCTCCTTTACTTTTCATATCTTATTATAATGGACTAGCAAATATATGCACCCTCCGGGTGCAAGTAATTAAGTTTTAATATAATAAAATATCATATTAAATTAGAAAGGCTAATGAAAATGAATGAGAATGCAAATAAAAAGATTTGAAATAGAGGGGGATATAATCGAAAAATAGAACAACTGAAATTTACTCTTCCATCACTCTCGTCTTTCATTATTATTTTTTCTAATTTAAGTATTTAGTTAAAAGAGGAAGTAAAGAATAAAATGACAGTTATCTTTTCTTGTTAATGGATTTCATTTAAGATTCATTGAAGAGATGTTTCCTTATATTCATTAAAATAAAACCAAACAGTTAGAAACCAATAATACTAAGCATATATTTATTAAAATTACATTTTTAATATCAATATGCAAATTAGCCTTCCCGTTCACACTGTAAACCGCGATTTTGTTGTATATATAAATACAATTGCATGTTGTTAGTATGTAGATATGGTTAAGTATTAATAATGTAAAACAATTTTATTAATAATTGAGGTTAA
>CM042153.1:99380253-99385253 GCA_023376005.1 Doryteuthis pealeii | reverse complement strand
ACACCTATTCCCTCTCTTATAATACGTGTATGTTATTCTTGTATATTATTCCTGTCGTGTGTGTATTTCTCGGTCCGCTCACGGAATAAAATATTGCTATTATTCTACAACTTTGTCGGAATATTTTTTATACACACTTGTACCTCATTGGAAAGATACTTTAAACCTCCAACTTTAATATTAGAACTTTACATGTTATACCGCTCTTGCAACGATGTGGACATCTTTTGGCACTGTTCGTTGAACAGAAAGAGGACTTTGTCTCGTCTCCGATATATGAAACGTGTGGGGTGTGACAAGAATTTTAATATTTAGGTTAAAAAGGTTTTGTGGTTATTTTCTGTGCTGTTCACAGGCTTTCGTTTTTAACTCCAGCATATTCGATGGTCACGCTGAAAAATGGATTAAAGGAAAGAAAGGAAGAGAACAAAGACAAAATGTAGTTTTAGGATCAGGCTTTTTCACGAGGTCATAGCCACCACGCGGAAAGAAAGAATTTCTTCCCGTCCAGAAATAATGTCTCATCCCAGTTATAGGCCTAAGCCAGAATGGCCTGTAGAATTAATTTTTTTTTTGGGGGGGGGGGCGTAAGTGGGTCCTTTATCCTGCACAATGCTCGGAGGGTTCTTCTAGTCTGAAAGCTCATGGAGATTGGTTGTTTTTTTTTTCATTTATTTTAATTTTTATTTTAATTCCCACAAAGCTTTCAGACTAGAAGCCCTCCGAGCAGTGCGGGATAAAAGGACCCATACGCCCCCCCCCCCCAAAAAAAAAATAATTCACGGCCAATTCTGGCTTAGGCCTAACTGGAATGAGACATTATTTCGTGGACGGGAAGAAATTTCTTTCCTCCGCGTGTGGCTATGAACTGTGAATTAAAGCTGGACCTAAAACTACATTTTGTCCTTTGTCTCTTCCTTTTCTTCTTTAAATTCCTTTTCAAGCGTGACCATCGATATGCTGGAGTTAAGATAACGAAAGCCTGTGAACACGCACCAGAAATAACCACAAACTTTTATCTAAATATTAAAAGTTCTGCACACCCCAACACGTTTTCATAATATCGAGACGAGACAAAAGTCCTCTTTCTGTTCAACCGAACAGTGCCGGAAAGCATGTCACATCGTTGCAAGAGCGGTAAACATGTAAAAGTTCGTAGATAATTAAAAGTTGGAAGGTTAAAGTATCTTCCAGATGAGGGTACAAGTGGTGTATAAAAATATTCCGACAAAGTTGTAGAATAATAGCAATATTTAAATTCCGTGAGCGGAACCGAAGAAATACACACACGACAGGAATACATATACAAGAATACATACACGTATTATAGAGGGAATAGGTGTAGGACTTGCGTCGTAAGGAATGTCACTTACAAGTAGCTGGTTGGGGGTGCAAAGCCCCCACCTAAGGGGCAGATGCGTCAGGCGCCTAAACCATGTGTACTCGTTACCGGCCTGAAAGGGAAGAGACAGGAATTCAAGAATTCCCAGCTTCTGGCCAAATATAACGCCAACCATCGGCGAACACTGTAGCAAAGGGGAGATAACCCTATTTTGAACTTATATCCACCAGAATTACCGTTTTACTGACCCAACAGCGAGAAGGATGATCTTCTCTAAATCTATTCAAAGAACGGCCCCAAAAGAGGCTGATTTTCATCATGGTGTTGACACGTGACGTCAAAAATCACACACACAGTGCAAGGGGAGACAAATATTCAATGTCTACAGTGCCAATATAAAGAATGTATCTAGGGTAATGAGTTGTTCCCCTTCGTCGACGTACCCTTTTCAAAACCAACCAAATTACAGGCCGCAATTTTTCAGCGCGGAGAAATTGAAGATAGAATTTTGATCTCTTTTTGAACCAGCATCTCATCGAATCGGACGTAAAAATCGTCGCATCCAATTAATTCAACAGAGATATATATTTTTAAAATACCGTGTAAGTACGATAACTTTGCCATAACCATTACCAAGGACTCAGTTAAGTGGACTTGTATTCATTTTATATTTATATAATTGAATATTGTGTCGCAGACAAATACTATCGTTTACAACAGAAATTATTAAAGTGTGTTTTCTTGTATGGTATAAATGTAATAATACAGTGTTTATTTGAAATTCCAAGTTGTGTTCGTGTATTTCCTGATTCTAACCACTTGCTACCTTCACATTCACGGCTTAAATCAGCATACCGATGTCCTTGTATAAATCCATCTCTTCTACTTCGAGTTATTGTGTATAAAGGCATTTATTCTAAGACTAACAGCAACAAATAAATGAATTAAATCTAGTTAATTTTAACAGTTTATTTAAGAACAAAACAATGAAACTAAATTATAGGTTTGGTTTTGGTTTGTTTTGTTTTCGGCATATCAACCTCTGTGGGTCATTTAATGCCAATAAACAAATAAAGTCCTTCTGTGTATAGAGACAGAGTTTGAGAGACTTAAACGGTGTGATGGATAGGAATATCTGGTATCTTCTGATTTAGTGGTTTCTCGGAGAATAATTTCTGATCGACTGATCCCTGAAATTAGTCCGGAATCTCCATCATGGCGCAAAACTTCTAAGAACATCACGTGATTGCTATGTACAATCACGGAAAGACTCTCCCTCGCGTAACTCCACAACAGGATAAACGTATTTTTAAATTGACCCAAACAAATTATGAATAAAAGCAAGACAGACTGTCAAATAGATTTGTAGCGTAGAATGAAAAAAAAAAGAGAATTATTCCATTTCATTTCAACGATTTTTTTCAATCATTAAACTAATGAGGTAGATTTGTCCGAAAAAAGTCGATTTTTAAATCCTATGCTACACAACTTCAGGTCCGTTTTTTTTTAAGACATCCATTGCAAATTGTATACATTCTTAAGATAATAAAAAGAAGTAAACGAACTAAATTTTACAAAAAGTTTTCGATGCGTATTTATGGAATTTTATTCGCTGCTCGACCCCCTTAAAAAATTGATATAAAATAAATAAATATCGATCTTTGCCGCAACTGTATCTAGGCAAACACAACACACACATCAGCACACACACACACACACACACACATATATATTATATTATATAATATATATATATTATATATATTTGTGTGTGTGTTTGAGATAAGAGCAGAGAGTGGGGGGAGATATTAATATATAATATATATATAATATATATGTGTGTTTGTGGTTGTGTGTGGTGTGTATATTAATATCTATCATATACTACGCTGAGTATATATATATATATATATATATAATATATATATAATATATATCATTATACTAAAGCTGAGTTAATCAGTTTTTGCTTCCTAAAGGCTTTTTTTTACTGTTTAGTTTAATGACACGAAATTATATTTAAAGTGATTCCTTACTTTTAGGAATGAATTATGTTTGAAAAAATTATGTTTTAATTAATTAGTCGTAATTTGCAATTAAATCAAAAAAACGGCCAATCACTTAACTTTACTCTCTGTCTATTCTCTTTCTTCCCTCTCATGTATCTCTGACTTCTTCCTCGTTTATAGGTAATTAGTTTCTTTGGAGAGAAGAGAGAAGAGAGAGAGAGAGAGAGAGAGAGAAGAGAGAGAGAGAAGAGAGAGAGAACGGATGGATTTGAGAATGTAAATTTATGTTAATTTCCAACCAGCAATACATGTATGCTTAATGAGGTCATTCTTCGATGATTTTAAGGTTTCGTCCGGCGTATTTAAAAAATAGAATTTTTATTCCGCCTTTGTACTCCGTTTTCCCTAATCTCAATTATCTACCCAGAGCTGAAGGATGACCCAATGGATCACGTTTTGTCTAGTATATATATAATATATAATATATAATAATATATATATATATATATATATAAAGTAAAGAAATAACAAAGACTTAGAGATTTAGCGTTATTAGTCTATTTCAGGAGCTTAGAAAAATAGAAAATAGACTATAATGCTAAATCTCTAAGTCTTTGTATTTTTTTAACTTATTATTTGCTCTATGACTCTAACATTAGAGCACACATTGAGCTCTCAAATGCGACTTGGTTTTTTTAAAATAAAACTCCTGTGTGTCATAAGGAAAGTTTCTCTCTGACTTGTTGGATTTATATATATATAATATATATATATATATGTATATATTTTATTTTACAATGTTTGTCAACAGATCAAATGTTCATTATTACACGACCCAGGTTCCATGCTAAAATAGCATCATCAGCTGTTGAGCAAGACCTATGGTGTTTGTTTGGAGTTCTTTAACTCAAATGTCAACATTTTGATTGTAAACAATCCAAAATGTGACATTAGTAAATGTGAATTGAGTAAAGAAACTCCAACAAACCCATAGGATCTTTGCTCAAACAGCTGATGATTGCTATTTAGCATGAAACCTGGGCGCTGTTAATATGAACATTGATCTGTGAAAACATTGTAAATATACAAAATATTAGAATCTACAAATTGTTGATTGAGCACTGTATTTCTTTGTTTCATCGCAAAAAATATTTTGTTTTTACATAACCTATATAAATAAATATATATAATATAAATATATATATATATATTATATTCTTTCGTGTTGCGTATATCCCACCGCATTGTTCCCTGTAGTGGATACAGGTCATCCGTAGTCAGTATGGTACTAACCATGTTTTGTCTTTTTCTGTCTAAAGTGCTGCTACGAGCTAAGCTTTTGGCCGTTGAAAAGATTATTACGTGAAGCACATTTAAGTGTGTTTCCTTCCATTTTTTCGTGGGTGTGTTGCTCTGTGGTGTGTGTTGTGTGGTGTGTGTTGTTGTGTGTGTGTGTGTGTGAAAGAGTCGAAAACAAATACACCCCTATATATTTAATGTGTGCAATTTTATTTCCTAACCTGTTAGATTGTCGAGGTTAAACTGTAACCGCATGGACAGGTGGAGTTAACCAAAGAAATATAGACCGTAACATACTCCAATTAAATACGGTATTTAATTCGGTCCAATAAGCTGGAACGTTTCCCCCT
>CM042153.1:99361251-99380243 GCA_023376005.1 Doryteuthis pealeii | reverse complement strand
TTTATTTTATTACATCTTATTCTAATGGGATTGTGTGTTTTCTGTCTTAGACCGGACTACTATTATGTTGCAAGCATGTCATTCTTACTTGATTTACATTCTACAGGAGTTTTATTTTATTTGAACCTCAATTCTATATATAAAATGTTTTACATTATAATATGTTGACAATATCTACATACAGAATAACATGCGATTGTATTTATAATAATACTACTCAAAGACAGTTGTACAGTGTGGACGGGAATGCTAAATTTGCCATATTGAATATAAATAATCTGAGTTTAACAATAGTGCTTTGTATTACTGATTTCTAATTTGTTGTGATGCTATCTTAATGAAGTATAAGCAAAACGTTCGGGATAAATTTAAAACAATCCGTTAACAAGCAACAAATACTGTAATTTGTTCTTAACTTCCTATTCAACTAAAAGTTCAATTGGATTAATTAGCATGAAAGGCGGCAGGGGGGAAGAGAAAATTTCAGTGTATCAGTTTGTTATTTACCACCTCAGTTCAAATCTCTTTTATCTGCATTCTTATTTATTTCATTAGCCTTTCTAAATAACTAATATTTTTATATACATAAAGACTTAAGATACTTGCACCCGGAGGTGTCAACATTGCGCTAGTCTGATAATAAACGTTGATGTAAGTAATAGGTACTTTACGAATCATCCCCAATTTTCATCTAAAACCCCCCCACTTTTTTGGCAGTGTCCCGGTAGCCTGAAACTTGATCCCCCCCTCCTGTCAGAGGTTTTTAATTTTTTTTTTTTTAATTTATTATATTTAATTTATTTTCTCAGATATGTGCTACATAAATTTTGTTCCTGTAAGTTGGGCCAATCTAAATATTCTTTCTTTCGCTCTCAACAAAACGTCATAACGTGTTTCTTCCAAGCGCCATCTTTTCTTTTCTTTCAATTGCTGATTTAAAAATTAAAGAGAGACAACTTTAAACTTTTTTTATTTATTGATTCTTTTGCCGGGCATTCTGCTGAATGTGATTGTCTTCACACTCAGGATTTGTGTAATGAAAGATTTTTGTGGTATATTTTATTTGGGGTAAGAAGAAAAAAAAGAAGAGAAACGACCCCAATAGAAGAAAAAAAAAAATCAAATACCACTTTTTATCATTTACTGCGGCTTTTAATTCTCTATAACTGAAAAAAAAAAAATAAAACGTGATGATTTTTGAAAACGATTTTGTCGTGTTTTCTTCTTCCTTTTTAATTTGTTTGTGGTGCGGCATTCTTTAAGTACATGAAGTTTTATGTAATTTTAAAAATTTCATATGGAGTGCACAATCTAGAAAAAGAGCAGGTGACCCAAGTTCAAACCTGGAGCCGAGGCTGTTTGCATTTCACTTTCCACTGTTCTGTGAGAAGGCTGAGGCTCATGTTCCCCCCCGCCCTCTTGATATTGGCATTCAGACTTGAACAGACTTCTATAATTCTTGTGCCCTGAGTTCAGTGCCTCCTTTGACTGTGAAAGTTCAATGTTTGATAACAACCTCGACCACAGGCGCGTGGTCATAATGGTTGTCGTAGGAATGGACTCGTCGACACAAGTTCAAATCCTGACAAGACTGGTTTGTATTTCGCATAGCGCTAATACCTTTGGAAAGGTTATGCATCCATCTACTCTCCTTCGCATGGATAAATAGTGAGGGCAGACTGGGCTCTTTAACCTTACTAGGTAACCTGTCTAGGAGAAGGAAAACTCTTAATTCAAATCTGTAAACACCACTTAAGAAATGGACCTTGTGTCGCCCTCCTGCTCATGCGGAGGGCTGGTAAATGATAAATAAAAATATATATATAATTATATATAATAATATATATATATATATATATATATATATATATATATATATATATATATAAACACACAGGGTGATTTAAAATAACTCCCTATTTTAAAAATCTATTTTTTTTGAAACCTTAGTTTTTATGAGATGAATATGAGAAGAACACATAACATGGAGTTTATTAGAATTCTATACAGGCAGCACGCATTTGCCTTCAGCTCTCAAACCACTTGGTAATTGCATCAACTGATCTTCCAGGAACTCTTGTGGAATGGCAGAAATAAATTCTTGATTCGTCCTTTCAGTTCTTCCAAAGTCATTGGTTCCATAGAATAGACTTGCTCCTTCAACCAACTACAAAGAAAAAAGTCGTAGGGTGTTAAATCAGGGCTTTTGGCTGGCCACTCATGCGGATCATGTCTACCCACCATCTCCCAGGAAAATGATGATTCAGCCATTCACAAACAACAATTGTAAAATGTGGAGGATCACCATCTTGCACAACACAGATTTAATTGCCATATATTAAAGAACATTCATTAAAGAATTGAGAAAAAACGTAAATGCTTTTAAAAAAAACTATAAATAGTTTAAAATAGGGAGTTACTTTTCAATCACTGCCTAATAAAGTAACTACCTATATAATTTTTCAAATCTTATAATTTATTTCTGAATCCTAATTTTCCCAAAAGAATGAATGTGAAGAACACACATAATATGGAGTTTTAAAGAAATTGACCATGTCTCACATCCTGCTCGTGTGTAGGGGTTGGTAAATATATAAATTATATATATTAGCAAATATATGCACCCTCCGGGTGCAAGTATTTAAGTTTTAATGTAATAAAATATTGTATTAAATTAGAAAGGCTAATGAAACTAAATAAGAATACAGATAAAAAGATTTGAAACCGAGGGAGTATAATAAAAGATTTGAAACAGGTAGTATAATAAAAAATGGAACAACTGAAACTTACTCTTCTATCACTCTCGTCTTTCATTGTTATTTTTTCTAATTTAAGTATTTAGTTATAAGAGGAAATAAAGAATAAAATGACAGTTATTTTATCTTGTTAATGGATTTCATTTAAGATTCATTGAAGAGATTTTTGCTTATATTCATTAAAATAAAACCAAACAGTTAGAAATCAATAATACTAAGCACATATTTATTAAATTCGATTTTTTAATATTAATATGCAAATTAGCCTTCCCGTTTACACTGTAAACCGCTATTTTGTTGTATATATAAATATAATTGCATGTTGTCAGTACGTAGACATAGGTAACAGTATTAATAATGTAAGACAATTTTATTAATAATTGAGATTTAGATAAAAAATAAAATCATGGAGAATGTGATGTAAATAACTAAGGGAATTGTGACTTGAGTAGGAATATAGTTTCGGTTACAGACAGAAAAACACAATCTCCATTATAATAATATATATATATATATATATATATATAACACAATGGCTGTCATCATCCCAATTATGGAACATTTACAAATATATATATTTCTTATTTCTTATGAGTGTTGTCACCTCAGGTAAATAATGGACCATTCTGTTTTTATTATAAAGAAAGGGAAGAAATAGGACATGCTACACAGAAAAATATAATAAGAATGATAGTAGTGGAAAGATTGATAGAGGGGGTGAGCATGTGGAAGCGATAATGCTAAGATGTTTCAATCAAACTTAATGAAAAGAAGGAAACAAAGAAAAAGAAAAATAGTGAGAAAGAGTTAAATCAAGATTATTATACTTTTCACATATAGAACTATCTTGCAATAGCTCTTAAGTAAACGCATCAAACATTGTAATAATTAAATTATCATACTGTGGTATAGCCACAGGTCCTGCTATTTTTTAATATTGTGGCTTTAACTTTATTGTTGGAGATCTTGTTTATTGAGGTGTTGAATAAAGGAAAGTCGTTGGGGTGGCCTAAAGTCGGTATCTGCCAGACAGTGATGGAGTCTATCCACTTTTCACTAGTGCTGGACCAAGGAGATTTTGGGGGGTCTGTGGTGGAGCGCCACACCTACCATCAGCTACTCACTTTACTGCACAGATGCCTGTGCTACTCATATGCTGAGTTGGTGAGGGATGGTAATGAACCCGGAACCTCAAAGTTCCTAGTAGGACGCTCTACCAACTGAGCTAAACCCGCCCTTAGTGTTGAATAGTTCTTTCCAAAATAATGCTGATAACATTTTCCTTGAGATGGGATTTTGAAATATGAAACAAACAAAACAAAATGTCAATCCCAAGAAATAAGAATGAAGAATTGAGTGAAATGAAATATGAAAACAATAAAACTATTGAATACCATAAATATGAAGAATTGGGAGGAGTTTTCATTTTTCTTTCTTTTTGTTTTTTTCTTTTTTCTTTTTTCTACTCCATTTTTACCAAAGTATCTTACTTCAAATATTTCTACCCACCCTTCTCTTTTTCTTATTGTACTCTCTCTCTCTCTCTCTCTCTCTCTCTCTCTCTCTCTCTCTCTCTCTTTGTATACTCTCTTTATTGTATACTCTCTTATTGTATACTCTCTCTTTGTTGTACACTGTTATTTTTTTTGTACTATCTCTTTTCTTTGTTTTACACACTCTTTCACCCCCCTCTCTCTCTTCTCTCTCTTATTGTTATACTCTCTCTCTCTCTTTCACCCCCCCCTCTCTCTCTCTCTCTCTTTTATTGTATACTCTCTCTTTTTCTTTTTTTACACATCTTTCACCCTCTCTCTCTCTCTCTCTCTCTCTCTATTGTATACTCTCTCTCTCTCTCTTTCACCCCCCCTCCCTCTCTCTCTCTCTCTCTTGTATACTCTCTCTTTTTCTTTGTTTTACACACTCTTTCACCTCTCTCCCCTCTCTCTCTCTCTCTCTCTCTCTCTCTCTTTATGTATACTCTCTCTCTCTTTCACCCCCCCTCTCTCTCTCTCTCTCTTTGTTGTACACTGTTATTCTTTTTGTACTATCTCTTTTTCTTTGTTTTACACACTCTTTCACCCCCTCTCTCTCTCTCTCTCTCTCTCTCTCTCTCTTTATTGTATACTCTCTCTCTCTCTTTCACCCCCCCCTCTCTCCTCTCTCTCTTTATTGTATACTCTCTTTTTCTTTTTTACACACTCTTTCTCTCTCTCTCTCTCTCTCTCTCTCTCTATTGTTACTCTCTCTCTCTCTTTCACCCCCCCCCTCTCTCTCTCTCTCTCTCTTCTCTTGTATACTCTCTCTTTTCTTTTTTACACACTCTTCACCCTCTCTCCCCTCTCTCTCTCTCTCTCTCTCTCTCTCTCTCTCTTGTATACTCTCTCTTTTTCTTTTTTTACACACTCTTTAACCCTCTCTCTCTCTCTCTCTCTCTCTCTCTCTTGTATACTCTCTCTCTCTTCAACCCCCTCTCTCTCTCTCTCTCTCTCTCTCTCTCTCTCTCTCTCTTGTATATACTCTCTCTTTTCTTTTTTTTACACACTCTTTAACTCCCCCCCTCTCTCTCTCTCTCTCTCTCTCTCTCAATGATCTTTATTCCCTCCATTTTCTCTCCTTTCTAACACACATACACAATGTTTAACTACTCACTCTTTTTATTACTTATTTTATCCACATCTCTCTCTCTCTCTCTCCCCTTTCTCAATTTCCTTTCCCCTCACCACCACCACCACCCCTTCAGTATTTCATTTTTCCTGTTTATCTAGATTTACTCTGCTCGTCCTCCACCCACCCCCACCCCGCGGCCATCTTTATTTTCTCTTGCTCTGTCTGTCTAGGTTTTTCTCTTCCACCAATTTCCTTTTTCACACCCAAGTGACTTTCCTATTTCAACCAGATGTCCATTAGCTCAAATTTCTCACTTGTGATATTGGAAAGAGAAACAAGAAACCGAGTCGATCAGAGACAAATTCAAGATAACTCATCTTCCTCCTCCTCCTCCTCCTCCCCCTCCCATGAGCGGTTTTCAAACATTTTTACCATAACTCATATTGAAAAAAATCTTCAGTGATATTAAGACAAAGACTCATCTATCTATCTATCTATCTATCTATCTATACATACATATATAAAGGGCAGTTGTGTGTATGTGTGTGTATGTTCGGTTGAAACTACGAAAATAAAACAATCAACAGCAAAGTAAATATGTATACACATTCACTATCACCAGATCTTGCTTTATGAGCAAATATAATGAATATTTGATTTATATTCATGAAGATAATTATGAAATAAAATAAAGATTTGTTTTGGCATTTGATATTTTAAAAAGGAGACACTAATTTTGTTTTTTTCAAAGTATCTGTGCCCTTTTTACTGACGCCCCCACCCGGCCGGAATAAGGCAAGATCTTTTTTTTACGTAGGGATTTTAATGGGGCATCCTGCGAGGTCCAACTCATGACTCAGTAATAATGGATTTGCAAGACTAACACGTTGCCTCCTTACTACCCAAATGATGCAGGGTAGCTACTTCTAGTTGATAAATAAGGCCTTTAATCCTATAAAACAAGGGTGAGGGAGGCCTAAAGTCGGTATCAGCCAATCAGCGAGGGAGTCTATCCCCTTTTCACTAGCGCTAGACCAAGGAGATTGTTTTTGCGTTTGATGTGGGGCGCCACACCTACCATCAGCTCCTTACTTTACCGCACAGATCCCTGTGCTACTACATATGCTTAGTTGTCGAGGGCCGTTATCGAACTAGGAACCTTGGGGTTTCTAGCCGAATGCTCTACCGACTGAGCTAACCCGGCCCTATCGCCAGATAGAATAATAAAACTGGTCCAAATTTTATATGTAAAATAATAGGTTTATTTTTCAACAACATCATCATCATCATCATCTTCTTCGTCGTCTCTTAACCTTTTGTTATGACCTCTCTTCTTGTTTCCATGGCAAGCGCGAGAGAGTTTAGTTCTAATCAGTTTCTAGGTGGCTGCCAAAGAATGAAGACACAAAAGCAGTTAGCTTGATTCTCACACACATGGTTATAGTCCGAAACCCAAGAAAGAGAAATAAGATTCAAATAACAAAAATGTGAATTGACCGGAGAAATTCTGTCCTGGGTATGATATGTTAAACTGCATCTAGTGGTGACCTTCCAATCCTGGAGCTCTGGGGAGTGTGCAGTACCCTTTCATCACCATTACTCCCAGGTCCACTCTGTAGTACCTGTTAAGGTCCCATCTATGGGTTAAAGAGAACAAACGTGAGTTTTTAAAATAATTTTAAAAATTGAATGCTCAACAAGAATAAATAAAACAAAATGTTTTCAACATAAAATAACACAGGGGAGGTTGACATGCCATAAAGTCCAACCAACCAACCAAAGAAATGTCTTGTGTTGTTAATCACAAACAAAGAAACCATGCAGGACGTCTCAACAAGAATCTAAAGAAGAAGAAGAAACAAACTAGAAACAGCTAAGAAGATACCAGACCAAGTAAGAAAAGCTACTACTCAGCCAGACCAAGTTATAATTAATGGGTATCCTATTAATTATGCACGGTTAGTGTAGGGAATTTATTTAAATTCAAAATTTCTTAACCTTATTGTGACCTCTTCTTCCTGTCGGTTGGGACTTTAGAATACGCTAATTGCACCTCTACAGTAAAGTAAAATCGTCGGGGTGGCCTAAAGTCAGTATCAACCAGACAGCGAAGGAGTCTATTCCCTTTTCACTAGATCTAGACCAAGGAGATTGTTTTTGCATCTGAGGTGGAGCACCACACCTACCTTCAGCTCATTACTTTACTACACAGATCCCTGTGCTACTCATACGCTAAGTTGGCGAGGGCTGGTATCGAACCCAAAACCTTGTGGTCCCTAGTCGGACATTCTATCCCCCAATGGGGCCACCTGTTGGCCATGGGTGGTGAACCGTGATGCTTAAATTAAAATTATTATCTCCCTTGACGAAAAGTGCCCATGCATATATAAAGGAGCCCAATGACTCCTTTTGTCTATGGCCTCTCTCCACCCCTGGGACCTTATAATAATAATAATAATAATAATAATAATATAATTTGTTCTCAATTATCTAGTGCATTTTGTAGTAAATGGCATCTTTACAAGACGAGCAATGGCCTTCACCTCACAAGTCTGCGACGAACAACTTAAAACAATAATTAATTCTTTGTTTCAATGGCTTTTTCTGTTGCTGAGACTAAAAGAGACTTTTAAAGAGTTGCTTAGTGACTTGAAAATTAAAGGCGACTCGAGCATATGGTTCGAATAGTCGAGTCAGTCAAACATGAAAAAAAAAGAAGGAAAAGAAACTGCTTTGTGCAATTTTGGCAATGCCGGGAAAAGAGAGAAAAGGAAAAGATGGGTGACGACGGCTTTTCTTCTTCTTCTTCTTCTTCTTCTTCTTCTTTTCGTTTTATTGTGATTCTAGTTTTCCACTGGTCTCACTCATATTTTCATTAGCATCTACAATTATTTACTTACTGAAAAAATAACTAATTATAAAAATTTTTTTAAGTTCCCTCATACAAACCTATTAATTCAGTGAAGAAGAAACGTAATGGTCCAAATATTACACAATTCCTTTGAACGGTGCTAAAATAAATCACTCATGGGTAGACTGTGAATTTAAGGGCGTAAATTTTTACTATAGCCCACTGGATGGATGTTAGTGGAATATGAAATAAAGTCCAATGTATATATTTTTAATTTCTCAACCGGGATTACTTTTAATAAAAATGAAACTGGTTAAATACTCGGTAAAATTACCAGCGAATAGTAATTTTCAGTTTATTTCAATATAGGACTTGATAAGTTTATAATCTCAATTCCCTTAAAATAACAACGCTGAGGTTTTTAAAAACTAAAAAAAAAACTGTATAACTGAATCACTACGTAACAAATTTAAATCTATACAACATCAATTGATGCTGTCCTTTAATTTAAAAACAAAAAACAAAAACAAAACACAACTTATAAATGAATTTTACGTAAATCCAGTTGAGTTCATAAATTAAAAATATTGGACTTCATTTCATATTCCACTAACTGTCCGGTAGACTATGCTAAAAAAATGTACACCCTGAATTCACAGTCAACCTAGTCGTAGTTGGTTAGGTTATTATGAACTATTGTAAATATTTTGAGACAATTTTAAATCAAGTTAGATTAAATGAAGTACGGCCAAAATTTCAATACGAAAGCCCTTCCCTCACTTCTTTAAACTTTTATAAAAATAATAATTAAATTATAAATTGTTACTTGTTTTAATTGTTTCCCAAAGAACAGAGCCTGTCCTAAAACTATTAAAAAATGTTCTATCAATTTCTTAATTATAACAATGAAATAAATTACGTTAAAAAAAAGCATGTCTTCAAGGGAGAAAAAAACGGCAAAAATGTACCATTTAGACAGATTTTTATGGGGAAAATGTGATAAAAGTAGACTTAGAAAATTAAAAGTTTTGTTGAATTTTAATTCATGGATGGGGCAGTAAAAAAAAAAACACGGGAGATTTTGGCCAACCAAAAATTGGTACTTCTCCAAGACACTTTGTTCAAGGAAATGTCTGCAATAATACTATACTGAAAAAGCTCTGGGGCGCACTGTTTGAGAACCACTGGATTACGGAAACTACCGAAGTAACCTAAAACTAACCCTAAAACTAACCCTAACTCTTATCTAACCCTAGCGTCTCAAATGTTTCGGGTATTTCCGTGAAATGTAATGCTTTTTATACGTAATTTAATGATATTATCTCTTGCGCGCTATTCTACATTAGCACCAAATTTTTTTCTTGAACATTTACGCTTAAAAATCACATCTTCAACACACTACAATTCACCCAATCTAATATATTTCTTTTAGTTTCTGTTGTAACACCTAACAAAGGTTTCTTTTCTTTCTTTTGGAATTCCGTCGCAGACGACGAAGATGTCACTCCATATCTTCATTTTTGACCCAATGGTGGCTCATTAGTCCAATTCTGGACTTGTAGATGCGGTCACACACATTACAGTGGAAATTCCCATCTACAGTTGGTTGTTCATGACGACGAAGACGTAGCCGTTCTGCAGTCCTGTTTATCTCATTATTGAGCTGCTTTGCAAAAGTTACTAAGTGAGAAATAACCAAACGGAGGTTGGAAATTAAATGGAATGGAATCTTTATAACATTAACAAAATACAATACTCACCAGCGACGTGGAGAAGGTAAACCACTGCTAGTGGTATGACGACTCAGTCACCATAATACTCCAGTGTTTATGAGGATTGGGACATACTCATTAATGTTCATAGGTAGGGTATATGAGGATTGGGACATACCCATTAATGTTCATAGGTAGGGTATATGAGGATTGGGACATACCCATTAATGTTCATAGGTAGGGTATATGAAGATTAAGACCAGGATATATATATATATATATATATATATATGTGTGTGTGTGTGTGTGTGTGTGTCATATGCAACAAATTCCGATAAAGGGGTAGATAACAAAATACTGACTTTATTGTCTGAGCACATTCAACAACAATACAAATACAAAATAGGACAAAAGTGTCACTTACTGTATAGAATATCTATCGTGCAACAGGTACACGGTAAAGAGGCAACTGGTGCGTGTAACTTCAGTGGAGCCCTAGGGTGTAGAAAGGACTGTGTACATACACGGGTACAAGCCTATAGTTCGGGGACAAACCTTAATGGATAGAGACACAACTTGTCTAGGGCATCTTTGTGGTTGCCAGATGAAAGAGGGACAGAGAGAGCTTCCCGGGTTGAATTCAAATAGCCAGGTAGTAATGCTATCTAGTGGCAACCCTTGGCGGCAAGTGAAGATAACCATTTTCTGCTCCACTCCATCCCAATAAGGGAAAACAATCGTTACAGCAGTTAGTAGTGGACTATTAAGAGTGAATAAGAATTGATCATTCATTAATCGTCATATTTAATGACATTTGTAAAAAAAAATCTCATTAGATTTTTCGGGCTGTTGTTCTCATCTTTATAATTATATACACAACGTTTCGGTCGATGCGCCCTTCGGAACGCTCCCGATTACGACATGAAGGCTCCAGAGTTCGACAACAAGGTTTCCGAAGCACCTGAAAAAGGCCGGGGGGGGGGGGGCACATCAGCTGAAACGACATGTGTATAACAATAAAGATGAAGACAACTGTCCGAAAAATCTAAATAATACAAATTATCAAGTCTCATCTCAAAAATTCAGACAAACTAATTAAATTAGTATTATTTGGATTATTCGGACTATTGTCCTCATCTTTATAGTTATCTAAATAACCTTCCGACCGATGTACCCTCCGGCCTTCTTTAGATATTTCTTGTCGGACTTGGACCTTCTTTTCGAACTCGGAAAACTTCTTGTTGAATTCTGGGGCAGACAAGAAATACCTACAGAAGACCAGAGAATACATCGACCAAAACGTTGTGTAGATAACAATAAAGATGAGGACAATAGTCCGAATAATCCAAATTATCAAATTCATTAAAAACAACTTCAGAGAAATAATTAAATTAGATTAAAAAATTGAACTTTCTAATGAAAAAATCTATCAAAAAAATTAAGTAATCGCCATAGCTTTTCATCTTCTGATAAATTAAGAAGAAAATAAAATAGTTCCATCTCTTAAATGCAACTTATTTCTTTAATTATACATCATCTTTTTTTTTTTTAATGCTTTTAAATAGTCGAAAGTTGATGCATTATTTAAAAAAATGTTAAAAATCAAATTGTGTTGTTTTAATTTCTTAATGAATTGGCAATAAAATTTAAATAAATCGATAAAAATCAAATTTGAACTCTAAAAAGATCTGTTTATACTTTTACTTTTAATTTAATTTAATTTATTTAATTAATCATCAAACGAACAGCGGTAGACTTGAATAGCAAGATTTAAAAATACGAAAACAACAAAGAAAAAAGTCCTTTAATTAAAACTAGCAGCGACTACCCGGCGTCACCTGGGTAGAAGGGGATTTTTTAAGTTAGTCCCGCAGATCCATTATTACTGAATCCTGAGTTGAATCCTCGTGGGATGCCCCATTTAAATCCCTATGTAAAAAAAAAATCGACCTTGCATTGATCCAGCTACTCTGAAAAGAAATGTTAATGTCTACTATCTAAAATATTAAATGAAAAAAAAATTAAAATCCAGGCTGTTATCATTTAAATTTTATTTTTTAATTATCTTCACGAATATAGATCAAATCTCTATTATGTTTGCTCAAAAACCAAGCCCTGGTGATATTCAATGTATATATATATTTACTTTGTCGTTAATTGTTTTATTTTCGAAATTTCCTCCGGACATACATATACACACAACTGCCATTTATATATGTATAGATACGTATTGCAAGTTTTGTTGTCATAAATCTATCCAAGACAAGAAGCGGCTACTCGGCATCGCCTGGGTAGAGAAAGGGATTAGAAAAGTCTCGCCGATTCATTGATGGTTGTGGTTTTCCATAATTGATTTGTTTTAATCCTGAATCCCATCAATGACTTTCCCTTTTCTTACAATTCAAATTTGAATCTTTAGATATCTTCACGAATATAGATAAAATCTTCATTATTTTTAGACAAAAATCCCTTACATATACTGTGGTACTTTGACTTACGAGTTTTCCGAGTTACGAGCTATCACTCGGTTGATTTTTTTTCTTTGTGTTGTAAGCTAAAATTCGAGGTACGAGCAATCTTCAGATATGCATATGTTAATACGTTCACTAAAAAGATTTAACTTTCCAAATTTATTACGCCAAAGAAAAATATCATTTATAAAAAAGTAAACATTAAAACATTTTACAACACCTTTTTTCATTACATTCTATTTATTATTCTTTTATACAATACATTGCTTTTTTTTTATTAAAGATACGTAACAAAAATAGAGTGTTTTTAGGAGGACTGGAACGGATTAATGGTATTTTAGTTTATTCCAATGAGGAAAGTTGATTTGATATACGAGGAAATTGAGTTACGAGCTAAACGTATTAAACTCGTAAGTCAAGGTACTACTGTATAAATATATATAACAAGTATTACAATAAAAACAAACGTGTCTCAACAAATGAAATGTACACATTGTTTCATGAACAATCAATACATGAAAGAAGGTACAAAAATAGTGGAAGTCTTAGTTATCTACAGTGAGTGTTTATAGTCATATGAGCTTACGTTTTGTGGGATTAAAATAAAATTAAAATAAATGAAATAAAAAATAACAATCTCCCATGAGCTGTCAGGCCAGAAGAACCCTCCGAGCATGTGCAGGATAAAGGACCCACTTACCCCCCCCCCCCAAGATAATCTCACAGCCATTCTGACTTAGGCCTTAACTGGGATGAGACATTATTTCTGGACGGGAAGAAATTTCTTCTCCGCGTGGTGGCTATGACTTGTGAATAAAGCCTGGATCCTAAAACTACATTTTGTCTTTGTCTCTTCCTTTCTTTCCTTTAATTCCTTTTCAGCGCGACCATCGAATATGCTGGAGTTAAAAACGAAAGCCTGTGAACACGCACCAGAAATAACCACAAACCTTTTAACCTAAATATTAAAATTCTTGTCACACCCCACACGTTTCAATATCGAGACGAGACAAAAGTCCTCTTTCTGTTCAACGAACAGTGCCGAAAAGCATGTCCACATCGTTACAAGAGCGGTATAACATGTAAAGTTCTAATATTAAAGTTGGAAGGTTTAAAGTATCTTTCCAATGAGGGTACAAGTGTGTATAAAAATATTCCGACAAAGTTGTAGAATAATAGCAATATTTTATTCCGTGAGCGGACCGAGAAATACACACACGACAGGAATACATATACAAGAATACATACACGTATTATAGAGGGAATAGGTGTAGGACTTGCGTCGTAAGGAATGTCACTTACAAGTAGCTGGTTGGGGGGTGCAAAGCCCCCCACCTAAGGGGCAGATGCGTCAGGCGCCTAAACCATGTGTACTCGTTACCGGCCTGAAAGGGAAGAGACAGGAATTCAGAATTCCCAGCTTCTGGCCAAATATTAACGCCACCTATCGGCGAACACTTTAGCAAGGGGAGATAACCCTATTTGACTTATATCCACCCAGAATTACCGTTTTACTGACCCAACAGCGAGAAGGAATGATAGTTCTCATCTATTCAAAGAACGGCCCCCAAAAGAGGCTGATTTTCATCATGGTGTTGACACGTGACGTCAAAATCACACACACAGTGCAAGGGGAGACAAATATTCAATGTCTACAGTGCCAATATAAAGAAATGTATCTAAGGTGAATGAGTTGTCTCCCTTCGTCGACGTACCCCTTTTCATACCAACAAATTACAGGCCCGCAATTTTCAGCGCGAGAAATTGAAGATAGAAATCTTGATCTCTTTTGAACCAGCATCTCATCGAATCGGACGTAAAAATCGTCGCATCCAATATTCAGCAGAGATATATATTTTTAAAAATAACCGTTGTAAGTACGATAACTTGCCATAACCATTACCAAGGACTCAGTTAAGTGGACTTGTATTCATTTATATTTATATAATTGATATTTGTCGCAGACAATACTATCGTTTACAACAGAAATTATTACAAGTGTGTTTTCTTGTATGTATAAATGTAATAATACAGTGTTATTTGAAATTCCAAGTTGTGTTCGTGTATTTCCTGATTCTAACACTTGCTACCTTCACATTCACGGCTTAAATCAGCATACCGATGTCCTTGTATAAATCCATCTCTTCTACTTTGAGTTATTGTGTTAATAAAGCATTTATTCTAAGACTAACAGCAACAAATAAATGAATTAAATCTTAGTTAAATTTTAACAGTTTATTTAAGAACAAAACAATGACTAACAATATAAAGTCCTTCCTGTGTATAGAGTCAAGTTTGAGAGACTTAACGGTGTGTGGACAGGATATCTGGTATCTTCTGATTTAGTGGTTTCTCGGAGATAATTTCTGATCGACTGATCCCTGAATTAGTCCGGAATCTCCATCATGGCGCCAAAACTTCTATGAACATCACGTGATTGCTATGTACAATCACGGAAAGACTCTCCCTCACGTAACTCCACACACAGGAATAAACGTATTTTTATTGACCCAACACAATTATGAATAAATAGCAAGACAGACTGTCAAATAGATTTGTACGTAGAATGAAAAAAAAAAAGAAGAATTATTCCATTTCATTTCAACGATTTTTTTCAATCATTAAACTAATGATGGTAGATTTGTCCGAAAAAAGTCGATTTTTAAAATCCTATGCTACACAAATTCAGGTCCGTTTTTTTTAAGAACATCCATTGCAAATTGTATACCATTCTTAAGATTAATAAAAAGAAGTAAACGAACTAAATTTTACAAAAAGTTTTCGATGCGTATTTATGGAATTTTATTCGCTGCCCATCCCCCCAAAAAAAAATTGATATAAAAAAAATAAATAATCGATCTTTGCCGCAACTGTATCTAGACACACACACACACACACACACACACACACACACACACATATATATTATATATATATAATATATATATATATATATATTTGTGTGTGTGTGTTGAGATATATTATATATATATATATATATATATTGTGTGTGGTGTGTGTGTGTGTGTGTTATATAATATATATCATATATATATATATATATATATATATATATATATATATATATAATATATATATCATTATACTAAAGCTGAGTTAATCAAGCTTTTGCTTCCTAAAGGCTTTTTTACTGTTTAGTTTAATGACACGAAAATTATATTAAATGATTCCTTACTTTTAGGATTGAATTATGTTTGAAAAAATTATGTTTTAATTAATTATTCGTAATTTGCAATTAAATCAAAAACCGGCCAATCACTTACTTTACTCTCTGTCTATCTCTTTCTTCCCCTCTATGTATCTCTTGACTTCTTCCTCGTTTTAAGTATTAGTTTTTTGGAGAGAAGAGAGAGAGAGAGAGAGAGAGAGAGAGAGAGAGGAGAGAGAGAGAAACGGATGGATTGAAATGTATTTTTTATGTTAAATTTTCCAACCAGCAACATGTAGCTTAAATGAGGTCATTCTTCGAATGATTTTAAGGTTTCGTCCGGCCGTATTTATTTTATTCGCTTTTAATTCCCTAATCTCATTATCTACCCAGAGCTAAATGGATGACCCAATGGATCACGTTTTGTCGAAATTTAGAGTTTATAGTCTATTTCGAGCTTAGAAATAGAAAATAGACTATAATGCTTCCTAAGGTATATAGCTCTTGTCTAACATTATTGAGCTCTCAAATGCGACTTGGTAAATAAACCATAAGAAGATTTCTTCTCTGACATCTACAATGTTTTCCAGATCAATGTTCATTATTAACAGCGACCCAGGTTTCATGCTAAATAGCAATCATCAGGCTGTTGAGCAAGATCCTATGGTGTTTGTTGGATTCTTTAAAACATTTTGGATTGCAATGATTGAGTAAAATGTGACATTGAGTAAAGAACTACAAAACCATAGGATCTTGCTCAACAGCCTGATATTTAAAAAGGGCTGATAGAACTCTGTGAAAACGCTCTACGTCGCAAAAAAATTTTGAATATATATATATATTCTTCGTGTTGGCGATCATCCCACGCGTTGTTCTGTAGTGATACACAGGTCATCCGTAGTCCGTAGTGTACTAACCATGTTTTTTCTCTGTCTAAAGATGCTGTTACGAGCTAAGCTTGTTGTCGTTGAAATAAATTATTACGTGAAGCACATTTATAGTATTTTTCATTTCGTGTGTGTGTGTGTGAAAGAGTCGAAAAACAAATACACCCCTTATATTTATTTGTGCAATTTTATTTTTCTAACCTTGTAGATTGTCGAGGTTAAACTGTAACCGCATGGACAAGTGGAGTTATAAAAAAAGAAATATAGACCGTAACAATACTCCAATTAAATACGGTATTTAATTCGGTTCAATAAGCTGAACGTTTCCCCTTTCTTAGCAACAACACGGAGAGGAGAGAGAGAGAGAAACGTAAGAGACTAAAAGTAGAAATATAATTTGAATGACTGTCTAAATGATAATAGAATGACATTTAGATAAATCAAAAAGGGTTTCGTTTATATTAATGGTTCTCAACCTATTTGAACCCATCAGGGTCAAAGACTGTCCAAGATCAGCCATTTTCGCCATGTCCAGTCTATTACGACCTTCTATTTTCTATACCAAGGAGATTGTTTTTGCGTCTGAGGTGGAGCGCCACACCTACCACCAGCTCCTTACTTTACCGCACAGATCCCTGTGCTACTCATACGCTGAGTTGGCGAGGGCAGGTATCGAACTAGGAACCTTGTGGTTTCTAGCCGAATACTCTACCGACTGAGCTAACATGGCCCTTTAAATCTCCTTGGTCTAGCGCTAGTGAAAAGGGGATAGACTCACTCATGATTAAAATATAAACAAATCAATTATGTCAGACCAAAACAATCAATGGATCTGTGAAACTATTTTTTATTATCCCCATCTACCCAGGCAAAGCCGGGTAGCCGTTTATAGTACATATATAAATGGCAGTTGGTATGTATGTGTATGTGTGTATGTATGTATGTATGTCCAGATGAAAGCTCGAAAATAAAACAATTAACGACAAAGTAAATATATATATACACATTAAATATCATTGGTTCTTGCTTTTTGTGCAAAAATGATGAAGATTTGATTTATATTCAAAGATATTTAAAAATTAAGATATACATGGAAATAAAATTGAAATTCTACTTAAAAATGTCCAGCATTTGTAAATCTCAAAAGTAAGCAAATCAATAAACCAGGGTTTCTTTTACCTACCTCTACCCAGGAGATGCTCATTTTCTTTATTTAACCCAATGATAGTATTAAAAATCAGTAACAGCAAATAATTATTTATTAAACCCTGTTTTGTTAAAACCATTATGCAAATCATCCCCCACCATATTTTATGTAAATCGTTATTTCTAAGAGATATATTAAACTTATTTCAGGACTTTAAATGCATTAATAATATGGACAGTTTTGCAGCAAATCTAATTCAGCTCGACGTTAATGGAGACATCGTTAATAAATAAGGTGTTAATTATGATTAATTAATGACTATTTCATAATCGTTGAGAATATAACTTAAATAACTCAAGAAATCGCGACGTCAGTGGTGACGAAGTTTCGGTTACAGGCAGACAGTTACATAATATCTTATTATAATGGAGATTGTGTGTTTTTCTGTCTGTAACCGAAACTAAATCACTACTCAAGTCACAATTCCCTTAGTTATTGACGTCACATTCACCATGAATTTATCCTTATTTTAACCTCAATTATTAATAAAATTGTTTTACATTATTAATACTTAACCATATCTACATACTAACAACATGCAATTGTATTTATATATACAACAAAATCGCGGTTTACAGTGTGAACGGGAAGGCTAATTTGCATATTGATATTAAAAATGTAATTTTAATAAATATATGCTTAGTATTATTGGTTTCTAACTGTTTGGTTTTATTTTAATGAATATAAGGAAACATCTCTTCAATGAATCTTAAATGAAATCCATTAACAAGAAAAGATAACTGTCATTTTATTCTTTACTTCCTCTTTTAACTAAATACTTAAATTAGAAAAAAATAATAATGAAAGACGAGAGTGATGGAAGAGTAAATTTCAGTTGTTCTATTTTTCGATTATATCCCCCTCTATTTCAAATCTTTTTATTTGCATTCTCATTCATTTTCATTAGCCTTTCTAATTTAATATGATATTTTATTATATTAAAACTTAATTACTTGCACCCGGAGGGTGCATATATTTGCTAGTCCATTATAATGATATATGAAAAGTAAAGGAGAAAAAAAAACAATTTTTTACTGATTAGATTGAGTTAAATTACTCTAAAAATAACCGAATTCGAATGAAATATACTCAGTTATTAGTGATTACTGCATTAAATCATATCAAAGAGAAACGTGTCCTGAGTGTTAGCACTTGTCAGATCGATCACGTCAGGTCAACCATGAATAAACTTCTTATGTTATTAATGCTCTTCCGGCCTATTCCTAGGGGACAATAGCCCGAGCTATCTTCAACAACACCTGTCATTGAAGCACTATGAAACCATTTGTCAGGATGGTATGGATGGTCAAGTTTCTCCATTAAGAGCACTAC
>CM042153.1:99353751-99356251 GCA_023376005.1 Doryteuthis pealeii | reverse complement strand
CGCAAATAATTATATATATATATTTACCAACCTTCCGCGCGAGCACGATGCGACACAATATACATTATAATATAAATTTATCTATACATATATAAAAGGGCAGTTGTGTGTAATGTATGTATGTCCGGAGTAATAGGAAAATAAAACAATTAATGACAGAGTAAATATATATACACATTCACTATCACCAGATCTTGCTTTTTTGAACAAAAATAATGAAGTTTTGGTTTATATTCATGAAATGATTAAAAATAAAATTAAAAATAGTGGATAACATAATTTTTTTAAATTTTTTTTTTTTTTTTTTTGTATTTCATATTTTAAAAAGGAGACACTGATTTGGGTTTTTTCAGTGTCTGTGCACTTTTTTTTTCTGACGTCCCACCAACCGATTCAATGCAATATCTTCTTTACGTGGGGATTTTAATAGGGCATCCTGCAAGGATTCGACTCATCATTCAGTAATAATGGATCTGTGAAGAGTAATTCCCACCCATCTAACCAGGTGATGCTGGGTAGCCATTCTTAGTAAGTATATAATTCAAATGCTCATCCTCGCGCAGCTGTACACTCCTGAAGTATCCAGGCTCGCCTTGTCTTTTCCTCTGGTATTGATGTGATTTCAGACGAATAAAAATTTTGACAACCTACACATGAACAACTAGTATAGACCCGACCAGCCAAAAACCTACATCAATCAGCTCTGTGTGAATTCTGGATGCTGCATGGAGGACCATTCTGTGATGGTTTGGAGAGAGAGAGAGAGAGGGAGAGAGAGAGAGAGAGAGAGAGAGAGAGAGAGAGAGAGAGAGAGAGAGAGTCGTGGATATCCGTACTGTGAAGTAGACCTGATGATGATAATGATGATGAATTCGTCAGCTGTCAGCAGCCTACATTTAAAGCAGGGCTGTGGAGTGGGAATCGGTAAAATCATAGACTCCGACTCCAGTTCAATTGACACTTTATATAGCCCTAGTTTAGTCTGTTATATTATACAGTAATCATTCCTTATGAATAGATTATTTTTTAAAATGGTTTTATATTTATTATGAATTTTAATCACTTAATTAGCACAAAGAGAAATTGGAGTCAGGGGTGCCAAAAATAGAGTCGGAGTCGACAGTTTTTGTGTTCCGACTCCACCACCCTGATTTAAAGACTTGAGTCTTCAGGTTTCCCCCAGAGGAAATAATCACAGCATAGATCTGGTGGGCGATCCGGTCACGCGATGTTCACTACATAGTGAGATGTGTATAAAAAAATTGTTACCCAACACGAATGAATAAAAACAAAAACGTCTTCGAGATAAATAACCCAAGGGTTGACATGCCATAAAATCCAACAACCAACCAACCAATGTTCGATTCAGGAACTTGGTTACTTTAACATTTTTTAGATGATAGAGATAAAACAATTAGTCATATAATAAGCGAATACATCAAACAGACACAAAACGAATACAAGATTAGACATGAGTGGGCGGAAAGGTGATCCACTGGGAATTATGCAAGAGACTAAAATTTGGACTATACCGTCAAATGGTATATTCACAAATCCAGGAATCTGCCCTAGAAATGAAACGCATACACTTTTCTAGGACTTAGGGATACAAACGGATCAATTCAATCCCGACCAAGAAAAACACCCCACGCCCCACACGACAGAAACTTATCACTCTGTCGGTTTTTGCCCATTCTACCCGGCACCAGCAGACCACAAGAGGGATGATAAAAAGGTTTTTAAAAATACCTTGGCCTTGCAGATAACTTGAAAAAAGTTGTAGAACATGAACACATTCTAAACGACCAGACGTAGTAAGGAGGCCTGAGATCGGTCCTTAGGGTTTGGAGAACATCACCAACAACCACCATCCTGTCAAGGTCGATGAAGGCTAATTCGCGAGCAGCTCAATTAGCGGTGTCCACTTCAGAGTGTAGAGGCCATACGTGTTCTGGCAAGAACCCAGTATTGCCCATCGGTTCACAATACCTACGAGTGGCTGGCTAAGATTTGAAATTAATATCTCCTACCCAAAAATGTGTTTCTAAGCCATTTAACTGATGTGAATATATATATATATATATTATAATATATATATATATATATATATATATTATATATATATATATATATATTATATTATTAGTTTTTTCTAGTAATTGGAGAATTGAAAATAAGTATCGATTAGGTGTAAAGAGGTGTACTTTGTTTACAAATATATTTTAAGGTGCAAAATTGCCTATCATTGGTTTTCAAACGCAGCGTGTTTAAGTCAACTTTCGTCAAGACAACGCGCCGTGAATAATATATATATATATATATATATATATATTAATATATAGTATATACGAGAAAATATCCATAAATCCGATTTTATGTAAATATAGAATATTTTTTTTAAAATTTCAGAGGATGTATGTCTTATATAAGAGATTGGTCAACGTTTTGTTTTTTTAAAAGCGTCGTTTATGAGCCAATATAATTAATTTCAAATGTTTTT
>CM042153.1:99287605-99353651 GCA_023376005.1 Doryteuthis pealeii | reverse complement strand
ATCAGAGAGATAGGAAAAAAAAAGGCAAAAGAAACCTTTACCGATTTCTTCAAGCAACACCACAAGATTAGAAGATGTAAGAGCACTCGTCTCTAAGAACATAGCCCCAATGCTGTCAGCAAAAGTTTGGCCTTCTGGGAAAAAAAAAGAAAGAAGAAAGATCAAGCATCCAAATCACAAGTCTGACAACAAAATCTCACATATATATATATATATATATATATATATATATTTGGATGTTTGTTTATTTAGAAGCATTGTTGATAAAGTATATATTATATTTTTACTTGAAGGCACTTACAATGCATGTATCGCATAAAATTCGATACTCTTTCTTATAGAAAATGAACTTGACAAGTGTAATCCCGGCAAAGGATGCTCGGTGTGTAGAATATCGTACAGACTGTTTCGACTTTATTAAGTCTCATCAGCGATATATACTAACGACTTCCCTCCGAGAGAAATTAAAACCGGGACCTCAGCAGGCATAGTCAAACACAATACCGCCTTGGCCACAGTACACAGCTAACAATCCCTGCGAAATTAACCTTGTCAAATGATACTTACACGCCTCTACAGTCTGTACGATATTCTACACACCGAGCGATCCTTTGCCGGGATTACACTTGTCAGTTCATTTTCGTATCGAATTTTATGCGGCATTGTAAACCGCTGACAGTACTGTTTATCGATAAGTTGGTCTTCATCAAAGAGCGACATAGATTATCCACTGTTTTGAGTTCATGCATGTTCTGCAGAAGCTAGTCTCGTATATATTTTTCAGCATGTCCACATGTTAGCTTGTGGCGTTGATAAGTCGTAGTTATAGATGAAAGTCTTCAAGATGTAAAAAGATATAATGTTTTTTTCATTTGACATATATATATATATATATATATATATATATAAAAAATTGTTATATATCATATTATAAATATACATACACACACATTGCTACTTTGACTTATGATTGCCCCAACTAACGAGTTTTCCAAGTTTTGAGTTGTCACTTGGTGGATCATTTTGTGTTTGTGTTGAAAGCTAAAATTTGAGGAATGAGTGAACTTCAAATATGCTTATGTTAATAAGTTCAAAAACATTTATGTTCCCAAATTTATTACACCGATGAAAAATATTATTTATAAAAAATAAATACTTAAACATACTACAGCACACAATTCACCATATTCTATTATACAATACACTGCTATTTTTCTTATTGAAAAAAATAAAGCGTTTTTTTGGTGTGTGGTGGGTGGGCTGGAACGGTTTAATGGCATTTCAGAGAGGGTGACAGAGACTGAGAGTGTAATCTATGTAGATAAAATAATAAATAATAACATTTTTCTTTTAAAAGACAATCCATTTTACGGACCTTTTTTTTTAATAAAATATAAAATACAATTCTAGTTCTAGTATTAAGTTATGAAGAGAAAAGTCTTACCTGAGGATTTTATTTTTCGGCTGGCTTCAAGATCACATTTGTTTCCAACAAGAGCCACTACTAAACTAGATTCAGCATGTTTCTGCACCTTTTTCCACCAATATGTCGTTGCGTTTATGAAGGAATTCTAAAATAGATAAACAGACTTAAGATAATTCGCTAAGTCCATGATGCAAGGGAAATAACTCCTATATAACAATCGAAGGTACGAGTTATCTACCTTGCACTATGTACTTTTTAATTTAAAAAATGTAGCTAAGACAAAAATAGATAAGACAGGGTAGTGACAAACAATTTTCCAAACATTCGTTGCTTTTTGGATTAAATGCAAAATTAAAAAAGATTATAAAAGAATGGGATATTTTTGAAGATTTTTTTTTCATTCATTTGAACAATTTAAAAAAAATCACATTTGTATAATATATATGGAAAAATAATAAATAAATGTGACAAATAAGAGTTGTGAAGATGATAAATAAATATGCCCATATCACCAGGCAATATTTGAATGTCCTTATGAAGATTATAGATATATATTTAATAATCGAAACGTTTTATAAACCAACAAAAATTTTCAAATATTGATAAAATTATATTCACATCTAATCTTTATCTTTTTATGACTCAGATGATAAAAAAAACAACTAAAAAACAAAAAAAAAACTAACCCAATTAGTAAATAGTCTTTTTTTAAAAACTTGTTTCCAAATATTCCTATCTAATCTTAATATAATGGAGATCCAGTGTCTGTTTCTCTGTAACTGAAACTATGTCACTGCTTACATCCCAATATCCACAGGAATTATGCAAGTTTATCAATGAGTATTTAATATATAGTCAAAATCATAAATACAAAGAATAAATCTTATCAATGATGTCTATGAAAATCTGAGTTAGATTTTTGCCTCAAAACAGCCCATGTTATTACTGCATTTAAAATCCTGCAATGTGTCTTATATATCACTAAGAAATAAAGGTTTACATAATATATGGTGTGGTTAATTTGCATACTGGTTTTAACAAAACCGGGTTTGATAAATAATTATTTGGTGTTATTGATCTCTAATATTATTGTTTTATTCTCTAACATATTAAAATCAATGCTACAAATGAATTTATATAGAAAAGGATTAAACTAAGTAATCTTTTTATATTCGTTCCTATTTAATTTTGTTTTCCCTAATCAAATATGTCACCACACCAACTACGACGATACTACCAACCACAACAAGTACCTACCATAGCTTGAACTGCTTCGGTCATATAATATATGTACTGTAAACTAGCACATACCGAAATATTGTAAAAATTTTGACTAGAGATGGGCAGTTTAACAGAAAAAACGATTTATTTTTCAGTTACATCTTCATACTGTAAAACTGCAGAGAAATATTTTACAAAACCGAAACAATTTGGTGTGATGCTATTTCTACTAAGCAACCATAGCACAAAAAAAAAGGAAAAATAATCTATTTATTATAAAATTAAGTCAATGAATAAAGTACTGAAAATTTCATTAAAATTGGACAATTCCTGATTTTTTGATAATTGTTTAAAAACTTAAAAAAAAAAAAAAAAAAAAAAATTATTACCTCCCTTGAGTAAAATTGCCATACCTACTAATCATCATTACAAAAAGAAAATGAATGGTTTCCTTAGAAAGAAAAATACTAAATTAAAAACCAAAACCGAACCAGAAAACCACAGGATCAAAAGAAGAAGAGAAGAAAAACCCCCCCCCCCCCAAAAAAAAACGAAATCAATACAGAAATCAAAATTGCCAAACTGCTCAACTTTACTTTTAACTCACCCTAGTTGGTTGGTTGGTTTTTACGGCATGTCAACCCTTGTTGGGTCATTTTATGCTGAAGATGCTTTATTTTATTCATTTTTGTTGAGCATTACATTTTTTTTGTAAACTCAATTCTTTTTTTTAAAAACAGTTTTTTAGAACTCATTTTGTTCCATTTAACCTCAACAGGTACTACCACTCCGGGTCAGAGTGGACCTGGGAGTAATGGTGATGAATGGGTACTCTACACTCCCCAGAGTTCCAGGATTGGAACTTTACCATTAAACGCAGTTTAACGTCATACCAAGGGAGACTAGACTCAGCCTAGTAAGATCGAGTTTAATGGTTACTTTTAAAGAGTTTGGTGGAAAAAAAAGAGCAAAGATCAAAAAGGAAGGAATAAGTAATAAGAAAAGATTGACAAAAGTTTGGTTTGTTTTACGGCATATCAACCTCAGTGGGTCATTTAATGCTAACTAAGTCTTGAAATAAATTCATTCTTAATGGATACTCAATTTTTATAAATTCATGTTTTTCTATTTAACCCATAGATGGGACCCCAATAGACACTACCACTCCAGGAAGCAATGTTGATGAAGGGGCGCTCCATATTCTCCAAACCTCCAGAACTGGAACCTCACCATCAGATAGAGTGTAATGTCATTCCCAGGACAAGATGACCCTTAGCCACCACCCTCTAGTACCCATATGATAAAAAGGGGTTGGGGCTTGCCATAAGAGCAATAGGGTTGGGGCAGTCATATAGGTGCTAGGGCTTGATGTGACCAGCCGATTGATCAGAAGGGGTCTCTCCGACCATCCGTCTAGCCCAAGTAAGGATCTAAATGGAGTGTTGCATGTCATGCGCTGCTCATCCACCTGGGTTCAATCCTTAAGCGTCACGGGTTGCCACCCACAGTCAACAGGTGGCCGCATTGGGGGAGTCTTACCCCTCTGCAGAGGTGCATTCTAATGCCCCACCCGACAGGGTGGGATTTACAAAGGAAATGTGTGTAGAAATCTTACCTTATTAGTGACATCATAGACAATGACAACAGCAGAGGCACCATGGATGAGATTGGAACAGTTAGACCGGAACTGGGGGAAAAAAAAAAAAAAAAAAAAAAAAAAAAAAAAAGGTATGAGTGAGGAAAGAGACAGTGTTAACAATCAAATCCTAAATGAGTAATTGTATACACAATAATATTATAGAAAAAAGATATTGTAACGTAGTGGTATATGGTCACAGTACCAAAAGCCATATATACGTAACGTTCTAATAGCGATATATGTTGTATAGCAGGTCTTGTCAACGTGCCTCCAAATTCACAACACTAAAAAGGTGTCTTCGGCACGTGGCGGTCATCTTGTCGATAAAAAAATACAACACAAGAAATATATTGTCACAAGCTGCTTAGCTTTTATTTCCAGGCTCTCTTGTGCGTCTCGTGGGCTGTATCAGAGAGGAGGAAAGGCAGAGAGAAAGAGAGAGAGAACACTGCTAGATTACTGTGATCCCACAAGGGACCCAAGGTCGGTCTGTACCCTACGACGTCGGAAAGCACAAAGAGGCCGATCTTCTTCGTCGTTCCATGTCAACACGTGACTTCCGGTTCCGGTCAACACCCGAAACTTCCGGTTGACATTCAATTCTCCATTCGGGTGTGTGTGTCACGCACCGGTCAAAATCATCGTTCATCATTCCACGCTTTTTCAAAGCCTCCACCTTGTCTCATTTCTTCTTCCTCCTTTTTCTATAGTAGGGCTCGCAAAACTCAGGACCTTCATTATCTTGTTACACTTGCAACAATACAGGATCAGTATTGAGTTACAGCTTGCTTGTTGCTTTGTCTGCCAATTTGACGGTAATTCAAATATTGTTTCTTCAATATGCAGCTAAAATAAAATCTTTTTTTTCCTTCTTGTTACAATATTAGTGAGGAGAGACATTTTCTACATAGTTGGATTTATTTCCCTATTTACTCCCATATATATTGCTCCCAATTTTCTTGGTAGAGCACTGTAGGGAAGACATTAATTGAACTTTCACCGTTTAGCGTAAGGCATTTACTCACCTGTTGTTTATTGACTTGAGTTCTCTGGTAATTGTAAAAAACATACATCCTGTAGGTATGTATCAATTAATTGTTCACCTCTGACTGACAGCCTCCGACAGCTGTAAGTGTAAGGAGCTTGGCAGATGAAAATTCTGTCGGGTTCGCTCCCGACTAGAGGTAGCTGTTAATAAAGTCGAGCTCACTGATGAGACATAAACGTAGAAACACATGTCTGTGGATGACTGATATATATATATATATATATATATATATATATATAAAATGGAGAATGAATGAGAAAAGTATTGGCATATGAAGGTGCTCAATGCTAAAATAGCAGAGCAGATTTACAATCAAATATTATATATTATGGATTTAATATCCCATAACTAAAGTTTCATGCTTACTTGCAAGGTAACAAGCTTACTAAAAAGCTACCATTTTTTAAAATCTTAATATTTTGACTGTCTCGTCTGATGATTCCAAATAATCATGAAACTTTAGTTATGGGATATTAAATACATAATATTTGATTATATATATAATATATATATATATATATATATATATATATTTTGTCAGCTTGGCAGTCGAGGTTTCGAGTCACACATGGAGCAGTCTCCCATGTCTATAACCTTGCTGATGAGACCTAATAGGTTGAAATGTACATTCAGGGATTGACATTTTCTCGAACTGTTTAGCCTTACATTTGAACATATATGCCCGCCTAAATTCATTAATTATCAACTAATTAATTTTCAAAAATTAGGTATGACTTCAATTAAGCACATATCCTCCAAAATTGTCGGCTAAAAGCCATATCAAATAAACACAATGTTTATTTACGTACTTTCATATATATATATATATATAATATATATATATATATATATATATGAAGAGATGGAAGTGAATCCAACGGAATGTAGTATAGTGAGAAATTTGAAAAAACACAGGTTTAAATAAAATGAGTGGTAGGTTTATTAGCCGACGCTGCAGTGTTTCGATCTGTTAAGTAGATTTTCTTCAGGGAATTTGTTGATATAAGGAAAGTAAAAAAATTTTATCACAGAATAACGAGAAAAACTGCAAGAGTCCTTATTTATCAATCTGTTCAAAATTTGAAGTTTTGAAGAAGGAACACTGGAAATGTAGACAGTTTGAAATATGATGTCAAATATTCTTCTTTTATGGTGTGAGTGTGTGTGCGTGCATACGTATTTTTCCTTATATCAACAAATGCCCTGAAGAAGATCTACTTAATAGATGGAGACACTGCAGCATTGGCTTACCACTCATTTTATTTAAACCTGTGTTTTTTCAAATTTCTCACTATACTACTCCTGTGTATGTGTATATATATATATATATATATATATACAGATATGATTGGCACCTTTTACAAGGTTGGCAACTGCTTCCACAGATAAAATACAAGAGTGTGTTTAATAAATAATGAAATTTATTGTGTACAGTGCGTCAGGTGCACCACAGCTCATCAAAGTCTCATGTCAAGTACACAGAATAATGCATTAGTGTCAGGAACATGAACAGTGTACAATAATAATATACATGTATGTGTGCGCGTGAGTGCATATGTGTGTGGAGAGGGGTATCAGGTATAGTGTCGGCGGACTACAGGAAGCATGGAGGCTTTGAAAGACGCAGTGTTTCGGCAGCTTACAACGGACGCAGGCAGCTTATTCCATGCCTTGGCAACTGTGAGCAATGCTGTTTTCTGACTTTGTAGGTATGCCCACGTGTGTTAGAAATATGGAGATCAAAAAGGTGCTCACGGTTGCTGTTGTTAAGATGATTAATGACCTTATGAGCGTTTACCAGGTCTGTTGCCAGACGCTGGAATTTCAACGAATCCATTCCCAGGGCAGCAAGATATTTAGAATCTAGCTTCTTCTTTGTTGACTATACTAGCAGATTATTGTTAGCGAGGGGAATTCCATGTTAAATCACCCAGGCCATGTCAACCATCCCCTTCAATTTTTCTGAAATTTTGTAAAAGTGTAGATTATGATAAAGTTGGCTAATTCCCAAAATTTCCCAAAATTTGAGCTTCCAATTCCCAAAATTTGAGCTGAGTTATGTCGATTTTTAGCTCTCCATATTTGAGAGGGGGTCATGAAAAATGGCAACTTTTTGTAACGTATTTTTGTCTGTAAAATAAGTTCTAGAGATTCCCTACTCCTAAAAATTGGTTTCTAAGAGCATTTTAGCCCAAGGAATCCAAAAATGCTGTCAAAAAGTCTTAAAGTTTTATTATTATACTAAAACTGAGGCAATCAATGTTTGTCTCCTAAAGGCTTTTTTGCTGTTCAGTTTAATGACACAAAAATTATACTAAATTATTCCTTAGTTTTAGGATTGAGTTACGTTTGAAGAAAAAAAAACAAACTATTTTATTTAGTTTTAATTAGTCATAATTTGCAATGAACCGTCTCTTACTCCACATTCTGCTTGTCACTTTCCCCCTCTCTATGTATATCTTGATTACCTCCTCGTTATACATGTTAGTTTCTCAGTGAGCGTAGAGAGAGAGGGAGAGATGGGAGAGTTTGAAATGTATTTGTATGTTAAATTTCATAAGCAGCCAACCGGTAGCTTAAATTAGGTCAAATATTCCTTTTAGAAATCTTACAAAATGATTTTAGTGTTTTTTTTTTTTTTTTTTTTAATTGTCCGGTCGTATTTATTGTTTTAAAAAAATTAATTTGCTTTGCAAACTCACTTTTCCCTAATCTCAATTATCTACCCAGAGCTGAATGGGTGACCCAACTGGTCACGTTTTGTCTAATATATTTCCAACCCTTCTGCAAAGCAGGAGGTTTGAATTCAGAATTTTCCTTTTAGACAGGTTGCTGCAAGAAGACTAAATAGCCCAGTCTGCCCTACTATTTACCCATAGCTCAAAGTAAATAGTTAGATGCATATCTTTCCCAAGGGTAGGTATTTAAAAATAAAAATAAAAAAAAACAAAAAAAAAAAAAAAACACCTAAAGAGCTGCAACGTTTGTACAAAAAGCAGAGTTGGTTATTTTTATTTATTTTGTTGTGTTGTAAGAAAAAAAAAGCAAAAAAAAAAGCAAAAAAAAAAAGCTGTACAACCAAAGGAGGCAAGTTTTAAGTGTGTGTGTGTGTGTGTGTGTGTGTTGTAGTTTGTGCTCAACAAACTGTTTCATGTTTATAAAGGAAATGAGATCCTATGAACAATAGAAAGCACTGACTATGTGATTCATAGTCAGCACCTGCAATGTTGATATGTGACTTCTACTGTGTCAAAGCAAGAAGTGGAATCCCTCGGGGGGGGGGGGGAGGGGATGCAAGTAACAATTATGTGTTGTGGTGGTGGTGGTGGAGGAGGAGGAGGAGGTGTTGGATGGAAGGAAGGAAGGACAGATTATCTTTGGAAGAATTAAAAAATCATTGAAAGTGAATTGTTGGTGAGTGACATATAGAATCAAGATAAAAAGACAATTTGGCCATTAGTTGATTTTTTGTTTCATTAATAGTTCCTCACTCCCCCTCTCTTTCATTTATATATGTGTGTGTGTGTGTGTGTATGTATATATATATATATATATATATATATGTGTGTATGTATGCGTGTACATGAGTCTTTATATGCGTTTGTGTGTATACATTTGTGTATACACACATGTATATGTATCTGCATATATATATATATATATATATATATATATATATATATATATATAACCATAATATCAAAACACCCTCTGCCTATTGCCTGAGAGGGGTGGGAAAAAAGGAAATAAAACAAAACATGTGGAGTTTTGTATGTCATGGACCGCTCAGCCACCAGGGTTCCATCCTCAAGCATCATAGGTCGCCACCCATGCCCAACAAGTGGTCCCATTGAGAGAAAGAAAGAGAGAAGATGGGAAAGAAGAGAGACAGACAGAGACTACTCACCCGTTCATGTCTTGCAGTGTCCCAAATTTGGAATTTAAATGTCGTGCCATCCAGCTGGATAATCTTGGAAAGAAATGTCGTTCTGAAATGAAATTTACGGATTAAATTAAAAAAGGATAACATTTTTTTTTGAGCAGCCTATCAAGCTAAGCACTAATCCCCCCCTACTGGCATGGGTATCCGAATGCACCCCCCACACCACACAAGCCAAATGTGCAAGCTGAAAACTATCCCTTGCATCTTTTGTGTGTGAAGACATCAAAAAGAACCTGTTACTTCAAATTAAAAATAATAATAATAATGATTTTATTAAAGTACAGCAACATTTTTTGCCAGAGATTCTTTCCTTAATTTGTGAAAATGAATTTACTTGGGATTGGTAGGTAAGGGCTAAAATTTTAAAATTAAAAAAAAAAAAATTGTTTAAACTAACAAAAATTACTAAATGAGAAATAACCAAAATGGAGGTTGGAAATGAAATAGAATCTTTATAACATTATCAAAATACAATACTAGCCATCAGCATAAAGAAGACTGCTAGTGGTATAAGACTACTCAGCCAGCATAATACTCCAGTATTTATGAGGATTGGGACATACCCAATAATGTTCATAGGTAGGGTATATAACAAATTCTGTTTATATTGCTTTGATTCATATTGTGTTCGTTTTAATACATTGAATTACGTTTCAATAAAAAGTTTGGATGAAAGAAAACCAGAAAAAAAAAACTTTTATCCTTTTGTTTTGTTCAAGTGGGAGTGGCGATAATATGAAAAGCATTCAACAATCAGGTATGTGGATTTGGGGAAAAAAAAAAAAAAAGAAAAAAGTGCTTGTCTATAAAAGACGATATAACCTTAAATTTTTCAAAAGATTTAAAAATTTGCATCTCTTTCGTCATCATAATGGTGGTCAAAAAGTTAGAGAAAACAACATTTTGGTTTCCAGTCTTTTGCTCTACCTTACCAAGTGCAAAAGGTAACTTACCAAGGTGTGGAAACATCTTGGTGACCATTTTGTCATTATTAAATGGCACAATAAATTTTTAAAAAAAAAAAAAAAAAAAGAAAGAATTCTAATTAAAAAAAAGAAAAAAAAAAAAGAAAGAATTCTAATTTAAAAAAAAAAAAAAAAGAAAGAATTCTAATTTAAAAAAAAGAAAAAAAAAGAAAGAATTTAAAAAAAAAAAAAAGAATTTTAATTTAAAAAAAAGAAAAAAAAAGAAATTTTAATTTAAAAAAAAAAGAAAAAAAAGAATTTTAATTTAAAAAAAAGAAAAAAAGAATTTTAATTAAAAAAAAAGAAAAAAAAAGAAAAAATTTTAATTTAAAAAAAAAAAAAAGAAAAAATTTTAAAAAAAAAAAAAAAAGAAAAAAAAAAAAGAATCTTATCACAGACAGAAGATTTTCATAACATTAGCTTAAGGATTAGTTAAGTAAGAAAATAAATAAATAAAAATTTGCAGTAACCTATTGACCCTTTACCTGCCAGGTATGCAGTTGTTAATTGCATCTCTACATCTAAAGCTATGCAGGCTGAAAACCATGCTCTACATCCTTTGCAAGGAACAACATTAAATTTCAAATTATGATTAATACAATAATAGTTTCATCGAAAAATTGAACTTTTAATTGTAACAAAGTGATTGTTATATCCTTTGTCAGTCTTGACAAGTGGTGGAGGCAGATGAAAAAAAAATGGCTGAATTCACAAAAAGGTAATTTAAGCAGGTTCATTTATCTAAATGACACACACTTAAAAGCCATCTTTGGTAGCCTTTGAGTTCATTGTCAACCCAAAAATCTATTGAGAGAATTTATATAATTAATCTATCTATCTATACATACATACACACAAACTGTCCTTTATATATGTCCGGAGGAAAGTATGAAAATAAAACAATTAATGACAAATTAAATATATATACACATTCACTATCAGCAGGTTTTGCATTTTGAGCCAAAATTATGAAGATTTGATTTTATATTCAGGAAGATAATTAAAAAAATAAAATTTAAATAGCACATATTTTTTTGCAATTAATATTTTAAATAGGAGAGACATTAATTTTTCTTTTCAGAGTGTCTGTGTACTCTCTTTTCTGATGCCACACCAGGCGGATCAATGTAATGTTCCTTTTTACATAGGGATTTTAATGGGGTTCCTGATTCAGTAATAATAGATCTGTGAGACTAACTTCCCCCTCTACCTAGGCATTGCAGGGTAGGCACTTCTAGTACATATATAAAGGACAATTTGTGTGTATGTATGTCCGGAGGAAACTATGAAAATAAATTAATGACAAAGTAAATATATATATATATTGGATCCTCGCAGAATACCCTATTGTTTTAACGGGGTATCCTGCGCGGATCCAACTTGTGATTCAACAATAATGGATCTGCGAGACTACCTTTCTCTTACCCCCCCCCCATTACCCAGACAACACCAGGTAGCCGCTTCTAGTACATATATAAAGGACACTGTGTGTGTGTATGTATATCAGGAGGAAACTACAAAAATAAAACAATTAATGACAAAGTATATATATATATATATATATATATATATATATATATATATATATATAATATATATACACACACACATTCACTATCACCAGAGCTTGTTTTTTGTGCAAAAATAATGAAGATTTATTAATATTCGTGAAGATATTTAAAAATTAGGATTTGAATAATAAGAGAAGGGAAAATCATTGGTGGTGTTTGTGATTAAAACATAAACAAATCAATTATGGAAGACCAAAACAATCAATGGATCTGCGAGATTAACTTTTTATTATCCCTCCCCTCTATCCAGGCAATGCTGGGTAGCTGCTTCTAGTTGCAAATAAGGGGAGATACTCTATAATTAGTATTTTGTTAACCTCCCCCCTAAACAATTGTGATTGGAGGGGGGTATGAAAACAGACCCCCATTTTTATCAATTTACGAATTGGATTTGAAATTACTTTATTCTCCAAGTTTGCACAATTTTGTATTATTTGGATTATTCAAACTATCATCCTCATATTTATTGTTATCTACACAATGTTTCAGCCGATGTACCCTCCGGCCTTCTTTAGGTATTTCTTGTTATTTTTGAGATGAGACTTGATTATTTGGATTATTCGGACTATTGTTCTCATCTTTGTTATCTACATGTTTCGGATAGTGTAACCTCCGGCCTTCCTCAGGTGTTTCTGGTTATTTTTAAGATGCGGCTTGATAATTTGTATTATTCAGACTATTGTCCTCATCTTCCATGAAGGTTCCAGAGTTCGACAAGAAACACCTGAAGAAGGCTGTAGAGCACAGCTGCAATATTGTATAGATAACAATAAAGATGAGGACAATAGACAATATTGAAATAATACAAATTATCAAGCACATCTCAAAAATTCAGAGAAACATTGAAATTCTCTAACAAAAATCTTGCTGTGTTGCAGGAACAAAAATTACTAAAATTGGATCAGAATGGCAGATGAAATATATATATATATATATATATATGTGTATGTGTGTGTGTTATGATATAGATCATTTGATTTTTTTTTTCTTCAAAATTTGAGTTTGACATTTCATTGGTTAATTGTGTGCCAATGAAAAGGCAGCATTGTTATTTAAAAAAAACACTTTATAAGAGGATGTATTTCAATAGTATTGTTAAAAGGTCAAGTTCCAGTTGACTATGGAACTAAAATTAGTTTGCATTAACTCTCGTTTTACACGCTGGGTTTCTCCCCTCCCCACTCCATCCCAATTCTGGGGGAGGAAGACCCCTCACCCCCCCCAGCCTCACTTGTTTATCTTCTGATAATGTTGCAAATAGTTAAAATGATAGAAACTTTGAGTATGAAATCTAGACCTTTTCACGAAGCAGCCTTCTTAATTGGTAAGCATGGTGGTTTTTTTTCGTTCATTGTTGTCTTGTCTCCAATTACTTGACATAGAAATTCTGTCTCTGGAAACGTATCTGGTTAGAAAAGTTTCATTGGTTTATTTTGGGTTGCACGTTACTTTACTATATTCCCGTAGGTTTAATATTTCACGCTGGATGCTGCCATCCTGTCATCTTGTGCTGTTGCATACACAGACTGCACCTCTGCAGAGGGGTAACCCCCACTCCTTGTCCCTGGTCAAGTCATGTTGAAAACACCAGTTCCTGCTAGATCACCAAAGTTAAGCAACAATGATCCCGTTCTATACTTAGATGGGTGATAATTTAAGCAACAGCAGGCACTGTAAGCAACCTGATATTAAAATGACTTGATTTGGCATTAAATGGCCCAAAAAGGGTTGATATGCCTTAAAACAAAACAACCCACCAACCAAGCAAAATAAAAGCATGTTTATTGGCTGAACATGTAGGGGATTGAACCCCAGACTCTCACATTTGGGAAATTTTCAGAATGTTCAAGCGCTTCAAGGTCTTCCAGGTAGTTTTCTTTTAATCAATGAAATAGCAGTATCAATTTTCTATTCAGAACAGCATCATTTAAAAATAACATGAAATAAGCACAAAAATATATGGGGGGGAAAATAGATGTTTGAATCAAGAAGTTCCTGCTGAGGGGGAACCAAAAACAAGAGAGTTCACCGTCTTCTCACAAGCCAGACTTTCTTTTGGTCAACACATTCTTCGTCTTTGTCTAGCAGCTGGAAAATCCGTCGTCATAGTCGAAATAATCTTTAACAGTTGAAAATCGCAATTCCTATTTAGTTTTGTTTCTGTTGGACTAAAATCCATTTTTTTACTGGGTTGTTCGCAAAGCACTTTGTTGTCGTCGTCGTCGACAAAGCACTTTGCCGCTACTGACAGCCCAGCGCTTGACTCACTTGTTATTTATGGACATATTTACCCAAACATCCGGGCACATCAGTTGAACCTGCGTCAGTCCAGTGCCCAAATCGCATTTGTTTTTGCATGCGGGAGGACGCGAGTTCGATCCCGGCAGGCAAGACAATGTCTTGCTCTTTTTCCTTTCTCGTTCTCCATCACACAATGAAATAGCAGTATCAATTTTCTATTCAGAACAGCATCATTTAAAAATACCATGAAATAAGCACAAAAAGCTCTAACAATTACAGATTCACCAATCTTAAACCCCCCCCCCAAAAAAAAAAAAAATTTCTACTGCAAACACTGTGCACACCAGTCCAAGCCATAATCCTAACTGATTGTATTTGAAAAAAAAAAAAAAAAAGAGGGTAAGACATTAGCTAGATGGAGCTACTATTACAATTTGCCTAAGTTCATTTGTACCACAGAGGAGACATTTAAAATGTGGGAGATATTTTAGATATTTCAGAGCTGTGGAGTTGGAACACTAAATCTTTAACTCAGACTCCTTTTTACGTAATTGTGATTATGGCCTACAAATCAATAAAGATTTTGCTCATTTTTGGACACTCAATCAATAAATAAAGGGAACTTTTTTTTAAAAAAGCAAAATATTTTTTTCCATAAATATAAACTCTGTATTGTTTGGGATTTCTTTTTTAATGAGGCCACGGCTGTTGAGTTGGAATACAAAACCTTTGACTCCGACTCCTATTTTTGGCACCTCTAACTCATTTTCATGTAATTAAATGATTATGGCCTACAAATCTCATACAGCCAAAGATCTTTTTTTTTTTTAATAATCTATTGATAAGGGGTGTGCACTGTATAACATTACAGTCTAAACTAGGGCCATATAAAGTGTAAATTTAACTGGAGTCAGAGTTGGTATAGTTTTACCAACTCCAGTAACCCCTTAATTGCTTCAGACTCCGACTCCACAGGCCTGCTTAAATTTACAGGAGAACAGCCGAGTCAGATTGGCCATATTGGATCTGTTGATGAGATGAACTCAGAAGATAAAATAGTGTTAGGTCAGCTATTGATAGAGGACAACTTCCTGAGCAGCAGTAATTCAATTTCATTTTCAAATTCACTGAGAATTGAGGATATTCACCTGATTAAATGAGATTATCTAGAACCTCATGATCAACAGTGTAAAGCTATTTTATTGTTACAAAATGAATGAAAGCTTTTAATTCTATAAATAGAATAGAAATAAATAGAAAGACAAATTGACAGAAATAGAAATGAGATTATTTTATTAAATCATTTTTTGTTTTCTTAACAAAACTTAGAAAATGTTTTTTTTTTCTTTTTCTTTATTTCTATTTTTTATTTTATTTCGGTCTTTTTTTTTCTATTTGCTTTTATCCTTTTTCTTTTTTTCCCTTTTTTTTTTTATTTCTTCTTTTGACAAGAAGGTTCCTGAGTTCAAAAAGGTTCACAAGTTGAACAAAAAAACACCCCAAAAAGAGTAGAGGGCACATGGCACAATGGATACAGGGGTTCTGTTAATTCAGTTCTAAGTGAAAATGGAGTTACAGGTTCAATCCTTACCATGGCTGATAACAGAATACTTTACATAGCTTAACACTTGTACCCAGTCATGGATAACGGAATGAGAACAGTCTATCCCCGTAGATTAAATAAAGGGTTAGTTCGAAATTCTGTGAAGGCTACTGATTATGACAAGAAACACCTGAAATCAGCAGAAACTTTGTATATAACAATAAAGATGAGGACAACAGTCCGAAAAACTCAAACAATACAAATTATGAAGCCTCATCTAAAAAATCCAGATAAGAAATGATTATTTGGGGTTGGGATATCTTCCATTGCAGCAGTGTTCGCCGATAGGTGGCGTTGATATTTGGCCACAAGCGGGGAAATCTGAATTCCCGTCTCTTACCTCTCAGGCCGGCAACGAGTAAACATTGTCTAGGCATCTGCTGCCTCTAACACTTAGGTGGGGGGATTTTGCCCCCGGCCAGCTACTAGTAAGTGACATTCCCAATGACGCAAGTCATACACCTATTTCCTCTTATAGAGTGTCATGTATCTGTTTTGTATATCTTTATCTTAAATGTATCTCCGTCACTTACAGAATAAATATTGTTATTGTTTTACACCCTTGTCTGAATGTTATTATGTACCCCATGGAAGTGGAAGGTTACTTTAAGCCTTCCAACTTTAAATATAACTTCATTACATTATTATTATTATATACATTAATATACATTATTATCGGGTGAATTAAGAGTAATGGAAATATCATCATAATGAGACGGAGGGAAATGAAAAAGTATTAGAGAAAAGATTTTCTTTTTCTGTTAGCAGAAAAAAAGAAAGGGGTGATGTGATTGGTAATTGAAAGAATATACACTGCCTAGATAAAACATTATTCATCCTTATGTCCTGATGAAGGCTTAAAAAAAAACCCAGAAACATCTTAACGTCGACTTCATCATCTAAAATAGATTAATCTTTTTAGAATACTTTGTTTTTTTTTTCTTATTGTCTACAGTATGGATTAAGATCGATAGATGTAGGCTGGTATCTTATTATGATGGATATTTGCTGTCTCTCTGTAACTGAAACAATATCACTGCTTACATCACAATACCCTCATGAATTGTGTAAGTTTATCAATAAGTATTTAATTTATAGTCAAAATCATTAATTAATACATAGATTTTCATAGAAATCGTTAATACAGTTTATTCTAAGTTAGATTTGCCCCAAAACAGCCAATATTATTAGTGCGTTTAAAACCTACAATGTATCTTATATATCACTAAGAAATAAAGGTTTACATAACATATGGTGTGGTTGATTTGCATTCTGGTTTTAACAAAACCGGGTTTAATAAATAATTACTTGGTGTTATTGATCTCTAATATTATTGTTTTATTCTCCAATGTATTAAAAATCAATCCTATGAATGATTTTATATAGAAAACAATTAAAATATAATTAAAAATAAGTAATCTTTTTATATACATTGTTGTTTAATTTTGTTAGTCTTTCTAATTTAATATACTTCATTACATTAAAACTTAAATACTTACACCTGGAGGGTGCATATTCTTGCTTGGATAAAAACATTTTAAAAGTCTTTTTTGTTCAGAGACGTCCTAAAAGCAATATTTAAATGTTCAATATTTATAGCAGGTAAACATATTTGAGATTGCTTAGAATACAAATTTATTCTTTGGTTTTTAATGTATTAAATTTTGTCTTCGTTTACTACAGTAGTGACACCCTGTCAGCTGGGGCTGTAGAATATGCTGACTGCACCTCTGTGTAAGACCCTCCCAATGGGATCATCTGTTGGCTGGGGGTGGCATCCTGTGATCCTTAAGGACAGAACCCTGGTGGCTGAGCAGTCCATGACATGCAAAACTCCACTTTGGCCCTTACTTAGACTAGACGGGCAGCCGGAGAGGCCCCCTCTGATCAATCAGCTGGTCACGTGAAACCCTAGCACCTATAGGATTGTCCCAATCCTATTGTCCTTATGGTAAGCCCCAACCATTTTTTATCAGATGGGTGCTAGAAGGTGGTGGCTGATGGTCTTAATGTCCTGGGTATGATGTGTAAACTATTTGATGGAAAAGTTCCAATTCTGGAGTTCTGGGGAATGTGGATTAGGCCTTCATCCCCATTACTCCCAGGTCCACTCTGACCCGGAGTGGTAGTAGATGTTAGGGTCCTATCTATGGGTTGAATAGAAATTTTTTTTAAAAACAAATTGAGTTAGAAAAAAAATTGAGTTAAAAAGAACAAAATAAGTTCTAAAAAATGTGTTTAAAAAAATTGAGTACTCATCAAGAATGAATAAAACAAAAATGTCTTTGGCATAAAATAACCCAACAAGGGTTGAAATGCCGGAAAATCCAACCAACTAACCAACCAACCAACTATAGTCATCAATCTTTTTTGCTACACAAGTCTTTTAGATCCAGGCGTACAAAAGGAGGGTTGCTATCTAGCTTTTATACTTTGTAATTTCCAACCAGAGTCCCTTCCCATAAAGAAAAAGAAACAAACAAAAAACCTACACACGTCAGATTGACTTTGTGAAGCTGTTTAGGATAGTTTCACAAAAACATTTAACATTTACAATTACGAGCGTCGATGACAAGAAAATCTTGTTAGAAAATGAGTAATGTCAGTAAAATAATGATCCTAGATTAACCGAGGAGAGTTTATAGAAAAGGTTTCTCCCCCTGTCCGTCCCGCCCCCCTCTCTCCTCGAGCCCCCCCCCCTCTCAAGTAATGTCAACACTTGGCCAGAAAGACTGGCAATTATGTGATCGGAGATGATGGTGCAATTAGGTATAAACACTTTAAAATGAGATTTAAGTCTAAGGAGTGGTTATATATTTAGAATAGTGAAGTGACAATACTTGATGTGCATGATGTGGAATACAAAGCTTTTTGGGATGTGGATGTAATATGAGGGGGGGGAGGGGGTGTTGAAAAGTTCTCGGCCTAACCAAAAAGGGAATTACCGTAATTATTTGTGTACTAGCAGGACCTGTGGATATACCACAAGCATGATGATTTAATCATTACGTTTGATATGTTTACTGAAGAGCTATTGCTAAATAGTTCAATATGTAAAAAGTATAATAATCTTCATTTAACTTTCTCTCTCTCTCTTCTTTTTTTTTCTTTCCATCTTTTCATTATGTTTGATTGAAACAGATTAGCGTTACCTCTCACGCATGCTCACCATCTCAATCTTTTTCTTTCTTATTATATTTTTTGTGTAGCATGTTCTTTTTTTCTTCTACTAATAAATAATATTGCACAGAGAAAATGTGGTAGATAGTGATTTGCTTCTTTGTCCCCATTTTCATTGTTATACACACAACGTTTTGGCCGACGTCCCCTCTGGACTTCTTTAGATGTTTCTTGTTATTGTTAAGATGAGGCTTGATAATTTGTATTATTTGGACTGTTATCCTCATCTTCCATGAAGGCTCCTGATTCGTTAAAAAGGTTCCAGAGTTTTAAGAAAAGGTTCCCAAGTTCGACAAGAAATACCTGAAGAAGGCCAGATAACCGTTACACAATGACCGTCTCCTATATTTATATAGATCTATATCAACTACAATATTTCTTCACTTTTAATAATAATTTCTACACTCGAAAATTAAGTTTGCCTTTGGGTGTCTCCCTACACGGTCTTCGTTTCTTTATAGAATTCCAAGAAACCAACCCATTTTGAAACATACCCGAAACCTTCAAATACTTCTGATGGTTTAGTTTATTTTGTTTTATGGCATATCAACCTCAGTGGGTCATTTAATGCCAATAAAATTTTGAAATAAATTCATTCTTAATGGATACTCAATTTTTTTATAGACACATTTTTCTATTTAATCCATAGATAGGACCCTAACAGGTACTACCACTCTGGTCAGAGTGGACCAGGGAGCAGTGGTGATGAAGGGGTGCTCCACATTCCCCAAAACTGGAACCTCACCATCAAATAGAGTTTAACGTCATTCCCAGAACATATAAACCCCCAGCCACCGCCTTCTAGCACCCATATAATAAAAAGAGTTGGGGCTTGCCATAAGGGCAATAGAGTTGGGGCAATCATATGGGTGCTAGGGCTTGACGTGACCAGTCGATTGATCGGAGCGAGCCTCTCCGACCACCTGTCTACCCCAAGATAGGGCCAAAGTGGATTATTGCAAGTCATGGACTGCTCCACCACCTGAGTTCTATTCTTAAGCATCATGGGTCACCACCCACAGTCAACAGGTGGCCCCATTGGGGGAGTCTTACCCCTCTGCAAACGCACTATCGAATTTATATTCAAGACACCAACTTTCCTCCTCAATATTTTTGATTTGACATGATTATGTTCAATAATTCAGAGTCTACAGAAAACTCACCTCATTACTTTTTTGCTCACACCACAAGTACAAAATAAAATCCATTCATTGTTTACAGTGTCAGCTGTCATCAGTCAACCCTATCATTTCAATAGGCTATGTTAAGAAAATTAGTTGCCAGTCACATCATAATGCACAGTCTATTTTGTCTATCAAATCAAAATGTAAAAAAATAGGTTTTAAGAGGAAACAATACTTACCCTACATTTGCATCTATAGAACCCGTGAAGTGTTCCAAGGTGACCCGGAAAATCATGCTGCTCTTCCCAACACCACCATCCTGAAAAAAAGAAATATATTAATTAATGACCATTCAAAAACTGATAACGAAAACAAAAGAAAGAAAAAAAAAATGTTTATTTCAGCAAATATAAGTAAACCATTTAGAGGTGTAAGGCATAATGGTTAGAGTTGTAGGAAATGGACCTGTCGATCCGAGTTCAAATCCTGGACAAGGCTGTTTGCATTTTGCAGACTGCTAATACTATTTGGAACATAGTAGGGCCCACTGGGCTCTTCAACCTTGGTTAGGCAACCTGTCTAAGAGAAGGAAAACTCTAAATTCAAACCTATTAAACTCTGCTCAAGAAATTGACCTCGTGTCTCATCCTACTCGTACAGAAGGGTTGGTAAATATATATATATATATATATATAAGTAAACCAATTGGAGTGGCCTATTGTTGGTATCAGCCTACTATCAGCCCCCCACTTTACAGCACAGATCCAAACTGTGCTATTCATGTGCTGATTTCCCGAGGGCCAGTATTAAATTCGGAAATAATAATAATGAAATTATTGCGTACAGTGCTCAGGTACATTACAACTCATCAAAGGTTCATGTATAAGTACATAGAATAATGTATAAATGTCAGGAAAATGAACAGTGTATGAGTCATGATATATGTGTGCATGTGTATTAGAGGAAGCTTGGAGATTTTGAAGAATGCAGGGTCTTGGCAGCTAACAACTGATGCAGGTAATTTGTTCCATGCTTCAGTAAGTGTAGAAAAATTATCCTAAAAGTCATGGGAGCCCTGGGTTATGCAATGTCTTTAGAAAAAAACGATTTAATAAATAATAAGAATAAGAATATAGATTTGAAAAATAATGAAAAAGTAAAATCTAAATACAATAACAGAAATTCTAATTCTTATCCATTCCATGGTAACGGATTTTTTTATGAATAATATTAAGTTATTAATGAAAATCTTTGACTGAAGAGATGTTCACTTGTTAAATTAATTTCAGGTGTTGCCAGGTTCAATTTGTAACTTTTCTGGATTTTGGAAAAATTTTAATCAACACCTCTCTTCATAGCATCCAGTGAGACTAAGAAAAAATGTTGGTAATATTCAATTAATAATAAATACGCTTGTTCTTAAATCTTCTGTCTGTTATTATCCTGCAACACCCTCTAGTTAAAAATGGTACCATCCAAATCGTCCAAGATGCAATGCAAAAATGTCAATCCTGATTATCTGGTGTTGCTTAATCGCAGATTTCTTATTTGTCCCATTTTATTTCACCCAATTTTAAAAATGAAACATTTCAAATGGTCTTGTGTTGCTTAAATGCCCAACGTAAAATTAAAATGAATTAAAAAAAAAAAAAAAAAAAAAAAAAAAAAAAAAAAGAAGTTATGTGTGTTTTATTTGCAAGATTAAAAATGTGAAATACGGAAGATAATTTTGGTAGGATTTATATGTAATCAAATTGCAAATCACCCAAATGCATGGAAAATTAAATTTGGTTATATGGGGTGCATCAAGTAATTTTTTTAAAAGAATCCCTGGAGCAAACAAAGAGAAGATGGTGAAGTTCCAGTTCCAGAGATCTTGGAAGTGTGGATTTGTTTGTTTGTTTTGTGGCATATCAACCTTGGTGGGTCATTTAATGCTGACAAAGTTGTGAAATAAATTCATTCTTAATGCATAATACAATTTAGTTTATAAACTCATGTTTTTCTATTTAACCCATAGATGGGACCCTAACAGGTACTACCACTCCGGGTCAGAGTGGACCAGGGAGCAATGGTGATGAAGGGGTGCTCCACATTCCCCAAACCTCCAGAACTGGAACATCACCATCAGATAGAGTTCAACGTCATTCCCAGGACATGTAGACCCTCAGTCACCGCCTTCTAGCACCCATATGATAAAAAGGGGTTGGGTCTTGCCATAAGGGCAATAGGGTTGGGGCAATCATATAGGTGCTAGGGCTTGACGTGACCAGCCGATTGATCGGAGGAGGCCTCTCCGACTGCCCATCTAGCCCAGGATAGAGCCAAAGTGGAGTATTGCATGGAAGTGTGGAGTACCCTTTATTGTCATTACTCCCAAATTTACTGACACGTCATGCTAGTACCTGTTAGATTCCCATGTATGGGTCAAATAGATCTGTTTGAAAATTAGGAATATTTGATATCTTATAACCATGTGCAAATATATGCACCCTCCGGGTGCCCATAAGTGCTGGTCTATCATTGTATTTTTTCTAATTTAAGTATTTAGTTAAAATAGGAAGTAAAGAATAAAATGACACTTATTTATCTTGTTAATGGATTTCATTTAAGATTCATTGAAGAGATTTTTGCTTATATTCATTAAAATAAAACCAAACAGTTAGGCACATATTTATTAAATTCGATTTTTTAATATTAATATGCATTAGGGTCAATATAATTGAATGTTGTCAGTATGTAGACATAGTTAACAGTATTAATAATGTAAGACAATTTTATAATAATTGAGGTTTAGAATCATCTGTCAATAACTAAGAGAATTGTGACTTGAGTAGGAATATAGTTTCGGTTACAGACAGAAAAACACACAATCTCCATTATAATAAGATGTGCAAAAGAACTAGACAAAAAAATATAAATACAAACATATAAAGTATGCAATTCTCTAACCGCTAAACAAAAAATAAATCCAGATTCGTTAGCATGATATTAAAATCAATTAATCAAGGCACCTGTTGAGACATGCTTTAAAAAAAAAATATATATATATATAATTAATCATTTTTAAATAAAAAGTTTAACAAATCAAATTGGTGTGACAATACACTTAATAATTAATAGGCTTGTTCCTTAATCTTCCAACTGTTATCATCTTGCAACTCCCTTTGGTTCAAATGAGACTGTCAAAGATGAAACACAAAATGCAAATCCTTAATATCTGGTGTTGCTTATCTGCGATAAGTTGATGAGTGTCATTACCTCAGCTAAATAATGGACCGTTCTGTTTTTATTATTATTTTAGCTAAGGTGACGACACTCATAAGAAATAAGAATTCGGCAGATAAGCGATACCAGATAATCAGATCAACATTTTTGTATTTAATCTTAGATGATTAAGATGGTATCATTTTTAAGCAGAGGGTGTTGTAAGATGATAACGGTCAGAAGATTAAGGAACAAGAGTATTAATATATAGATTATCTTGGACAACTGTTTACAGAGACACTAGAGCAAAGTTTAAAATGGCTACGCTCACTTATGATAGACAAAAAATTGCCAGGGCATTTCCATTTGGGACGACCCAGACATTAACCCTGACCTTATCCCTTTAAGTGCAATGGGGAGGTACAGTCTGGGAAGTGGGGGGGGAGGAGGGAGAAGTAAAGGATTTAGAATTAACACTTCCTCCCACTCCTTTGCAATTATCAAGTCAGAATTTGACAGCTAATTGTGTTTTTTTGTCATAGGATTTCCTTTAGTTGCAAAAATAGATGCAGTGACTAATCATTGAATCTTATATATATATATATATATTATATATATATATATCTATATATATATATATCTATCGGTAGGAACTGGATGTGCTCGCTATCACACCACAAAAATGAAATGACTAAAAATAGAACATTATATATGTTGAAGTAAGTACTGTTGGTTTGAACAACAACAACTAACTAAGCACAACTGAACTGGTCCGCAAATCAGTTCTGTATTTATGACACTCAGGAATATTCTATGCATGCATTTGGGTGATTCCATTCCTTGAATCCCGATTGGCTGATTGTTCTCTGTGGTGTTATAGTGCTAGATAAATAATCTACCATTCTGCACTAGGATTTCGACAATGTGAGATCCATATTGAGTTACAGCTTGCTTGTTGCCTTGTCTGCCAATTTGACAGTAATTGGAATATTTCTTCTACAATATATTCCCTTATTGGTTGGTTGGTTGTGGCAGCATTCACCCTGGATGGGTTGTGTTGGCTCAAGTTTTACACAATTTATGAGCAGTTTATAAATTATGAACGTACCTGTAGTTAGAATTTTCTATAAGGTCCGTTAGATTAAAAATAACGGGGTCCTGTGGAAAGTTACTGGAGGTTAGTAACCTTTTTACTTGACCTGTTGGAAGCGCGTGATTGGACATGTGAAAATTAGTTTAGATGCGACACAGATTTCAGAGTGGGTGGACTTGTAGGTTGCCGCTCTGGGTCCATCTCCTCTGGCGGCAGAATAAATATGGGCAGAGTTGCGAAATAGAGCTTTAAGAAACAACCAAGTCTTGTTTGTTAATTGAATATTAAAAACAATGACCAGCCCAGCACGAAGAAGAAAACAAAAGAAAACCAACCCTTAATAAGAAGCCCATGGCGACCGACGAGCAGGAACCAGTAGAAGCAGTAGTTAAAAAGTAAGACAATCATCTATCATCTCATCTATCTGTCTGTCTATCATTTACTTGAGATGCCACTCACCTGAGATAAAGGATTATATAACAGAAGGCCGATATTTCATTCAAGATTAACCCTCACCGTCATTATCCATATTCTCTGTTGACCACCACAACACTTTTCTTCCACAGTCTGAAGGGTGGTCTGGGGCGATCGCCTCATGGATGTATTCTCCAAGTTGGACGGAAAGCATTACCAATCCATCACAGACATCTGACAGCTAATTGTTTTTTGTCATAGGATTTCCTTTAGTTACAAAAATAGATGCAGTGACTTATCATTGAATCTGTTTTTATATATATATCTCAGCCTTGGGTAGGTAACCAGTCTAGGAGAGGAATAACTCCGAATTCAAAATTCCCTCCAGCTATGGGTTAAATAGTAGGAAGACTGGGCCCTTCAGCCTTGGGTTGGTAACCAGTCTAGGAGAGGGATAACTGAATTCAAAATTCCTGAGGTCGGTTGTTGATTGGGTTTGTGGCAACCCTTGATGCACCAATTCTTTCCTATCGACTGTGCCAAAAAGTGTGGATGGTCCAACACAAGCCTTCACCACTATAAACAAATGACTGTGTGGGTGTTCATTGTGTGTATGAACCCTCATACGTCGAAAATCGACGAGAGAGTCCATAATATATCAGTAGGAACTGGATGTGCTCGCTATCACACCACAAAAATGAAATGACTAAAAATAGAACATTGTATATATTGAAGTAAGTACTGTTGGCTTGCTGAACTGAGTTGATTTTGCACCAACGACACACAGTGCTGTTCTGATAGGAAATGATGCCATTGGACCCAAGGGATGCTGCGTAGACAGTATGATCAAATGACTCGAGTCTCCTCTTATTGGCCAAGACACATTGTGCTTCCATTCCATTCTTGATCTTATCACCCTTCTTCTCAATATCAGCACAAATCGTTGATGATTTCATCATCACATCATCCAGAAGGTCTTCCAAGTGTGTGTGTGTGTGTGTGTGTGTGTGTGCGTAGTATATTAAGAAAATTGAAAAAAAAAAACCAGGTTTAAATAAATTGAGTGGTAAGTTTATTAGCCGACGCTGCAGTGTTTCGATCTATTAATTAGATCTTCTTCAGGGCATTTATTGATATAAGGAAAGGTAATAAAAATTTTTTATCACAGAACAACGAGAAAAAACTTTTTCATCATCACATCATCCAGGAGGTCTTCCAAGTGGTAATTTCCAGTATCTTGGATGTAGCAGCTGACTACAGAGACTGAACCCACAACCTCTTGATCGTGAGTGGTGGCTCATAGTAAGACTATTGTCACCCCTGTTGGTTGAAGTGGTTTGGCCGCAGAAAGGCATAAATGCCGAGGTGGTCTCTCTTGAGGGTAGAGTGACTGTTTTCAGTGGAGAGAGACGGCTGTCCGTACCAGTCTGATGACACTGGCTGCAACAGATGACAATATGACAACCCAAAGGACTTCTTTTTTCTTTAAACTCCCATTCACCTGTTATCTGTGAACCTTGTGATGTGTCTGGCCAAGCAGAATCTCTGCTCTTCAATTACGTCCTTGATTCAATGTGTTCATACAACAATATTCCCAGCATGGATCTTTCCAGAGATCTCGGTATCACAAGTTAAATACATACATACATATATATATATATATATATATATATATGTGTGTGTGTGTGTGTGAAGAAGAAAAATGGAAGTGAATCCGACAGTATGTAATATTGTAAAAATTGAAAAAAAAAACACAGGTTTCACCCCTTAAACATTATTTATGAAACCTGTGTTTTTTCATATATATATATATATATATATGTGTGTGTGTGTGTGTGTGTGTGTGTGTATGCCTTTTTTATGTTGAAGTTGGGCGTTATTATGAAGCATTTAAAGCAATATCAAAAAATAAATGAAGGAACTCTATGTTGTGGAGTATAGATTCACTTATTTTTTATTTATTATCATAAATTTTCGGGATCGTTAGATTCCCTTCCTCTGATGAATGTCGCTCCTGTTGAACGGATCTTTTGTCTTTGTTGTTATTGAAAGCGGATGCGTCTGTAAAATATTTGTAATAACAGAGTATTCCGATATCAGTGTTTAGTCCCCTCACATATATATATATATATATATATATATATATATATATATATATATTAGTGATGCTGATAGCTTTTTGATTTAGTACGTCCTGGGATGCACATATTTACTTGGAATGAGTCCCTGGGAAATTTGATGGGGCCTAACTAAAAGTTTGTTGAAGGGTTTTTATTTATGATCTGGGGAAACAACTAAAGCCATCTAACTCCTACCTTGAAAACCTATCCTGCGTAATTTGTTTCTAAGAATCTATTGAAATGTATTTACAGTTAGCTTGAAATGGTAAGGGAAGAAAAAAAAAAAAAAAAAAAAAAGAAAAAGAAAAACACTGGGATACATGAATATGGTTTTACTTTTAAATTTTTATGCATCAGGGATGCAGGACACACACACACACACACATATATATATATATATATATATAAGGCTCTCCTATAAAATGGATGTGAACTCTCTAGCAGCTGTAACATATATACCTATGTATGTATTCATCAGTTAAATCCTATCCCTTGCTAGCAGGTGGCTGATAGACCAGTGGTTAAGAACTATGACTGATGAAAAATCGGTTGAGTTTCGATCCCAGCCGGAGGTAACATGCTGAGTCTAGCCACACTGAGGAGACGTGATACGTCGAAACAGTGTCTGTGGATGATAATATATATATAATAAAGTTGGCGGAGTGACCTATTGTCGGTATCAGCTGATCAGTGAAGCAGTCTATCTTCTTTTCGTTAGTGCTAGACCAAGAAAATGCCACACCTACCGTCAGCTAACCACTTTACAGCACAGATCAGATTACCCAAACTGTGCTTATAAGTGTTGTCACCTCAACTAAATAATGGACCATTCCATTATTATTATTATTATTATTATTATAAAGAAAGGGAAGAAAAAGGACATGCTACTAAATATACAATAAAAAAGAAAGATGGGGAAAGATAGAGAGGGGGAAAGAATTTGGAAGTGATAATGCTAATCAGTTTCAACTGAATGTAAAAGATGAAAAGAAAGAAAAAAGTGTGAGAGTGAGTTAAATCAAGATTATACTTTTTACATATTGAATTATTTACAATAGCTCTTAAGTAAACATAAAACGTAATGATTAAATTATCATACTGTGGTATATCCATAGGTCCTGCTAGTATAAGTAATTACACAGCTATAACCTCATATCAAAGTTCAATTTTAAGTCATTTCATTATTTTTATGAAGTATTAGTAAATTGAAAAATAAATAAAAAATTAAAAAATACAAGTGTCAGATAACAAAAACTTATGAAAACAGGGAAATTTTCTTTTTAACAAATAGAAAATCAAATTTAAAACAAAATTTTGAAGGAAAAAGAAATCACACAAAAAACAAAGTAGGGTTTGAATAGCAATTCAATATAACAGTTCCTGCTGGCATTTCAACCACCATTATGTGCATCTGTTTCTAACCATTTTAAAAATGAATGAGAGAGAGAGAGAGAGAGAGAGAGAGAGAATGAGAGAGAGAGAGAGAGAGAGAGAGAGAGAGAGAGATGAGAGAGAGAGAGAGAGAGAGAGAAGAGAGAGAGAGAGAGAGAGAGAGAGAAGAGAGAGAGAGAGAGAATGAGATGAGAGAGAGAGAGAGAGAATGAGAATGAGAGAGAGAGAGAGAGAGAGAGAGAGAGAGAGAGAGAGAGAGAGAGAGAAGAGAGAGAGAGAGAGAGAGTGAGTTTCTGTGTACGTGTGAGAGAATGAGTGAGTGAGTGAGTGTGTGTGTGTGTGTGTGTCCGAGTTTGTTTGTATGTGACTGTGTAAGTGATATTTTCAGGCAAGATATATATATATATATATCATTGATAATTAAACACAAGTAGTGCAGTACATTGTCGTTGTCCGTATGTAAAAAGCACATCAGTTGTGATGGCACGGTTAGAAGAGAGAGGATAGAAAAGGTCAAAGTTGCATTCAAGTTATCTTTTCTATTTGAATTTAGTTTTGCAGAAAAGAGAGAAAAATCTACTTATTAACAAAAGACTATTCTCCACTCATCATCGTCAACCAAAAATACGGTTTATTCATTTCCACAAATACACAAATGATTGTAACAAAAGAAAAGGAAGAAAAATAACATTTATAAGAAAGAAAATATAAGAAAGAGAGTTGGTTGGTTGGATTTTATGGCATGTCAATCCATTTGGGTTATTTTATGCTAAAGACGTTTTTGTTTTATTCAGTCTTGGTGGGTAATCAATTTTGGGTTTTTTTAAACTTTTTTTTAGAACTCATTTTGTTCAATTTAATTCATAGACGAGACCTTCTAGCACATAAAAAGGGTCGGGGATTGCCATAAGGGCAAGAAGGGTCAGGGGTCAGATAAAGAGATGGTAATTTTCACAAGTAAATGACTCATGTTCTGGTATCATTTGATTCCTCCAATTCCAGAATTCTTCTCATGAAAAGTTTATTCAAAATTTGCTCATTTTTTGTTTAGTCTGTCAATTTTTTTCTTGGCTAAATTCCCAATCACTTTAGACCAACATAAAGTGAATAAAAGTCAAAGGCAGAAATATAAATTTCACTAACAGACAACTAATCACAATTTCTTAAGTGCTATGACTAACGAATTGCAAGTTAAACACTTTAGATATTTAAAAGTTGACAAATGGTGCAATACGACATTGTTTATTTTGTGGCTTTTTTTATTTATTTATCAATTTGGTTTTGTGCATATAAACCTCAGTGGGTCATTTAATGCCGATAAAGTTTGAAATAAATCAATTCTTAATGGATAATACAATTTTTTTATAAATACATTTTTCTATTTAACCCATAGATGGGACCCTAACAGGTACTACCACTCTGGGTCAGAGTGGACTAGGGAGCAATGGTGATGAAGGGGTGCTCCAATTCCCAAACCTCCAAAACTGGAACCTCACCATCAGATAGAGTTTAACGTCATTCCCAGGACATGTAGAACCGCAGCCACCGCCTTCTCGCACCCATATGATAAAAAGGGGTTGGGGCTTGCCATAAGGGCAATAGGGTTGGGAAAATCATATAGATGCTAGGGCTTGACGTGACCAGCCGATTGGTCGGAAAGAGCCTCTCCAACCGCCCGTCTAGCCCAAGATAGGGCCAAAGTGGAGAATTTCAAGTCACCCGGGTTCTATCCGTAAGCATCACACGCCAACAGGTGGCCCCATTGGGGGAGTCTTATCCCTCTGCAGAGGTGCAGTCTAACACCCCAGCCGACAGGGCGTTTATTTATCAAGCTGAAGCCAAAAAGGAATTATCAAATAATTCCAAAAGAGACATCTACTGCCAAATTCACAAGTTGGTTGGTTGGTTTTAGGGCATGTCAACCCTTGTTGGATTATTTTATGCCTATGACGTTTTTGTTTGATTCATTCTTAATGGGTACTCAATTTAAAAAAAAAAACTCATTTTGTTCTATTCATTTGACAGTTTGTTTGTGGCCTTTTTTAATTTTTTTTATATTGTTAAGCTGAAGATATCAAATATAAAATCACTCCATCAAATTGGATTTCATCCTATTTCTCTTGTATAACCCCCCACCCTCCACCAACAAAGCCTTCATCTGATGGGAGGTTGTCCTGGGTAAGATGTTAGAACTTCACCACTAAATGCAGTTTAATTCAAAATAAACTGGGGAATGTGGAGGACTCCTTTATCACAAGGTTCACTCTGACCAAGAGTGGTAGTACCTGTTAGGGTCCCATCTATGGGCTAAATAGATAAAAAAATGAGTATTAAAAGATGTGTTTAAAAAACATTGAGTTTGAAAAAAAAAAAAAAAAAAAAAAAAAAGATTGAATATCCATCAAGAAAGAATCAAACAAAATGTGTTTGGCAGAAAATAATCCAACAAGGTTTGGCATGCTGTAAAAACCAACCAACCAATTGATGGGAGTCTAAGGTCAGTGATGGCTTCAGAGACAAAGTATCATTAACACTAATACAGGTCACCCCCATTAGTACATTAGTTTCAGTTTTAGTAGAAATGCTAGAGAAAAATGTTTCCTTATCTAATTCATTGCTGGTTTCACAATGTCCTTGAAAAAAAAAAAAAAAAAAAAAAAAAAAAAAAATGAAAGAAAAAAAAAAAAACCCTGCCCTGGTATGACATTAAACTGCATCCTGTTGTGAGACTCCAATTCTGGAGAGTGTATTTACCCAACCCCTCCACCATGAGCATGATGCAACACACAGTAAATTCTTAAGCAGAGTTTAGCAAGTTTCAGAGTTTTGCTTCTTCTAGATCAGTTGCCATACCAAGATTAAAGAGCCCAGTCTGCCCTACTATTTACCCATAGCTTGAGGGAGAATAGTTGGGTTCATACCTTTCCCAGCACAATGTAAAAATGCAAACAGACTTCTCCAGATTTGAACCTATGTCTCCATGTTCATTTCCTATGATGATAACACCACACACACATCTGGGGAGTATCCCTTTCATTGCCATTACTCCCATGTCCACTCTAAGGGTCAAATAGATCTTTGAAGATCTTTTAAACTCGAATTGTGAAAATAAATTATCATTGAATGTGAATACTGAAATTGTATAATTGCTTGATAGAAACAATATGATAAATAAAGTCAGTATCAGCTGAACAGTGAGGGAGTCTATCCTCTTTTTGCTAAAACTAGACCAGGGAGATGGTTTTGCATCTGAGGTGGAGTGCCGCACCTACCATCAGCTCCCCATTTTACCTCACAGATCAGATTACCTAACCTGTTCTACTCAGTTGGCAAGGGGTGATTTTAGCCTTGGTTATGTAACCAGTCTAGGAGAAGGAAAATTGAATTCAAAACCAGCTGCATTCCACTTAGAAATTGACCTTGTGTCACATCCTGCTTGTGGTGGAGGGGTTGGGTAAATACATACTCTGAATATGTCATCTTTGTAATATAGAAATATACCTTAATCCTATTAGGGAATCCTATCGGGGTGTAATGGTTAGAAAGGTAGTCTCGCAGATCTATTACTATTGAAAGTTCAATCCTCGCTGGATGACCCATACTTGTGACCTTGTGTCACATCCCACCCATGGCCAACAAGGTAAATACCTGTTGAGAAATTTTGAGTATATAAGGTGTGCTAGAGACTATAGACTAGGCGAGATCATATTATCTATTCCTTGGCCAATCACTGGCAGTACTCTGAGGCTGATACAATACTTAACCGACCCTACTGGTCATAATTACTATAACATTCATGGACGACGGACATAGGATTAAATCTCTGGACCTTTACCAATACATAGGATAGGACTTATACGCTTACCCAATAACACAGGACTTTCTTCAACTGGCCAAGGATGGCACTTAAAAACTTTACAATACCTACTCTTCTTAGAGACAAGGAGTCTCATCGTAGTGTATGTTTAGAATGCTAGTCTCGCAGATCTATTACTATTGAATAGTAAGTTCAATACTTGCTAGATGTCCATACTTACAACCTTGTGTCACATCCTACCTGTGGCAATCGGGTTGGATAAATATCTACCATAATCATGTTAGTTTTTTTTTTATCCTTAAATTCCCAAAGACTCCTTATCAATAATCATCAGGGTGTGTTGACAGTACGGATTCTTTCAAATGTCACCATCAAATATCACTCTTGGTTGGTCCTTTAGATGGCATCCAGTGTCCACATAAAGCTGATAATGTAAGTTTTTGCTGGTTGGCCAACATTGGTGTGTCCATGTGTAGTAGTCTATAGTTCAGTTTAAAGGGGAACAACAAAAAACAAAACAAAAAAAAACAAAAAACAAAAAAACCCAGTAACATGAGGCTTTCGCACTTGCACAATTCTGTGTTTTGCCAAAAGTAGATTATTAAATCAAATCATCAGGACTGGCTTTAAAATTTTCCAAATTGACACTGATTCACCTATATTTCATTTAGACATCTTCCTTTTATTATAAAATAGCAGTACCTGTGGATATACCACAGTATGATGATTTAATTATTATAACGTTTGACATGTTTACTTAAGAGCTATTGCTAAATAGTTCAATAATTTTGATTTAACTGTCTCACTTTTTTTTCTCTTTCTTTTCATCATTTTTGATTGAAACAGATTGTCACTTCTCCACACTCACTGCCCCTATCATTTCCCTACTCTTTCTTATATTTTTTCTGTGTAGCATGTCCTTTTTCTTCCTTTTCTTTATAATAAAAACAGAATGGTCCATTATTTAGCTGAGCTGACGACATTCATAAGAAATAAGAATTCAGCAGATAAGCAACACCAGATAATCAGAATAAAATTTTTTTTTGCATTTCATCTTGGATGGTTTTATTTTTAACCAGAGGGTGTTGCAAGATGATAATGGTCAGAAGATTATGGAACAAGAGTATTAATATTATAAAAGTTGCTTAGCAGTTCATGTCTTCATTTAAATTAAAACATTACAAAAATGAAAAAAAAAACAAGGTTTCTGTTTTGATACTTTTTGATCGCTAAGAAGGAGGTACATCACTAAATCACTAGTCCCATCTATGGGTTAAATAGAAAAATGTATTTATAAAAAAAATTGTATTATCCATCAAGAATTGATTTATTTCAAAACTTTATCGGTATTAAATGACCCACTGAGGTTGATATGCCGTAAAACAAACAAACTAAATCACTAAGTCTAAAACCCCACTATGAGAAAAAAGAGAAAAGAAATACCTAAAGAAGGTCAGAGGGTACATCGTCCAAAATGTTGTGTAGATAACAATAAAGATGAGGACAATAGTACAAATAATTCCAAGTTATCAAGCCTCATCTCAAAAATTCAGAGAAATAATTTTTAAAAAGTAGGTACATAAATAAGTCTATAACCTCATTATGAAAAAAAAAAAAAAAAAAAAAAAAAAAAAACTTTCATTTTACACAAATATTCCTTTTTTCAATAATTTCCCTCCTTTCTTGTCAAGGCACTTAATCCAGTGGTGAATATCATTATACAGTGAAAAATTAAGATCAATAAAATATATTGATCTACATTTGTACTTTATCAAAATCTTTAGTCGAGTCTCGTGAGAATTTGCCTTTGTCTACTTGTAAAATCTGATGGTATAATGTGAATAGTTAGGGTGAGTGGGTGATATTTGATAATTTGAACTGATATCACTCCCGAATTTAGGTCCCCCCTCGTGACCTGAAATTTGGATAACAGCCAAAACTGCTAGAAAAGAGGGAGTTACTGAAAACTAATAAGCGTTTAGTCGACCTTATCTTGAGACTTGCTTTTTAGTGGGAGACTTAACGCTGTGATATTTTATCCAATGCCATTTGAGTTTTACTTAAATTTATTCCCTATAGGCAATAGAAAATCTGGTTGTTGTACTACTACCTCCCTCAAAAGGTTCAATAATGTCCCCCCCTCATTTTAGTGCCCCAGGTTGGTTTTGTTTTGTTTTACGGCATATCAACCTCAGTGGGTCATTTAATGCCGATAAAGTTTAGAAATAAATCAATTCTTAATGGATAACACAATTTTGTTTATCAACTCATGTTTTTCTATTTAACCCATAGATGGGACCCTAACAGGTACTACCACTCCGGGTCAGAGTGGACCAGGGAGCAATGGTGATGAAGGGGTGCTCCACATTCCCCAAACCTCCAAAACTGGAACCTCACCATCAGATAGAGTTTAACGTCATTCCCAGGACATGTAGACCCTCAGTCACCGCCTTCTAGCACCCATATGATAAAAAGGGTTTGGGGCTTGCCATAAGGGCAATATGGTTGGGAAAATCATATAGGTGCTAGGGCTTTGCCCTAGGTTGATAATTATAGATTTGGTCTGTTTAATAGCATATCAACCTTCATGGGTTACTTAATACTAAAGCCATCCTTGTAGAAGAATAGTAGTGGTACTATTTAACCCATAGCTTTCTTGGAAGTAATGTATGAATCTATCATCTTATAATAATGGAGATTTGGTGTTTGTCTATTCCTATAGGCAATCTAAAGTCTGGTAGTAGTAGTAGTACTACTACTACAACTACTACCAGTCTCAAAATGTTCAATAATGACCCCCCCCCCTTTCTTTTTTGATATCAACAAAATATTACAACAAAATGAACAATATGAATTTCTTGTTTCCTTAAATGCAAGATAAATAAACCAACTCAAGTAAAATTAACAGATATTGGACGGTAGTCAAGTCTTGGTCTGAAGATCGCATAGGTGAGAAACTATCAGTAAATAGGTGTTGATTCCATGTCCATGCTACTTTAACTCAAACAAAAAATATATATGACGAAATAACAGATTGGGTGAAATCCAATAAAATGTAATTTAATATATATAAGTTAAGAGTAAGGAAATGAATCCGACCGTATAAGTATAGATAAAAGGATATGAAAACACACAATGCCGTTAAAATGAAAATATTTTATATCATATTCATAGCAAATATTGAACAATATTTCAATTTATAAAAATCATCTTCAGAGCTTGTTTTTTTTAAATTCTAGACTCATCGAAAGAGAAGCAGAAAATAATTTGAATTCGAAACAAAAACATTGATGTTCCAAAAAGCATACAAGTCATGTGATCGTTTCGTCATTAGCACATCTGCTACGCGTTTCTTGGTCAACGACATAATGTATATCTTAGTGTAACAGTTTTTGAAAGAAGACATATTTCAAATTCAAAAATAGACAAATTCTCTTTTTCAAAATATATATATGGATCATCAGAATTATCCTGATGATCCATTTGGAGAAGCCTAGGTAGATTAGTCTCTAGCTCATTAGGCTTACTTTATTATTATTTATTGGCTCTACTTCATGGGTTACTTAATGCTAAAGCCATCCTTGTAGAAGAATAGTAGGGATATTATTTAACCACTAGCTTTCTTGGAAGCAATGCTGCTGTGCAAACAGCAGTCATTGTATGAATCTATCATCTCTTATAATAAAGGAGATTCAGTGTCTGTCAGTAACCGAAACTATGTCACTGCTTATGCCACAATACCCACAGGAATTGCCTAAGTTTATCAATGAGTATTTAATTTATATTATAGTCAAACTCATTAATACATAGAATAAATCTTATACATTCATAAAGACATTGTTAAAGTCTGAGTTAGATTTGCCTCAAAACAGCCCATGTTATTAGTGTATTTAAAATTCTGCAAAGTGTCTTATATATGACTAAGAAATAAAGGTTTGCATAATATATGTTGTGGTTAATTTGCATACTGGTTTTAACAAAACCAGGTTTAATAAATAATTACTAGGTTTTATTGATCTCTAATATTGTTTTACTCTTCAACATATCAAAGTCAACCCTATGAATGATTTTATATAGAAACCAATATGTGGCACAATGCCAGTAGTATGGGGGGGGGGCACAATGAGAATCTAGCTTGCTAACAATTACACCATGTGAGGTGCCCAGAGATGTGCATATAATTATTTACTAAGCTTAGCTTACATGTGGGACAAGGCCAGAAGTTGGCGTGTCCAATGAGAATCTAGCTTGCTAACAATTACACCATGTGAGGTGCCCAAAACAAAATTCTTATAACGGATACAAAATGATAAAACACCATTTATAGATTAAAGTCACGCTTGTTTTTTTTTTTAGTAATTAATTTAGGTTCTAGCAATTCATCTAAATGTCATTTAACTTAATCCTAAATGTTGTGCAGTTTTACTTAATCCTAAATGTTGTGCCGTTTTACAAGTGGATTTCAGCAGACAATGAGAAACTAGGATATTGTTGGTTGAATGATAGTTTGCCAAATGGAATTTTTGATGCAGAGAGAAGGGTGGTGTGAAGCTAGCATGCGCACACACAATATATATATATATATATATATAATGAGGAAAAAATGAGTAAAGAAAAGAAATGTAGATGGATAAAAATGAATTTTATCGATATCACTTTTAATTGATAAAATTCATTTTTATTCATCTACAATTCATTTTTATCCATCTACATTTCTTTTCTTTACTCATTTTTTCCTCATATTGTTGGATTCATTTCCCATTCTCATATATATATATATATATATGAGGAATGAAGGATTTTTTGAATAAATCAACAAAATTTGGTTGAGAATAGAGTAAATTGTGGATATAACAACACAGACAGTTGAATTCAGTTGATATTTCACCTCATTGTATGAAACTTTATTTGAAAAAGCTTCATACAATGAGGCTAAATATCAACTGAATTCAACTGTCTGTGTTATATCCACAATTTACTCTATTCTCAACCACATATATATACATATATAAATAAATAAACATAAGATCTGACCATTTTAGTGTGAAACCACATTTTTGCCTGTAAAGTCATACTGCAACTAAATATGTGATCTGAGGGTAGTAAACATCATAAGAAAAGGTTCTACAACAATGGCCTTTTGACGATGATGGTTTTGCTATATCAAGTTTCTGTGGCTTTGTATTAACACCAGTTTGAAGATTAACTCTTATTACTCAATTTGTTATATTATGTTATCTATTATATTATCTGTTATGTTATATTATGTTGTTGTGTTATAACATATTATTAATGTGTTATGTATCTATCTATTAGTATGCTTGTTCCTAAATCTTCCATCCATTATCATCCTGCAACACCCTCTGGTTAAAAATGAGACCATCCAAATTGTTCAAGATGCAATGCACAAATGTAAATCCAGATTATCTTGTGTCGCTTAATCGCAGATTTCTTATATGCCGCATTTTATTTCACCCAATTTTAAAAATGAAACATTCCAAATGGTCTTGCGTCACTTAAATGCCCAAAGTAAAATTGAAATGAATTACCGCCCTGTAGAGGTGCAGCCGGTGTACTCTAAAGACTCAGCCAAAATGGCCGTAAGAAGGATAGAGGAAATCCACTAGTCTGAGTTTATCTCAAACATCTTGCAGAGCTAGACGCAACAACCCCCCTGCCTCTACCCTAGCAGCAGCCCAGAGACATATCAGATGGTACAGGGCATGTTCGCCACCTCCCCCTCCAGACCACCCAAACTTCAATCCAAGAGAAGTAGAGAGGAGGCACCATTGTCCACTGGATCTCAATGGCTGGGTGGTGTAACTGAAGACACCCCAACCTGTGGAGTCACCTTGGTACAAGCAGAACTGCTGGCTGGCAACCTGACTGAAGCTGGTGGACCCGATTGGGTCTACATGACAATAACTGATGAGGTGTCAATTTTTGACAATTATGTGGGTATATCCACTGGACCATGACAAACAATACCTCGAAAGATAAATAAGACTTTAGGAGACATTCCACAGAAGGATAAAAAAAAAAAAATCAAGAGGTGCTATGAAAAGATGATTTGCAATTTTATTACATATAAATCCTATTGTTGCCTTTGCAATAAATAATATAAAAAGTATAAAATAATCTATATATAGGATTGGAACGAATGTCTTATCTGATACAAAATAGTATTTATTTAACCAATAAAAACATGTAAATTGAGAAATATAAATAAAGCATCATTCGTCAATGTCTCTAAAATGGGGAAAATAGTATCTCTTATGGTCGACACATCTTTGCCAATAAATATTACTTTGTATCGGACAAGACTTTCATTCCAATCCTATAATACTTAATACACATCTCATATATCAATTAGCTCTGTGCAGATTCTGGATGCTGTATGTAAGACCTGCCAGGGGTGATGACCGATAGGGACAGGTGGTGAGAGAGAGTCATGTATATCCATGCTGTCAGCATAACCCGATTATGATGATGCTGATGATTAACATCAACAACCTTCTTAAACATTTCTGAGTAAAATTTTTTAAGCATTTTGATACAGAAAATAAATATAAAAAAAATTAATTACTAGCAGGAACTGTGGAAATTCCATGGAATGAGAAAAAAAAAAACAAAAACACCCCCCCCCCCCAAAAAAAAAAAACAAAAACAAAAAAATCAAGAGGAGCTATTTAAGCAAGAAAGGAATTATTTGCAATTTTATCTATCTATACATATATAAAGGGCAGTTGTGTGTATATGTATGGCCGGAGGAAACTTTGAAAATAAAACAATTAATGACAAAGTATACACATTAAATATCACCAGGGCTTGGTTTTTGAGCAAAAATAAGAGATTTGATTTATATTTGTGAAGATAATTAAAAAATAAAATTTAAATGATAACAGCATGGATTTTTTTTTTCATTTAATATTTTAGATAGTAGACATTACCATTTCTTTTCAGAGTAACTGGATCAATGCAAGTTTTTTTTTTTTTTTTTTTTTTTTTTTTTTTACATAGGCATTTAAATGGGCATCCGATAAGGATTCAACTCATGATTCAGTAATAATGGATCTGCAGGACTAACTTAAAAAAATCCCCCTCTACCCAGGTGATGCCAGGTAGCCGCTGCTAGTTACATATAAATCCTATTGTTGTCTTTGTAATAAATAATAATCTATAATACTTAATACACATCATTTATTAGTATTTAATTCAACTGAAACTACAAGATTAATATATGCATATTGTATTTTCAAACAAATTTGGTTAAACAAAATAGAATCCAAAATAGAATGAAGAAGGATTATAATCCTTATCATTTTCAACTTTTTTTTTATTTTAAGTTTCCTAACAATTCTTTTGATATTATAATCTTGAAAGACATTAATCAGTTGTCCGAAAGAGTTATTACTGGTAGACCAAGTATTTTGGGTTGTTTTACAAACCATTATCAAGGTAGTGTAAGTCTGTCTAAACTATCATTATCAAAACTGTTTAATGTTAAACTATTGTTTTGTTTTTGTCACTAAGGTGACGCTAAATAACAGTGGGTGCATTATCTTGACGATAAGTGGGTAACATGCTGCTTTGAAACCAATGGTAACAATTGCACCTTTAGTGTATTGTACTCTAAAAAATAAATACAGTTCTTATATCTGTAATTGAGCACTTTATTCTCAATTTCCAAAACTAAAAAAAAAAAGAAAAGAAAGTACTTACACACACACATATATATATATATATATATATATATATATAGATTCTGTATGTCTATACAATGACCAAGTGGATTTTGGATGGTAAAGAAATAAATAAAATGACAGATAAAGTTAAAAAATATAATTTCATTTAATAAGACTACATATTGAAAGAGAATTCACATAGAAGTTAACAGCATTATATATAAGATTTTGTATTTTTGTACAATGACCAAGTGCACATCCTTTTATAAATGAAAATTGGTGCAGACCAACAAAGATTAAAGTTCAATCAAATGCACACCTTATTTTTATAAAATCAACTTCTTGATTAACAATATTTTCAGTATTAGAATAAAAGGAGAAAGTTATTAAGTTTTCATCCCAATTGACATTTTTATTCTTTTCTTTTGTAAATACACTCCCCGCCCCACCCAGTTGATTAATTAGGTTTACTTATAGAAAGTCCAAGAGAATGGGATCAAGTATTTTCTTTGTAACAGCCATGCATGGGCTTCATAGGTTTGTGCTGTGTGGCTCCACTCCCCCCATCGTAAAAGGTTTTCATATAAAAAATCCTGACTTTGTGGGAAGTCGGGAAAATACAAAGTCCAAGAGATTTATTTTGGTATATTTAAAAAGATAATTCTCAGGGGAAATAATTACTTTTTTTTTTTGAAAGGAAAGTAATGCCTAGCTCTTTACAAAGGTCTTAAGAAATAATAATAAAGAAAATAAAACAGGAAAATATTTATTTTGTAGGCAACTTTTTACTTATTTATTTACTTATTATTTTTGCAAACTTCTCTGAACAATTAAAAAATTAGCCCCCCCAAAAAAAACCAACAAAAAACAAACCTAAAAACCTAAAAAGTGCCAAGAAAAAAAAAAAAAAGAAGTTTATTTTACAGTTTTCTTCATTTTTTAAGTAAAACCTTCTATAAACCATAAGGCTTCTAGTTTGAAACCGGCCCTTGCCAACTCAGCGTATGAGTAGCACAGGGATCTGTGTGGTAAAGCAAGGAGCTGATGGTAGGTGTAGCGCTCCATCTCAGATGCAAAAAAATCATCACACACACACACCCCTACTGCATGGAAAATACAAATATACAAGGTGACCCGAAAGTCTTGTCACCCCCTGCATATTTCTTTTAGAGGTAAAATATTTACATAATATAACTCAAAATTATAGAAAATAATTAGATTTTTAAAGAATTTTTTTTCTTAAAGGTGAAATAATCAGATAATCTATGAGTTTGTCATTGTTTCTCCAGCCGTGTCCAGCATGTCTTGTTCGTCTCACTCGGATGGTTTGTGTGATAGGGGGCAAGTGGTTGTACAGCTGCTTTTTTGTGGGATGTTGTTTCCATGATTCAGTCATATGGAAATCCAATCTCACTGACAAGTTAAAACGACAATTCTTCTAGGCCATAGTTGCATCAATGCTACTGTATAGCTACACCACCTGGACCCTAACAAAAAGTCGGTTTGCAGGCATAAAATGGTGTGACCCAACCATTGCAATTGGCTCATAATACACACACAATGTTTAAAGGTTATATCTACAGAAGAATCAGGATCTGTGATTGAGCATATATCAACAAGCTATTAAAAAAAAAAAAAATTCTGTGCTTGCATATATTTACCAAACCTCTCCGTACGAGCAGGATGTGACACAAATTCAATTTCTTAAGCGGAGTTTAAGGTTTGAATTCAGAGTTTTCCTTATAGACTGGTTGCCTAATCAAGGTTAAAGAGTTCAGCCTACCCTACTATTTACCCATAGCTGGAGGGAGTATAGTTGGATTCATACCTTTTCCAAGGATATTATCGCTATGTGAAATGCAAACAGATTTGTCCAGGATTTGAACTCGACAAGTCCATTTCCTACGACTCACCATTACACCTCTATGCTTGCATATACCACCTTCTCATCTCACTTGTAAGATTTTTCAAAAACTTTTTTTTTTCAGAATATCTATATATTAATACTTGTGTTCCTTACATGTTATAAACATTACATGTTATCTTGCAACATCCTCAGGTTAAAAATGAGACCATACAAATCATTCAAAGATGAAATGCAAATCTTGATTATCTGGTGTTGCTTAACTGCGTGGATCATTCCATTTACACCATAAAGAAAGTGTTGTTGGTTGTTTGGGTCATTTTATGCTGAAGATGTTTTGTTTTATTCATTCTTGATGGAAACTCAATTTAAAAAAAAAAAAAAAAAAAAAAAAGAAAGAAAAAAAGAAAAACACATAAGAACTTATTTTGTTCTATTTAACCCATAGATTGGACCGGGAAAGAGTGGACCTGGGAGTAATGGTGATGAAGGGGTACCCCACATTCCCCAGAGTTCCAGAACTGGGAGGTAAAAGAACATGCTACATAGAAAAGAAAGAAAGAAAGAAAGAGTGGGGGAAAGATTAAGAGAGGGTGTGAGCGCGCAGAAGCGATAACACTAATCTGTTTCAATCGAACCTGATGAAAATAAAAGAAAGAAAAAAGAGTGAGAGTTAAATCAAGATTATTATACTTTTTATATATTGAACTATTTTCGCAATAGCTCTTAAGTAAACATATCAAACATTGTAATAATTAAATTATCATACTGGGGTATATCCACAGGTCCTGCTAGTAGTATTACATTATGATTAGAGTTTAATCTAGATTATTAACGATTACACCACATGGGGTATTGACTTTTGATTTTGAAATACCTTGGAATATTTTCAAGATTTGTTAAATTTACAAAAATAAAACACACGTATATTAAATAGCAGATCTTGTTTAAGTGTTTTACTTTCTTTTCTTTTTAAACATTTCTTCTGAGATAACAGCCAGAACTGATTAATATGTCAAGCTATTGTTTCTGAAGGGTATTAACTGAAAGATTTGATTTGGGTTTTACTACAAACACATTGATCATACAGATCACTATACAGATCAACGCAAGTTTTTTTTTTTACGTAGGGATTTTAATGGGGCATCCTGCGAGGATCCAGCTTGTGATTCAGGAATAATAGATTTGCAAGACTAACATTTTTTGCTCCCCCATTTCTACCCAGGCAACACTGGGTAGCCGCTTATAGTTATATACTAGACAAAACGTGACCCATTAGGTCACCCATTCAGCTCTGGGTAGATAATTGAGATTAGGGAAAAGGGAGTTAGCAAAGTGAATAAAATTTTTTTTAAATAAAAAAAAAGAATACAGCCGGATGAAACCTTAAAATCATTTTGTTAGCTTTCTAAGGAAGTGTTCGACCTCATTTAAGCTACAGGTTGCTGGTTGTGAAATTTGACAGAAATACATTTCAAATTCTCCCGGGTCTCTCTATCTCTCTCTATACTCTATACTCTCCAGAGAAACTAACATTATATAACGAGGAGGTAGTTACATAGAGGGGAAGAAAGAGATAGACACCGAGTAAAGTAAGAGATTGGTTGGTTTTTTACTTAATTGCAAATTACGACTAATTAGAACCAATTAAAAACATAATTTTTTCAAACATAAATCAATCCTAAAAGTAAGGAATAATTTAGTGTAATTTTCCTCTTATTAAACTAAGCAATAAAAAAAGCCTTTAGGAAGCAAAAATTGATTAACTCAGCTTTAGTATAATAATAGATAAATGAAAATTAAAACTAAAAGCTGGGAATATGTCAGATTTATAAAGTAATTGGACATTTAAAAAGAAGTTTTTTATGCACCTCTGGACACCCATAGAATAGGAAGTTTAAAGTAAAATGAAAGCCTTTTTATTTTTTTTATGTACTTTTCTTTCACATAAATATTGACAAACTATTTATAGCAAGATAATTCAGTGAAAAAAATATACACACCCCAAACAGATTTTTATATACAACTGTGTTAAGTTGTACTTTAAAGTACAATAGTATCGTTAATCATCTGAAAATTCAATTATTGACTCCAATATTAGAGATTTCTTGTGCAAAAATTAATATTTTGTTCAAATGACAAAATAATTCATATAAAATTTTGTGAAACATCTTGGTTCAAAAAGAATCAATTTATTACATTACAAAAAGAGAACACCATGAAAATCAAAGATTGTATATCTAATAATAATTAGTATTACTAGCAAAAAACAAAACAAAATCAAAACGTACACTGGGCAGTGTAAAATTAAATTTTGAATTGTGAGGGAGGTGGAGTTAAAAATTGAATGTCATAGGGTTTGTATCATAAGTTAGTAAAATCATCAAATTTATTAAAGGAGTAAAAAAAAGAAAACAATTTGAAATAGAAACTTGGTTCTGTCCCCCTCAAATAAAATATTGTGTGCATCTATTAATTAAATAATTATATAAATTTTCCACAAAATCATAGGTATTTATTTATTTGTAAACATTTTAGTTAACCACTTGTTACTGAAAAAAGAGCGAGAGTAAAAAAATATTTTTTTTAAATTATTTTTATAGTGAGTTAGAAGCATTAATTAAAATGTAAATATATTTTTGAAGGCGAAATAATGCAAATTTATGTTTAAAAACATATTTATTTAATTTTTTTTTTCCCTTAATATTTTCAGGCTTTGCCCATCTTCAGAGAGTTGGAAAAAAATTTTTTTTAAATTTAAAAAAAAATTTTTTCAACTCTCTGAAGATGGACATAACCTGAAAATATTAAGGGGAAAAAAAAGAAATAAAAATTAAATATGTTTTTAAACATAAATTTGCATTATTTCGCCTTCAAAAATATATTATTACATTTTAATTAGTGCTTCTAAAAAAATTTTTTTTTTAAATTTAAAAAAAATTTTTTCAACTCTCTGAAGATGGGCATAGCCTGAAAATATTAAGGGGAAAAAAAAAAAAAAAAAAAAAAAAAAATTAAATAGGTTTTTAAACATAAATTTGCATTATTTCACCTTCAAAAATATATTAGTAAAAAAAATAATTTTAAAAACTGATTACAGGGTTGTTCTTTATTCTATGTATTGATGATTTTTGGTAATGTGATGTAAGCAGTGACAGTTTTGGTTACAGAGAAATGGAGACCGAATCTCCATTATTAATAGATTTGGATTATTCAGACTTTTATCCTCATCTTTGTTATCTACAGATTTCTGGTCTTGTTTAGGTATTTTTTGTTGAATTCAGGAGCCTTCTTGAAACTTTGAACCAAACTCTCATTCCGTTAACCATGACTGGGTACAAGTGTTAAGCTGTGTTAATTATTCTATGTTACTATCGCCCTTGGCCAGGATTGAACCTACAACCAAGAGATGACTGTCACTTAGAACTGTATTAACTGACCACCTCTATCCATTGCACCATGTGTCCAATTGGACAGTAGATAACAAGAAAGATGGGGATAATAGTCCAAATTATCAAGCCTCATCTCAAAAATTCATAGACGTAGTAGTACATGTTATGGGTTAAATAGAAAAAATGAGTTTAAAAAAAAACAATTGCCATGCAAGTGATATAGTTCGTACAACAGATTGTGGGAATGTGTTTTTGACATCAACACTTGGTAAGTGGTTAGCATCAGTTAAGAAAAAAAAACAAAGAAAAAGAAGAAAAAAATGACAAACAAAAAAACAAACACTTTAGTTTATTGTATTGTGGCAATCCACATCAGCATGTAGTCCACACAACACACACACACACACACACACACACACAGAGTCAAAACGGGTATTTTTGTTTATCAGGTCTAAATTTGAAGAGGACATATTTGTTTTATTAAGGGCAGAATATCTTGATGTTGTCTTTTTGTCTTGTTTGTAAGTTTAAGGTTTCATCATTCCCTTTCTGACAGCTGTCAGAATCTAAGAGTGTCAATTATAACTGAACTATGGTTACTGGAGGTGGTTGTATAATGGTTAGCAAGCTGAAAGCTATTAGTAGTGAATTCAGTTCTCACTGGGTATCCCATACTACTTGTAGAAGGAACATCATACACATGTTCACAGGAAAGTGGTGACAAGCGTCCAGTCACCAAACAAAAAAAGAAAAAGAAAAGAGTGAAATAGAATACACTCTGTAGCAATTGACAAGACATGGTCAGGTGTTCAGTATATATGGATAAAAATATCCACACTAAAACCACCAGCTAATCAAAATCCTGGAAATACACTTGACCATGCTACATAGTAGAATAGCCCAACCTGCTATTTAAACCACTTACCAAGTCTGGATTCTCAGAACTTGCAACACAGTTGAATACAGATCAGTTTACACAAATCTGTACACTTCTGACCTTGTTCTCTGTGACGGCATTCACCCTAAATCGGTCGAGTTAACAGTGGCTCCATCCAACAAATTCACCATTTGTGAATTCATGGAAGAAGTAACAAGGGAATAAGAAATTCACAAGTGGTCACCAAACCCAACATGCATATCCCAGTCAGGGAAAGGAGCTGTCCTTGTTTACTGCAGATTTTCCACAGTTGCACTGACAAATATGCTAAAATCCGTTGATTCCTGATGATGATGATGATGGAGATGCTCTTTGGATTTTCAACAGAGCCCCTTTGGCTGGGTTGTGGCCCTAATACCACTGGGTGCCAGACCTGTCCGCCTTGAAAAAAAAAAAAAAAAAAAAAAAAAGAAAAAAAAAAAGAAGACCATGTGCTACACCAAGTTAAACAGACTACATTTGTTCAAATCCAGTACAAGGTTGTCTTTATTTCACTTCCTACTCATGCCCCTGAGAAAGGTATGAATCAATGTGATCTGTAAGGATCATTAGGGTATGAATCCATTTGTTCTTCCCTGAACTATTGATAAGAGTAACTCCATGTCAAATCATTCAGGTCATGTCATCCACTCCTTAAATTTTTCTAAAATTTTGTCCATGTGTGGACTATGTTAAAGTAAGACAATCCCCACAATTTGAGCTTCCAATTCCAAAAATTGGCCGATTTATATCGATTTTTAGCTCCTGATCATTTCTATTGAATCTGACAATTTTTAGGAGTAGGGAAGATCTAGAACTCATTTTACAGACAAAAATAGATTATAATAAGTCACCATTATTTGTGCACCCCCACTGCAAATTTGGAGAGCTAAAAATCGACCTAACTCTGCCAATTTTTGGAATTGGAAGCTCAAATTTTGGAAATTGTCTTAGTCCATACATGGACAAGATTTCAGAAAATTAAGGAGGTGGGTGATAATTTTACTTTTTCTGGAGGATTTGACATGGAATTAATCAAATTAAAACAAACTGAGATCTTTAGCCTCGGTATAGCAGCAACCATGAAAAGGAAAACTGAATTCAAAACCAGCTTTACTCCACTTATAAATTGACCTTGTGTCACAATCTGCCAGTGGCGTTGGGTAAATACATACATTATAACTGACCCATGGATAATTCTGGAGTGGGTAGGGGTGATATTCAGGGTTGGGCATTAATAAGGTAAAACTTATCTATATATTGATACTCATGTTCCTTAATTGTACGACCGTTATCATCTTGCAACACCTCTGGTTAAAAATGAGACCATCCAAATCATCCAAGATAAAATTCAAAAGTGTAAAACCTAATTATCTGGTGTCGCTTAATCACCAAATTCTTATTTCTCATGTGCGTCGTCACCTCAGCTAAATAATGGACCGTTCCGTTTTTATGTCAACCAAACAATGAAAAGATGAAAAGGAAAGAAAAAAAAAAAAAAAAGTGAGATAATGGTCGGAAGATTAAGGAACAAGATATAGATTTTTAAAATAGGGAAGGGAGTTGCTTTACAATCACCCTGTATTTTTAAATTAGCTGAGGATGAAGAAGCTGGGTTGTGGGGGGGGGGATTGGAGAATGTTTAGCTGTTTGTCTGGTGACAGGCCACGCCCACCTTTTTTATGACTTGTGGAAATAAATTTTTTTTTTCAAGTTTCAAGCCTATCTTGTCATTTCCTGCCTCACAACCAACACACAAGACTAAATGATTAAGATTTATAACGTCCCACCCCCAATGAGGAATCATCCTGGATATGCAATACACAAACATGTCATTAACAATTTGTTCTGCTTTGGTTCTATTAATGGTAAATGGTAAAATGTGTTAGATTTGCTACAAGAGGCAGTGATGCTGAGAGCTTTTTGATTTAGTGCGTCCTGGGCTGCACATATTTGCTTTGAATGAGTCCCCAGGAAAATTTATGGGTCCCAACTGAAGTTTCTTAATAGATTGTAAGGTTTTTATTTATGATCTGGGGAAACAACTAAAGCCGTCTAACTCCTACCTTGTAACCTATCCTGTGTAATTAATTTCTAAGAAACTATTGAAATGTATTTACAGTTAGCTTGAAATCGTGAGGGAAGAAAAAAGAAAAACACTGGGACGCATGGATATGATTTTACTGCGTCCTTTTAGATTTTTGTGCATCAGGGATGCAGGATGCGTACCTATCAGCATCTCTGAAGAGGTGATAATTTTAAACTTCCCACCAACCCAGAATTGACATGAAGTTTACCGTGGGGAGGCACACACAAATGGAAAATGCTGGATCCCATAACCATTATAAGCAATAAACCTGACCCCTTGCATCCATATTAACCCCCAAATAATATTAATACTACCAGTTGAATGTGGTGTAATGATTAAAGTCATGAAAAAATAGACCCATCGAAACAGAGTTCCAATCCTGGATGAGGCTGCTTGCATTTCACATAGCGCTAATACTCTTGGGAAAGGTATGCATCCAGCTACTCTCCCTCCAACTTGTAGAATAAACATCATACTCACCTCCATGGGAAGGCTGCTACAAACGTCCAGTAACCAGACAAAAAAAAAAAAAGAGCGTAACACAGCTGGATATTAATCACTCCAGGAATCTCTACAAGCTATGGGTAAATAATAGGACAGACAGGGTTCTTTAACTTTGGCTTGGTAACAAGGAAAGCTAAATTCAAACCTGTCAAACTTCGCTTAAGAAATAGACCTTGTGTCACATCCTGCTTGTGCGGAGGGGTTTGTAAATATATAATACTACTTCTTGAGTGAGATGAGTATTCTAGCCGATCTTAACAATACTGTTATCTGGATGGTCTTAACTCTTCCTCTGATTTTCAATTCATCCAATCTTTTCCAAACCTTTTTGAATGGTTCCAAGGACACCAACTACAATTGGTATCACTTTCATCCTCATGTTCCATAGTCTTTCAGTTTCATGGCAAGGTCTAAGTATTTGTCTAGCCTTTCATTTTCTTTCATTTTTACTGCGGTTCGCAGGAATGGCAGAATCAACTATGACAAGTTATTTTTTTCTTCTTGTAGTTAATTAAGATTAGATATTGGCTTTTGTATCTTTGCATTCTTGGTCAAAGACACCATAAATATAGTATAAGATTTCTATCTTGGTCAAAGACACCATAAATATAGTATAAGATTTCTATCTTTGTCAAAGACACCATAAATATAGTATAAGATTTCTATCTTGGTCAAAGACACCATAAATATAGTATAAGATTTCTATCTTGGTCAAAGACACCATAAATATAGTATAAGATTTCTATCTTGGTCAAAGACACCATAAATATAGTATAAGATTTCTATCTTAGTCAAAGACACCTTTCAGTTTCATACCTTTTAAATACACCTTGTACAGCATCATGAAGTTGTATTAGAGAACTTCAGATATTTTCATGTTATTGTCCCGCATCCCACCATGAAGGTCATACACAAAGGCCTATTTTTGTGGGGGCCACCCATGAACTGAAACTCATGAGATGGCAGGCACAAAAAAAAAAAAAAAGTGTGGATACCATCGGCATTCCCCCAAAAGGTGCGCCTCAGGCATTGGGCAACAAACCCAACCCTGCCCCTTTAAATCAAGGAGGCAGGTGTTGCCTTGGGGAGGGGATGGCCCTCTGAGGTCACGCTCTTAATCTAATTCCTCCCTGGTCCAGTGACCGAAGCCACCAGACACAGGCCCTGAAGGGAGGGGAGAAGGACTTCAGATATTTTATCTCCATTTAAAAAATCTTAAGTGAAATTAATATTGTTACTAGCAGGACCCGTGGATATACCACAGTATGATAATTTAATTATTACAACATTTAATATGTTTACTTGAGAGCTATTGCAATATAGTTCAATATGTAAATTGTATAATAATCTTGATTTATCTCTTTTTTCTTTCCTTCTTTGCATTATGTTCGATTGAAACAGATTAGCATTATCGCTTCTGCAGGCTTACCCCCCTCTCTATATTTCCCTGACTCTTTCTTTCTTATATTTTTTCTGTGTGGCATGTCCTTTTTTACCCCTGCTAGTAAACAATATTGCATGAGAGAAAATGTGGTAAATAGTGATTTGCTGAGTTTGGCACAAGGCCAGGATTATGGGGCACACCCAATGAAAATCAAATTTATTCTGTTAACTTGGCTCACAATTACACCACTCAAGATGACCTTTGATAAGGTGGAATGTAGATGTATAAATAAATTTGAATTTTGCAGACTGATGGATTTTTGGACCATTTGGTATAGCATCCCAACGATAAGTTCAAATTGCATTCGAGGCAGATGCCTTATTCACTATAGTCATGAAATATCTAACATATATACAAATGTATGTATTTATCAGTTAAATTCTCACTCCAATTTGCAGGTGGCTGATAGCAGTGGTTAAGCACTGACTGATGATAAATTGGTCAGGTTTCAATCATAGCTGGAGGTAGCCTGCTAAGTCTAGCCACACTGAGATGTGATACGTGGAAACCTAGTGTCTGTGAATGACTATATATAAAGTTTAAAATCTGAAGTTAACTGTCTTTTTCTTCTCTTTTTTTTTTAATATGATTTCAAATTGAAATCCTATCTTTAAAAGAAATGTTGCAATGAAAGAGTCGGTATTTACAACTAATATCTTTTATGAAATTCATTTTTTCCTGTAAAAAAAATGTTTCTGAAAAAATTTTGTATTTTAAAGTTTTTATTTGAATCACAATTAGATTTATCAATTTTAAACAGTTTTTTCCAGATTATTAATCCTAACTAAGCGATCACGCTATGTCCAGGCTATCGGTTGTAACTAAGCGATCACGCTATGTCCAGCTATCGGCGTACTAAGCGATCACGCTATGTCCAGGCTATCGTCGTAACTAAGCGATTCACGCTATGTCCAGGCTATCGGTCGTAACTAAGCGATCGCTAGTCCAGGCTATCGGTCGTAACTAAGCGATACGCTATGTCCAGACGGTCGTAACCAGCGCTATGTCCAGGCTACTCGTACGTAACTAAGCGATCACGCTATGTCCAGGCCTATCGGTCGTAACTAAGCGATCACGCTATGTCCAGTCGTAACTACGATCAGCTATGTCCAGGCTATGGTCGTAACTAAGCGATCACGCTATGTCCAGGCTATCGTCGTAACTAAGCGATATACAGCTATATCCAGGCTATCGGTCGTAACTAAGCGATCACGCTATGTCCAGGCTATCGGTCGTAACTAAAGCGAATGTCCAGGTATAACTAAGCGATCACGCTATGTCCAGGCTATCGGTCGTAACTAAGCGATCACGCTATGTCCAGGCTACATCGGTCGATAACTAAGCGATCACGCTATGTCCAGGCTATCGGTCGTAAACTAAGCATCACGCTATGGCTATCGTAGAACTAAGCCACGGCTTGTCCAGGCTATCGGTTCGTAACTAACGATCACGCTATGTCCAGGCTATCGGTCGTAACTAAGCGATCCGCTATGTCCAGGCTATCGTCGTAACTAAGCGATCACGCTATTGTCCAGGCTATCGGTTCGTAACTAAGCGATCACGCTATGTCCAGGCTACGGTCGTAACTAAGCGATCACGCTATGTTCAGGCTATCGGTCGATACAAGCGAGCACGCTATGTCAGGCTATCGGTCAGGTAACTAAGCGATCAGCTATGTCCAAGGCTATCGGTCGTAACTAAGCGATCACGCCTATGTCGGCTATCGGTCGTAACTAAGCGAATTCACGCTATTCCAGGCTATCTGTCGTAACTAAGTGATCAAGCTATGTCCAGGCTTTCGTCGTAAATAAGTGATCACGCTATTCCAGGCTATCGGTCGTAATAAGCAAGCCCTGGACAAGAAGTGGGATAATAAAAAAAATTAGTATTATAGCAAGGAATCTTATTGTAGTATTTTGCGAGATTCCTCTATTTTACATAATTTATGATTATGGTCTTACATGGTTTATTTAATCTTGATTATACAGATGAGTATACATAATATATAAAAATCTAACAGAATGCAAACTCAAATCTAATCTTTCATTTGTTAAGCCATAAAAAGTAAGACTCGGTGATAGTGAATGTGTGTTGTGTGTGTGTGTGTGTTGTGCCCTGTGGTATATATATATATATATATATAAACTATATAAGTAATTGTAATTTGCTGAAGCATTTAAGTATGTTATAATATAATTAATGATTTGAAGGCAATTTACAATATGCGTTATAAAAAAATAAAAACAAAAAATGTTATTTTTGTCTTATCGATTTTCAAAGTAGAAACTTCATCTTCAGAAGTAAATATTCAGCGGTATTCACCTTGAGATTCAAGTTTCTACTTGAAATCAATAAAGACGAACAATAAAACAAACCAATAATCTAAAAATATATATATATATAATATAATGTCTATAATATATTAATGAGTTGAAGGAATTACAATGCGTAGTAAAAAAATAAAAACAAAAAGATGTTATTTTTTGTTTATGATTTTCAAAAGTAGAAACTGATCTTCAGAGGTGCAATACCAGCTGAATTTACTTCTGAAGATGAGTTCTACTTTGAAAATCGATAAGACAAAATACATCTTTTGTTTTATTTTTTATTACGCATTGTAATTGCCTTCAAATCATTAATATATTATAAACCATACTTAACATAATGCTTCAAGCAAATTACCAATTACTTATATTATATATATATATATATATATATATATACCACACACACACACACACACACACACACACCACATTCACTATCACCAGAGTTACTTTTATTGCTAAATAATGAAGATTTGATTATATTTTATTTTTTATGTTGCATTCGTGATTAAAACATAAAATCAATTATGTAAGACCAAAAATAACATAGATCTGCAAACTAATTTTTTTTTATATATCCCACCTTCTTACCAGGCATGCTTATTTACGACGATAGCCTCTGGACATAGCGTGATCACTTATTTAGGACTGATAGCCTGGAACATAGCTTGATCACTTAGTTACGAACAGATAGCCTGAACATTAGCGTGGATCGCTAGTTACGACCGAGCCCTGGACATAGCGTGATCGCTTAGTTACGACCGATAGCCTGGAACATAGGCGTGATCGCTTAGTTACGACGATAGCGCTGGACATAGCGTGATCGCTTAGTTACGACGATAGCCTGGACATAGCTTGATCGCTTAGTTACGACCGGATAGCCTGGACATAGCGTGTCGCCTTATACGACGATGCCTGGACATAGCGTTGATCGCTTAGTACGACCGATAGCCCGTGGACATAGCGTCGAATCGGCTAGTTACGACCGATAGCCTGGACCATAGCGTGTCGCTTGTTACGACGATAGCCTGGACATAGCGTGATCGCTTAAGTACGACGATAGCCTGGACATTTAGCCGTGATCGCTTAGTACGACCGATAGCCTGGACATAGCGTGGATCGCTTAGTTACGACCGATAGCTGGGACATAGCAGTGATCGCTTAGTTACGACCGATAGCCTGGACATAGCGTGATCGCTTAGTTACGACCGATAGCCTGGACATAGCTGATCGCTTAGTTACGGACCATAGCCTGGACATAGCGTGATCGCTTGTTACGACGATTAGCCGGACATACTTGGATCGCGTAGTTACGACCGATAGCACTGGACGCATAGCGTAAAGATCGGCTTATTACGACGATAAGCCTGGACATAGCGTGGATCCGCTTAGTTACGACCGAATAGCCTGACAGTTAGCGTCGATCGCTTAGTTACGACGATAGCCTTGGACATAGGTGATCGCTAGTTACGACCGATAGCCTGGACATAGCGTGATCGCTTAGTTACGACGATAGCCTGGGACATAGCGTGGATCCGCTTAGTTACGGACCGATAGCCTGGACATTAGCGTATCGCTTAGTTACGACCGTTAGCCTGGGACATAGCGTTGATCGTCCTTAGTTACGACCGGATAGCCTGGACATAGCGTGATCGCATTAGTTACGACCCGATAGCCTGGACATAGGGGCGTGATCGCTTAGTTACAAACGATAGCCTGGACATAGCGTATCGCTTATTTAGGATTAATAATCTGGAAAAACAACTGTTAAATTGAATAAACTTAATTGTCTGATTTTCCAAAATTAAAAAACTTTAAAATTACAAAATCTTTTCAGAAACATTTTTACCAGAAAAAAATGAATTTCATAAAAGATATTAGTTGTCAATACCGACCTTTATTATGCAACATTTTCTTTTAAAGATAGGATTTCCAATTTTGAAATCATATTAAAAAAAAAGAGAAGAAAAACAGTGAACTTCAGTTTTAAACTTTATATTATAGTCATTCACAGACACCTAGGTTCCAACGTATCACATCTCAGTTTGGGCTAGACTTTACCAGGCACCTCCAGCTATGAATTGAAAACCTGACCAATTATCATCAGTCAGTGCTTAACCACTGCTATCAGCCACCTGCAAATTGGAGTGAGAATTTAACTGATAAATACAATACATTGTATATATGTTAGATATTCATGACTATAGTGAATAAGGCATCTGCTCGAATGCAAATTGAACTTATCGTTGGGATGCTATACCAAATGGTCCAAAAATCCATCAGTCTGCAAAATTCAAATTATTTATACATCTACATTCCACCTTATCAAAGGTCATCTTGAGTGGTGTAATTGTGAGCAAGTTAACAGAATAAATTTGATTTTCATTGGGTGTGCCCCATAATCCTGGCCTTGTGCCAAACTCAGCAAATCACTATTTACCACATTTTCTCATGCAATATTTTACTAGCAGGGTAAAAAAGGACATGCCACACTCAGAAAAAATATGAAGAAAGAAAGAGTCAGGGAAATATATAGAGAGGGGTGAGCATGCAGAAGCGATAATGCTTAATCTGTTTTAAATCGAACATAATGCAAGAAGGAAAGAAAAAAGAGATAAATCAAGATTATTATACATTTTACATATTGAACTATTTGCAATCTAGCTCTCAAGTAAACATATCAAATGTTGTTAATAATTAAATTATCATACTGTGGTATATCACGGGTCCTGCTAGTAACAATATTAATTTCACTTAAGATTTTTAAATGGAGATAAAATATCTGAAGTCCTTTCCCTCCCTTCAGGGCCTGTGTCTGGTGGCTTCCGGTCACTGGACCAGGGAGGAATTAGATTAAGAGCGTGACCTCAGAGGGCATCCCCCCTCCCCAAGGCAACACCTGCCTCTTGATTTAAAGGGGCGGGTTGGTTTGTTGCCCAATGCCTGAGGCGCACCTTTTAGGGGGAATGCCGATGGTATCCACACTTTTTTTTTTTTTTTTGTGCCTGCATCTCATGAAGTTTCAGTTCATGGGTGGCCCCCACAAAAATAGGCCTCTTGTGTTATGACCTTCATGCTTGGATGCGGGACAATACATTGAAAAATATTCTGAAGTCTTAATACAACTTCATGATGCGTACAACGTGACGAGTTAACTTGAAAACTGAAAACTAAGATAGAAAATCTTATACTATATTTTTGGTGGTCTTTGACCAAGATAGAAATCTTATACATATATTATATGGTGTCTTTTGACCAAGATAGAAATCTTATACTATATTTATTGGTGTCTTGACCAAGATAGACACAAGATAGAAATCTTATACTATATTTATGGTGTCTTTGACAGATAGTCTATATTTATGTGTCTTTGACCAAGATAGAAATCTTATACTATATCTTTGACCAAAGATAGAAATCTTATACTATATTATGGTGTCTTTGACCAAGATAGAAATCTTATACTATATTTATGGTGTCTTTGACCAAGATAGAAATCTTATACTATATTATGGTGTCTTTGACAAGATAGAAATTTATACTATATTATGGTGTCTTTGACCAAGAATGCAAAGATACAAAAGCCAATATCTAATCTTAATTAACTACAGAAGAAAAAATAACTTGTCATAGTTGATTCTGCCATTCCTGCGAACCGCAGTAAAAATGAAAGAAAATGAAAGGCTAGACAAATACTTAGACCTTGCCATGAAACTGAAAGACTATGGAACATGAGGATGAAAGTGATACCAATTGTAGTTGGTGTCCTTGGAACCATTCAAAAAGGTTTGGAAAAGATTGGATGAATTGAAAATCAGAGGAAGAGTTAAGACCATCCAGATAACAGTATTGTTAAGATCGGCTAGAATACTCATCTCACTCAAGAAGTAGTATATATATTTTACAACCCCTCCCACAAGCAGGAATGTGACACAAGGTCTATTTCTTAAGCGAAGTTTGACAGGTTTGAATTTAGCTTTCCTTGTTACCAAGCCAAAGTTAAAGAACCCTGTCTGTCCTATTATTTACCCATAGCTTGTAGAGATTCCTGGAGTGATTAATATCCAGCTGTGTTACGCTTTTTTTTTTTTTGTCTGGTTACTGGACGTTTGTAGCAGCCTTCCATGGAGGTGAGTATGATGTTTATTCTACAAGTTGGAGGGAGAGTAGCTGGATGCATACCTTTCCCAAGAGTATTAGCGCTATGTGAAATGCAAGCAGCCTCATCCAGGATTGGAACTCTGTTTCGATGGGTCTATTTTTTCATGACTTTAATCATTACACCACATTCAACTCTGGTAGTATTAATATTATTTGGGGGTTAATATGGATGCAAGGGGTCAGGTTTATTGCTTATAATGGTTATGGGATCCAGCATTTTCCATTTGTGTGTGCCTCCCCACGGTAAACTTCATGTCAATTCTGGGTTGGTGGAAGTTTTAAAATTATCACCTCTCAGAGATGCTGATAGGTACGCATCCTGCATCCCTGATGCACAAAAATCTAAAAGGACGCAGTAAAATCATATCCATGCGTCCCAGTGTTTTTCTTTTTTCTTCCCTCACGATTTCAAGCTAACTGTAAATACATTTCAATAGTTTCTTAGAAATTAATTACACAGGATAGGTTACAAGGTAGGAGTTAGACGGCTTTAGTTGTTTTCCCCAGATCATAAATAAAACCTTACAATCTATTAAGAAACTTCAGTTGGGACCCAAATTTTCCTGGGGACTCATTCAAAGCAAATATGTGCAGCCCAGGACGCACTAAATCAAAAAGCTATCAGCATCACTGCCTCTTGTAGCAAATCTAACACATTTTACCATTTACCTTAATAGAACCAAAGCAGAACAAATTGTTAATGACATGTTTGTGTATTGCATATCCAGGATGATGCCTCATTGGGGGTGGGACGTTATAAATCTTAATCATTTAGTCTTGTGTGTTGGTTGTGAGGCAGGAAATGACAAGATAGGCTTGAAACTTGAAAAAAAAAATTTATTTCCACAAGTCATAAAAAAGGTGGGCGTGGCCTGTCACCAGACAAACAGCTAAACATTCTCCAATCCCCCCCCCCCCAACCAGCTTCTTCATCCTCAGCTAATTTAAAAAATACAGGTGATTGTAAAGCAACTCCCTTCCCTATTTTAAAAATCTATATCTTGTTCCTTAATCTTCCGACCATTATCTCACTTTTTTTTTTTTCTTTCTTTCCTTTTCATCTTTTCATTGTTTGGTTGACATAAAACGGAACGGTCCATTATTTAGCTGAGGTGACGACGCACATGAGAAATAAGAAATTGGTGATTAAGCGACACCAGATATTAGGTTTTACACTTTTGAATTTTATCTTGGATGATTTGGATGGTCTCATTTTTAACCAGAGGTGTTGCAAGTTGATAACGGTCGTACAATTAAGGAACATGAGTATCAATATATAGATAAGTTTTAACTTATTAATGCCCAACCCTGAATATCACCCTACCCCACTCCAGAATTATCCATGGTCAGTTATAATGTATGTATTTACCCAAGCCACTGGCAGAATGTGACACAAGGTCAATTTATAAGTGGAGTAAAGCTGGTTTGAATTCAGTTTTCCTTTTCATGGTTGCTGCTATACCGAGGCTAAAGATCCCAGTTTGTTTTTAATTTGATTAATTCCATGTCAAATCCTCCAGAAAAAGTAAAATTATCACCCACCTCCTTAATTTTCTGAAATCTTGTCCATGTATGGACTAAGACAATTTCCAAAATTTGATCTTCCAATTCCCAAAAATTGGCAGAGTTAGGTCGATTTTTAGCTCTCCAATTTGCAGTGGGGGTGCACAAATAATGGTGACTTTATATAATCTATTTTTGTCTGTAAAATGAGTTCTAGATCTTCCCTACTCCCCTAATTGTCAGATTCAATAGAATGATCAGGAGAGCTAAAAATCGATATAAATCGGCCAATTTTTTGGAATTGGAAGCTCAAATTGTGGGGATTGTCTTACTTTAACATAGTTCACACATGGATAAAATTTTAGAAAAATTTAAGGAGTGGATGACATGACCTGAATGATTTGACATGGAGTTACCCTTACCAGGGAAGAACAAATGGATCATACCCTAATGATCCTTACAGATCACATTGATTCATACCTTCTCAGGGGCATGAGTAGGAAGTGATAAAACAACCCTTGTACTGGATTTGAACAAATGTAGTCTGTTTAACTTGGTGTAGCACATGGTCTTTTTTTTTTTCTTTTTTTTTTTTTTTTTTTTCAAGGCGGACAGGTCTGGCACCCAGTGGTATTAGGGCCAAACCCAGCCAAAGGGGCTCTGGTGAAAATCCAAAGAGCATCTCCATCATCATCATCTCATCAGGAATCAACGGATTTTAGCATATTTGTCAGTGCAACTGTGGAAAATCTGCAGTAAACAAGGACAGCTCCTTTCCCTGACTGGGATATGCATGTGGGTTTGGTGACCACTTGTGAATTTCTTATCCCTTGTTACTTCTTCCATGAATTCACTCTGGTGAATTTGTTTGGATGGAGCCACTGTAACTCAACCGACTTAGGGTGAATGCCGTCACAGAGAACAAGGTCAGAAGTGGTACAGATTTGTGTAAACTGATCTGTATTCAAACTGTGTTGCAAGTTCTGAGAATCCAGACTTGTAAGTGGTTTAAATAGCAGGTTGGGCTATTCTACTATGTAGCATGGTCAAGTGTATTTCCAGGATTTTGATTAGCTGGTGGTTTAGTGTGGATATTTTTATCCATATATACTGAACACCTGACCATGTTTGTCAATTGTACAGAGTGTATTCTATTTCACTCTTTCTTTCTTTTTTGTCTGGTGACTGGACGCTTGTCACCCACTTTCTGTGAACATGTGTATGATGTTCCTTCTACAAGTAGTATGCCGATACCCAGTGAGAACTGAATTCACTACTAATAGCTTTCAGCTTGCTAACCATTATACAACCACCTCCAGTAACCATAGTTCAGTTATAATTGACACTCTTAGATTCTGAACAGCTGTCAGAAAGGGAATGATGAAACCTTAAACTTACAAACAAGACAAAAAGACAACATCAAGAATATTCTGCCCTTAATAAAACAAATATGTCCTCTTCAAATTTAGACCTGATAAACAAAAATACCGTTTTGACTCTGTGTGCTGTGTGTGTGTGTGTGTGTGTGTGTGTGTGTGTGGACTACATGCTGATGTGGATTGCCACAATACAATAAACTAAAGTGTTTGTTTGTTTTTGTTTGTCATTTTTTTCTTCTTTTCTTTGTTTTTTTTCTTAACTGATGGCTAACCACTTACCAAGTGTTGATGTCAAAAAACACATTCCCACAATCTGTTGTACGAACTATATCACTTGCATGGCAATTGTTTTTTTTTAAACTCATTTTTTCTATTTAACCCATAACATGTACTACTACGTCTATGAATTTTTGAGATGAGGCTTGATAATTTGGACTTTATCCCCATCTTTCTTGTTATCTACTGTCCAATTGGACACATGGTGCAATGGATAGAGGTGGTCAGTTAATACAGTTCTAAGTGACAGTCATCTCTTGGTTGTAGGTTCAATCCTGGCCAAGGGCGATAGTAACATAGAATAATTAACACAGCTTAACACTTGTACCCAGTCATGGTTAACGGAATGAGAGTTTGGTTCAAAGTTTCAGAAGGCTCCTGAATTCAACAAAAAATACCTAAACAAGACCAGAAATCTGTAGATAAAAAGATGAGGATAAAAGTCTGAATAATCCAAATCTATTAATAATGGAGATTCGGTCTCCATTTCTCTGTAAACCAAAACTGTCACTGCTTACATCACTTACCAAAAATCATCAATACATAGAATAAAGAACAACCCTGTAATCAGTTTTTAAAATTATTTTTTTTACTAATATATTTTTGAAGGTGAAATAATGCAAAATTTATGTTTAAAAACCTATTTAAATTTTTTTTTTTTTTTTTTTTTTTTCCCCCCTTAATATTTTCAGGCTATGCCCATCTCAGAGAGTTGAAAAAAAATTTTTTTTAAATTTAAAAAAAAAATTTTTTTAGAAGCACTAATTAAAATGTAATAATATATTTTTGAAGGCGAAATAATGCAAATTTATGTTAAAACATATTTAATTTTATTTCTTTTTTTCCCCTTAATAATTTCAGGTTATGTCCATCTTCAGAGAGTTGAAAAAATTTTTTTTTAAATTAAAAAAATTTTTTCCAACTCTCTGAAGATGGGCAAAGCCTGAAAATATTAAGGGAAAAAAAAAATTAAATAAATATGTTTTTAAACATAAATTTGCATTATTTCGCCTTCAAAAATATATTATTACATTTAATTAATGCTTCTAACTCACTATAAAAATAATTTTAAAAAAATATTTTTTTACTCTCGCTCTTTTTTCAGTACACAGTGGTTAACTAAAATGTTTACAATGAAATAAATACCTATGATTTTTGTGGAAAATTTATATATTATTTAATTAATAGATGCACACAATATTTTATTTGAGGGACAGAACCAAGTTTCTTATTCAAATGTTTTCTTTTTTACTCCTTTAATAAATTTGATGATTTTACTAACTTATGATACAAACCCTATGACATTCAATTTTTAACTCCACCTCCCTCACAATTCAAATTTAATTTTACACTGGCCCAGTGTACGTTTTATTTTGTTTTGTTTTTGCTAGTAATACTAATTATTATTAGATATACAATCTTTGATTTTCATGGTGGTTCTCTTTTTGTAATGTAATAAATTGATTCTTTTTGAACCAAGATGTTTCACAAAATTTTATATGAATTATTTTGTCATTTGAAACAAAATATATTAATTTTTGCAAAGAAATCCTAATATTGGAGTCAATAATTGAATTTTCAGATGAATTAACGATACTATTTGTACTTTAAAAGTACAACTAACACAGTTGTATATAAAACTTGTTTGGGGTGTGTATATTTTTTCACTGAATTATCTTGCTATAAATAGTTTGTCAATATTTATGTGAAAGAAAAGTACATAAAAAAAATAAAAAGGCTTTCATTTTACTTTAAACTTCCTATTCTATGGGTGTCCAGAGGTGCATAAAAAACTTCTTTTTAAATGTCCAATTACTTTATAAATCTGACATATTCCCAGCTTTTAGTTTTAATTTTCATTTATCTATTATTATACTAAAGCTGAGTTAATCAATTTTTGCTTCCTAAAGGCTTTTTTTATTGCTTAGTTTAATAAGAGGAAAATTACACTAAATTATTCCTTACTTTTAGGATTGATTTATGTTTGAAAAAATTATGTTTTTAATTGGTTCTAATTAGTCGTAATTTGCAATTAAGTAAAAAACCAACCAATCTCTTACTTTACTCGGTGTCTATCTCTTTCTTCCCTCTATGTAACTACCTCTCGTTATATAAGTTAGTTTCTCTGGAGAGTATAGAGTATAGAGAGAGATAGAGAGACCCGGGAGAATTTGAAATGTATTTTCTGTCAAATTTCACAACCAGCAACCTGTAGCTTAAATGAGGTCGAACACTTCCTTAGAAAGCTAACAAAATGATTTAAGGTTTCATCCGGCTGTATTCTTTTTTTTATTTTAAAAAAAAAATTTATTCACTTTGCTAACTCCCTTCCTAATCTCAATTATCTACCCAGAGCTGAATGGGTGACCTAATGGGTCACGTTTTGTCTAGTATATAACTATAAGCGGCTACCAGTGTTGCCTGGGTAGAAATGGGGGAGCAAAAAAATGTTAGTCTTGCAAATCTATTATTCCTGAATCACAAGCTGGATCCTCGCAGGATGCCCATTAAAATCCCTACGTAAAAAAAAAAAAAACTTGCGTGATCTGTATAGTGATCTGTATGATCAATGTGTTTGTAGTAAAACCCAAATCAAATCTTTCAGTTAATACCCTTCAAAACAATAGCTTGACATATTAATCAGTTCTGGCTGTTATCTCAGAAGAAATGTTTAAAAAGAAAAGAAAGTAAAACACTTAAACAAGATGTGCTATTTAATATACGTGTGTTTTATTTTGTAAATTTAACAAATCTTGAAAATATTCCAAGGTGATTTCAAAATCAAAAGTCAATACCCCATGTGGTGTAATCGTAACAATCTAGATTAAACTCTAATCATAATGTAATACTACTAGCAGGACCTGTGGATATACCCAGTATGATAATTTAATTATTACAATGTTTGATATGTTTACTTAAGAGCTATTGCGAAATAGTTCAATATATAAAAAGTATAATAATCTTGATTTAACTCTCACTCTTTTTTCTTTCTTTTATTTTCATCAGGTTCGATTGAAACAGATTAGTGTTATCGCTTCTGCACGCTCACACCCTCTCTCAATCTTTCCCCCACTCTTTCTTTCTTTCTTTCTTTTTCTATGTAGCATGTTCTTTTACCTCCAGTTCTGGAACTCTGGGGAATGTGGGGTACCCCTCATCACCATTACTCCCAGGTCCACTCTTTCCCGGTCCAAATCTATGGGTTAAATAAGAACAAAATAAGTTCTTATGTGTTTTTCTTTTTTTCTTTCTTTTTTTTTTTTTTTTTTTTTTTTTTTTTTAAATTGAGTTCCATCCAGAATGAATAAAACCAAAACATCTTCCGCATAAAATGACCCAACAACCAACAACACTTTCTTTCTTAATGGTGTAAATGGAATGTCCACGCAGTAACAACACCAGTATATCAAGATTTGCATTTTCAATCTTTGAATGATTTTATGGTCTAGTTTTAACACTGAGGATTGCAAGTAACAATGTAATGTTTATAAATTAAGGAACACAAGTATTAATATATAGATATGTCTGATAAAAAAAAAAGTTTTTGAAAAATCTACATGAGATGAGAAGGTGTATATGCAACGCATAGAGGTGTAATGGTGAGTCGTACGGAAATGGACTTGTCGAGTTCCAATCCTGGACAAATCTGTTTGCATTTCACATAGCGATAATATCCTTGGAAAAGGTATGAATCTCAACTATACTCCTCCAGCCTATGGTAATAAGTAGGTAGGCTGAAACTCTTTAAACCTTGATTAGGCAACCAGTCTTAGGAAGACTCTGAATTCACCTTAAAACTCCGCTTAAGAAATTGAATTTGTGTCACATCCTGCTCGTACGGAGAGTTTGGTAAATAATGCAAGCACCAGAAATTTTTTTTTTTTTTAATAGCTTGTTGATATATGCTCATACAGATCCTGATTCTCGGTAGATGAAACCTTTAAACATGTGTGTGTGTATTAATGAGCCAATTGCAATGGTTGGTCACACCATTTTGCCCTGCCAAACCGACTTTTGTTAGGGGTCCGAGGTGGTGTAGCTATACATAGCATGATGCAACTATGGCTAGAAGAATTGCGTTTTAACTGTCAAGTGAGGGATTGGATTTCCAATGAACTGAATCATGGGAAACAACATCCCCACAAAAAAGCACTGTCAACCAACTTGCCCCCTATCACACCAAACCATCGAGTGACGACGAAACAAGACATGCGGACACGGCTGGACGAAACAATGACAAACTCATAGATTATCTGATTATTTCATCACCTTTAAAGAAAAAAAATTCTTTAAAAATCTAATTATTTTCTATAATTTTGGAGTAATTTGTAAATATTTTACCGTCTAAAAGAAATATGCAGGGGTGACAAGACTTTTCGGGTCACCTTGTATATTTGTATTTTCCATGCAGTAGGGTGTGTGTGGAGTGATGGATGTTTTGCATCTGAGATGGAGCGCTACACCCTACCATCAGCTCCTTGCTGTTCCACACAGATCCTGTGCTACTCATACGCTGAGTTGGCAAGGGCCGGTTTCAACTTAGAAGCCTAGGTTTATAGAAGGTGTTACTTGAAAATGAAGAAAACTGTAAAATAAACTTCTTTTTTTTTTTTCTTGGCCACTTTTTAGTTTTTTAGTTGTTTTTTTTGTTGGTTTTTTTTTGGGGGGGGGGGCTAATTTTTTAATTGTTCAGAGAAAGTTTGGCAAATAATAGTAAATAATTAAGTAACAAGTTGCCTCAAAATAATTTTTCCTGTTTTATTTTCTTTATTATTATTTCTTAACCTTGTAAGAGCTAGCATTAGCTTTCCTTTCAAAAAAAAAAAAGTAATTATTTCCCTGAGAATTATCTTTTTAATATACCAAAATAAATCTCTTGGACTTTGTATTTTTCCGACTTCCACAAAGTCAGGATTTTTTATATGCAAACCTTTTACGATGGGGGGAGTGACCACACAGACAAACCTACATGAAGCCCATGCATGGCTGTTACCAAAGAAAATACCTTGATCCGCCATTCTCTGTGACTTCTATAAAGTAACTAATTAATCAACGGGTGGGGCGGGGAGTGTTATTTACAAAAGATAAAGAATAAAAATGTCAATGGGATGAAACTTTAATAACTTTCCTCGCTTTTTTTCCTAAATACTGAAAATATTGTTAATCAAGAAGTTGATTTATAAAATAAGGTGGTGGCCATTTGACTTGAACTTTATCTTTGTTGGTCTGCACCAATTTTCATTTATAAAAGGATGTGCTTGGGTCATTGTACAAAATAAAAATCTAATATATAATCGTGTAAACTTCTATGTGAATTCTTTTCAATATGTGTCTTTATTAATGAAATTCTATTTTTTAACTTATTGTCTTTTATTTATTTCCTTTACCATTCCAAAATCCACATTGGTCATTGGTATAGACATAACAGAATCTGTTATATTAATATATATATAATATAATATAATAGTGTTGTGTGTAAGTACTTTTCTTATTCTTTTTTTTTTTAGTTTGGAAATTGAGAATACAAGTGCTCAAATTACAGAATATAAGAAACTGTATTTATTTTTTAGAGGTATCAATACACTAGTAGCTTGTTCCGATGTTCAAGCCGTTCCCCTTATCGTCAGAATAAGCACCCACATTGTTATTTAGCAGTCCACCGCAGACCGCATATTAGTGACGAAAACGAAAATCATATTAACAATTACGTTTTGATTCTAGTTTAGTACACAGACTTAACCTACCGTTCAGATAATGGTTTGTAAACAACCCAAAATAACTTGTCTACCGTAATTGAACTCTTCGGTACAAAAACTGATTAATGTCTTTCACACAAGATTATAATATCAAAGAATGTTAGGAAACTTAAAATAAAAAAAGTGAAATGATAGGATTATATGCCTCTTCATTCTATTTTTTGGATTCTATTTGTTTACATCAATTTGTTTGAAAAATACAATATGCATTATTATATGAGTTTAATTAAATAATAATGATGTGTATTAGTATTATAGTGATATTATTTATACAAGACAACAATAGGATTTTATATGTAACTGCAGCGGCCCTGGCATCACCTGGGTAAGGGGGATTTTTAAGTTAGTCCTGCAGATCCATTATTATCTTACGAATCATGGTTGAATCCTTATCGGATGCCACCATTTAAATGCCCTATGTAAAAAAAAAAAAAAAAAAAAAAAAAAAAAAACTTGCATTGATCCAGTTACTTCTGAAAAATGGTAATGTCTACTAATCTAAAATTTAAATGAAAAAAAATCCATGCTGTTATCATTTAAATTTTATTTTTTAATTATCTTGCACAAATATACAAATCTCTTATTTTTGCTCAAAAACCCAAGCTCTGGTGATATTACATGTGTATATCTTTGCATTAATTGTTTATTTTTCACAAAAAGTTCCTCGCATACTAACAACACACTGCCCTTTAAATATGTAAAATAGATAATTGCAAAATTTCCTTTCTGCTTAAATAGCTCCTCTT
>CM042153.1:99224205-99287505 GCA_023376005.1 Doryteuthis pealeii | reverse complement strand
GGAGAGCTACATTATAGGCAAACCGATTCCTTTTATCATATATGTGCTAATAGAAGGTGTGGTTGAGGGTCAGTCACGAGTATTCATTAATACACATGAAGTTAATGTAATGTTGATGTAATTAATTTCTTAAACAACATCAACACACACACATACACACACAAATATATATATATATTATATATATATATATATTATTATAATAAATGTGTGTGTGTGATGTTGTCGTTTGGTTTAGAATGGCTTTTTGCCGATAATTTTTGGGAGAATAAGCTGCTTAATTGGACGTCGGACCTAATTTTGAAAAAATTAATTAATTAATAATGAATTAGGCCGGGAATACCTATTAATTGTATGGCTAAACAAATCGAGAAAAATCAATCTCTGGTATGTACATTTCGGCCTATTAGGCTCAAATCAGCAGAGCTATAGATCGGAAGACCGCCCTGTGCGTGATTTGAACGGGATGCCAAGATGACAGTGCCGATACATAAACGCTCTCACTAAACGGACTCTTAGATTTTATGATTTGTTTTAGAGTGGTTAATATTCGCTCTTCTAGTGACTTTTATTACATACGACGATATGATAATTGTAAACAAGGTTTGGTTTTAGAATGCGCGATAATTTTTGGGAGAATAAGTGCTAATTGGAGTCGGAACCTAATTTGAAAATTAATTAATTAAATATGAATTAGGCGGGAATACTATTAAATGTATGGATGATTTTTGGTAATGTGATGGTAAGCAGTGACAGTTTTGGTTACAGAGGAAATGAGACCGATATCTCCATTATTAATAGATTTGGATTATTCAAGACCTTTTTCCTCATCTTTGTTTATCTACAGATTTCTGGTCTTGTTTACGGTATTTTTTGTTGAATTCAGGAGCCTTCTTGAACTTTGAACGGCAAAACTCTCAAATTCGTTTAACCATGAACTGGGTAAGTGTTTTAAGCCTGTGTTAATTTTATTCTACTGTTAAAGCTATGGCCCTTGGGCAGCGATTGAACTACACCAAGAGAATGACTGTCACTTAGAACTGTATTTACTGACCACATTCTATCCCATTGCACCATGTGGTCAATTGGACAGTAGATTTAACAAAGAAGATGGGGATAATAGTCAAATTATCAAAGCCTCATCTCAAAAATTCATAGACGTAGTAGTACATGTTATGGGGTTAAATAGAAAAAAATCGAGTTTAAAAAAAAACAATTGCCATGCAAGTGATATAGTTCGTTACAACAGATTTGTGGAAATGTGTTTTTGACATCACAATCTTGGTAAGTTGGTTAGCATCAGTTAGAAAAAAACCAAAAGAAAAAGGAAGAAAAAAATGACAAAACAAAAAAACAAAAACAATTTAGTTTAATTGTATTGGTGGCATCCACATCAGCAATGTAGTCACACACTACACACACACCACACACACACACACACAGAGTCCAAAACGGTGTATTTTTGTTTATCAGGTCTAAATTTGGAATGAGGACATGATTTGTTTTATTAAGGGGGCAGAATTCTGATGTTGTCTTTTTGTCTTGTTTGGTAAAGTTTTAAGGTTTCATCCTTCCCTTTTCTGATTGACATGCTGTCTCAGAATCAAGAGTGTCAATTATATATCCATCTATGTTACTGAGTGGTTGTTATAATGTTAGCAAGCTGAAAGCTATATAGTAGTGAATTCAGTTCGTCACTGGGTATCTCATACTACTTGTAGAAGGAAATCATAACACATGTTACGGAAAGGTGTGACAAGCGTCAGTCACCAAACTAAAAAGAAAAAGAAAAGAGTGAAAATAGAATACGACTCTGTAGCAATTGGACAAGACATGGTCAGGTGTTCAGTATATATGGATAAAATAATCCACAACTAAAACCACCAGCTAATCAAAATCTGGAAATACACTTGACGCATGCTACAACATAGTAGAATAGCCCAACCTGCTATCTTAAACCACTTACCAAGTCTGGATTCTCATAACTTGCAACACAGTTGAATACAGATCAGTTTACAGACAATCTGTACACTTCTGACCTTGTTATCTGTGACGGCATTCACCCTAAATCGTCGAGTTAACAGTGGCTTCATCCAACAAATTCACCATTTGTGATTTTCATGGAAGAAGTAACAAGGGAATAAGAAATTCACAAGTGTCAACCCAACCCAACATGCATATCCCAGTCAGGGAAAGGAGCTGTCCTTGTTTACTGCAGATTTTCCCCACAGTTGCACTGACAAATATGCTAAAATCCCGTTGATTCCTGATGATGATGATGAATGGAGATGCTCTTTGGATTTTCAACAGAGCCCCTTTTGGCTGGGTTGTGGCCCTAATACCACTGGGTGGGCCAGACCTGTCCGCCTTGAAAAAAAAAAAAAAAAAAAAAAAAAAGAAAAAAAAAGAAGACCATGTGGCTACACCAAGTTAAACAGACTACATTTGTTCAAATCCAGTACAAGGTTGTCTTTATTTCACTTCCTACTCATGCCCCTGAGAAAGGTATGAATCAATGTGATCTGTAAGGATCATTAGGGTATGAATCCATTTGTTCTTCCCTGAACTATTGATAAGAGTAATCCATGTCAATCATCAGGTCATGTCATCCACTCCTTAAATTTTTCTAAAATTTTATCCATGTGTGAACTATGTTAAAGTAAGACAATCCCCACAATTTGAGCTTCCAATTCCAAAAATTGGTCGATTTATGTCGATTTTTAGCTCTCCTGATCATTTCTATCGAATCTGACAATTTTTTAGGAGTAGGGAAGATCTGAACTCATTTTAACAGACAAAATAGATTATAATAAGTCACATTATTTTGTGCACCCCACTGCAAATTTGGAGAGCTAAAATCGACCTAACTCTGCCAATTTTTGGAATTGGAAGATCAAATTTTGGAAATTGTCTTAGTCCATACATGGACAAGATTTCAGAAAATTAAGGAGGTGGGTGATAATTTTACTTTTTCTGGAGGATTTGACATGGAATTAATCAAATTAAAACAAACTGGGAATCTTTAGCCTCGTATAGCAGCAACCATGAAAAGGAAAACTGAATTCAAAACCAGCTTTACTCCACTTATAAATTGACCTTCGTGTCACAATCTGCCAGTGGCATTGGGTAAATACATACATTATAACTGACCCATGGATAATTCTGGAGTGGGTAGGGGTGATATTCAGGGTTGGGCATTATATATTATAGGTAAACTTATCTATATATTGATACTGTGTTATGTTACAACCGTTATCATCTTGCAATACCCTCTGGTTAAAATGAGACCATCCAAATCATCCAAGATAAAATTCAAAAGTGTAAAACCTAATTATCTGGTGTCGCTTAATCACCAATTCTTATTTCTCATGTGCGTCGTGTCACCTCAGCTAAATAATGGACCGTTTCCGTTTTTATGTCAACCAAACAATGAAAAAGATGAAAGGAAAGAAAAGAAAAAAAAAAAAAAGTGAGATAATGGTCGGAAGATTAAGGAACAAGATATAGATTTTTAAAATAGGGAAGGGAGTTTGCTTTACAATCAGCGCTGTATTTTTAAAATTAGCTGAGGGATGAAGAAGCTGGGTTGTGGGGGGGGGATTGAGAATGTTTAGCTGTTTGTCTGGTGACAGGCCACGCCCACTTTTTTATGACTTGTGGAAATAAATTTTTTTTTCAAGTTTCAAGCCTATCTTGTCATTTCCTGCTCACAACCAACACACAAGACTAAATGATTAAGATTTATAACGTCCACCCCCAATGAGGATCATCCTGGATATGCAATACACAAACATGTCATTAACAATTTGTTCTGCTTTGGTTCTATTAATGGTAATGGTAAAATGTGTTAGATTTGCTACAAGAGGCAGTTGATGCTGAGAGCTTTTGATTTAGTGCGTTCTGGGCTGCACATATTTGCTTTGAATGAGTCCCAGGAATTTATGGGTCCCAACTGAAGTTTCTTATAGATTGTAAGGTTTTATTTTATGATCTGGGGAAACAACTAAAGCCGTCTAACTCCTCCTACACATTGTAACCTATCCTGTGTAATTAATTTCTAAGAAACTATTGAAATGTATTTACAGTTAGCTTGAAATCGTGAGGGAAGAAAAAAGAAACACTGGGACGCATGGATATGTTTTACTGCATCCTTTTAGATTTTTGTGCATCAGGGATGCAGGATGCGTACTATCAGCATCTCTGAAGAGGTGATAATTTTAAACTTCCACCAACCAGAAATTGACATGAAGTTTACCGTGGGAGGCACACACAAATGGAAAATGCTGGATCCCATAACCATTATAAGCAATAAACCTGACCCTTGCATCCATATTAACCCCCAAAATAATATTATACTACCAGTTGAAATGTGGTGTAATGATTAAAGTCATGAAAAAATAGACCCATCGAAACAGAGTTCCAATCCTGGATGAGGGCTGCTTGCATTTCCATAAGCGCTAATACTCTTGGGAAAGGTATGCATCCGCTACTCTCCCTCCAACTTGTAGAATAAACATCATACTCACCTCCATGGGAAGGCTGCTACAAACGTCCAGTAACCAGACAAAAAAAAAAGAGCGTAACACAGCTGGATATTAATCACTCCAGGAATCTCTACAAGCTATGGTAATAATAGGACAGACACGGGTTCTTTAACTTTGGCTTGGTAACCAGGAAAGCTAAATTCAAACCTGTCAAACTTCGCTAAGAAATAGACTTGTGTCACATCCTGCTTGTGCGGAGGGGTTTGTAAATATATAATACTACTTCTTGAGTGAGATGAGTATTTAGCCGATCTTAACAATACTGTTATCTGGATGGGTCTTAACTCTCCTCTGATTTTCAATTCTCCAATCTTTTCAAAACGCTTTTGAATGGTTTCCAAGGACACCAACTACAATTTGGTATCACTTTCATCCTCATGTTCCATAGTCTTTCAGTTTCATGGCAAGGTCTAAAGTATTTGTCTAGCCTTTCTTTTCTTTCATTTTTACTGCGGTTCGCAGGAATGGCAGAATCAAACTATGACAAGTTATTTTTCTTTCTTGTAGTTAATTAGATTAGATATTGGCTTTTGTAATCTTTGCATTTTGGTCAAAGACACCATAATAAGTATAAGATTTTCTATCTTGGTCAAAGACACCATAAATATAGTATAAGATTTCTATCTTGGTCAAAGACACCATAAATATAGTATAAGATTTCTATCTTGTCAAAGACACCATAAATATAGTATAAGATTTCTATCTTGGTCAAAGACACCATAATATAGTATAGATTTCTTCTTGGTCAAAGACCCATAAATATGTATAAGATTTCTATCTTGGTCAAAGCAAGAATCTTAGTCACACTTCAGTTTCAAATACCTTTTAAATACACCTTGTACAGCATCATGAAGTTGTATTAGAGACTTCAGATATTTTCATGTTATTGTCCCGCATCCCACATGAAGGTCATACACAAAGGCCTATTTTTGTGGGGGCCACCATGAACTGAAACTCATGAGATGGCAGGCACAAAAAAAAAAAAAAAAGTGTGGATACCATCGGCATTCCCCCTAAAAGGTGCGCCTCAGGCATTGGGCAACAAACCCAACCCTGCCCCTTTAATCAAGGAGGCAGGTGTTGCCTTGGGGAGGGGGATGGCCCTCTGAGGTCACGCTCTTAATCTAATTCCTCCCTGGTCCAGTGACCGAAGCCACCAGACACAGGCCCTGAAGGGAGGGGAGAAGGACTTCAGATATTTTATCTCCATTTAAAAAATCTTAAGTGAAATTAATATTGTTACTAGCAGGACCCGTGGATATACCACAGTATGATAATTTAATTATTACAACATTTGATATGTTTACTTGAGAGCTATTGCAAAATAGTTCAATATGTAAAATGTATAATAATCTTGATTTATCTCTTTTTTCTTTCCTTCTTTGCATTATGTTCGATTTAAAACAGATTAGCATTATCGCTTCTGCATGCTCACCCCCTCTCTATATATTTCCCTGACTCTTTCTTTCTTATATTTTTTCTGTGTGGCATGTCCTTTTTTCCCTGCTAGTAAACAATATTGCATGGAGAAAATGTGGTAAATAGTGATTTGCTGAGTTTGGCACAAGGCCAGGATTATGGGGCACACCCAATGAAAATCAAATTTATTCTGTTAACTTGGCTCACAATTACACCACTCAAGATGACCTTTGATAAGGTGGAATGTAGATGTATAAATAAATTTGAATTTTGCAGACTGATGGATTTTTGGACCATTTGGTATAGCATCCCAACGATAAGTTCAAATTGCATTCGAGGCAGATGCCTTATTCACTATAGTCATGATATCTAACATATATACATGTATGTATTTATCAGTTAAATTCTCACTCCAATTTGCAGGTGGCTGATAGCAGTGGTTAAGCACTGACTGATGATAAATTGGTCAGGTTTCAATCATAGCTGGAGGTAGCCTGCTAAGTCTAGCCACACTGAGATGTGATACGTGGAAACCTAGTGTCTGTGAATGACTATATATAAAGTTTAAAATCTGAAGTTAACTGTCTTTTTTCTTCTCTTTTTTTTTTAATATGATTTCAAATTGAAATCCTATCTTTAAAAGAAATGTTGCAATGAAGAGTCGGTATTACAACTAATATCTTTTATGAAATTCATTTTTTCCTGTAAAAAAATGTTTCTGAAAATTTTGTATTTTAAAGTTTTTATTTTGAATCACAATTAGATTTATCAATTTAAACAGTTTTTTACTATCACGCTATTTATCCTAACTAAGCGATCACGCTATGTCCAGCTATCGTTAAGCTATCGGTCCTAACTATGTTCACGCTATGTCCAGGCTATCGAGCGGTTTAAGTAAGCGATCACGCTATGTCCGCTATCGGTCGTTAAGCGATCACGCATGGGCTAAGCGATCGCTAGTCGTAACTAAGCGATCAGCTATGTTAGTAACTTATGTCCAGGCTATCGTAACTTAATCACTAAGCGATCACGCTATGTCCGCTAGTCCTATCACAGCTATGTCCAAGTAACTAAGCGATCACGCTATGTCCAGGCTATGTCCGTAACTAAGCGATCACGCTATGTCCAGGCTATCGGTCGTAACTAAGCGATCACCTATGTCCAGGCTATCGGTCGTAACTAAGCGATCACGCTATGTCCAGGCTATCGGTCGTAACTAAGCGATCACGCTATGTCCAGGCTATAACTAAGGCTCCAGGCTAGTGATCACGCTATGTGTCCAGCGATCACGCTATGTCCAGGCTAACTAAGTGATCAGCTATGTCCAGGCTATCAGTCGTAAATAAGTGATCACGCTATGTCCAGGCTATCGGTCGTAAATAAGCAATGCCTGGAAAGAAGGTGGGATAATAAAAAAAAAATTAGTTTTGCAGATCTATTGATTATTTTGGTCTTACATAATTGATTTATGTTTTAATCACGAATGCAACCATAAAAAATAAAATAAATCAAATCTTCATTATTTTAGCATAAAAAGTAAGCTCTGGTGATAGTGAATGTGTGTGTGTGTGTGTGTGTGTGTGTGTGTGTATATATATATATATATATAGTAATTGGTAATTTGCTTGAAGCATTATTAAGTATGTTATAATATATTAATGATTTGAGAGGCAATTACAATGCGTATAAAAAATAAAAACAAAAAGATGTTATTTTTGTCTTATCGATTTCAAAGTAGAAACTTCATCTTCAGAAGTAAATATCAGCTGGTATTCACCTCTGAAGATCAAGTTTCTACTTTGAAATCAATAAGACAAAAATAACATCTTTTTGTTTTTATTTTTTATACGCATTGTAATTGCCTTCAACTCATTAATATATTATAACATTATATATATATATATATATATATTTAGATTATTGTTGTTTTATTTTCGTAGTTTCTTCCGGAGATACAACATACATACATACACAACTGCCCTTTATATATGTATAGAAGATAGATGTACATATTATGACCTGGTGAAAAATCCACAACGGCAAATGAAACAGTTTGAAATTCAACTGTAATTGAGTATGGCATGTCTCGGAATTTAACGAGTTGCACAGAGCAGGAAAAGGTTAAAGACAAAATAGATTGTGGATAGGGACAGAAATTGTTCATTCAGCATCTGTAGGGTGTGGTGTAATGGTTAGAGTCGTAGGAAATGGACCCGAGTTCGAAATCCTGGACAAAGTTACAGTTCACATAGTGCTAATACACTTGGGAAAGGTATGAATCCAAATATTCTTCCTCCAGCTATGGGTAAATAGCAGGACATTCTGGGCACTTTAACCTTGGCTAGGTCACTAGTCTAAGAGAATGAAAACTCCCTCCAGCTATGGGTAAATAGTAGAGCAGACTGGGCTCTTTAACCTTGCTCAGGCAACCAGTCTAGGAAAACTGAATTCAAACCTGTTAAACTCCGCTTGGGTGGTCACTACTAGAATAGGCTCAGTCCTAAAAAAAACTAAAAATTAATTTTTCTATGGGAAGCCTTAGACACCAGGGATTAACCCTGACCCTACCAAGTGAAACACCCTAGTGAGAAATTGAGCCATATGCATACTTATATTTCCAGTAAAGGATAATCATTCAAGGTTCACATTCATGGAGACAGGAAACCTCGACCAGGTATTTCTCTTCCTCCCCCTCTTAATAACAGCTTATCAAAATGGTACTGCAATTTATTATTAAATGCCAAGATACTAATATAAGGAAATCCAATACATTACAGTAATATGTCGGGCTCAGATTGCACAATTATCCGGTGGTGGTGGGGTGGGGGAGAAGCAATAAATTGAAGAATGAAAGCCCAAGTCATAATATCCTACAGAGTTTGTTGACAAATACCAAGTACCCAATATGCTGAAATTTTTTTCAATATCACAAACAAAATCCTATTAACAATAACAATAAATTTACTGTAGTAATATAAAGTCACTAGACCAGTGCCAATAGATATACAATGGAAGGCAGAGCCAGTTGTTGAATGGCAAGCATTCTTGACCTGCCAGAACACAATGTTTTTCAGCTTTGTACTAGTGAACACACACACAGTGCAATAGATAGAGTTTTAGAAGGAAAAATGACAGCATTTATTCTAACTAGCAGGACCTGTAGGCATACCACAGTATGATGATTTAATTATTACAACATTTGATATATGTAAAAACTAATAGTCTTGATTTAACTCCTGGCCTTTGGACCCTGTGTCTGCTGGCTTCGGCACTGGACCAGGGAGGAATTAAATTAGCGGCGTGATCCCAGAGTGCCACCCCCGCCCAGACAACACCTGCCCCCTTGATTTAAAGGGACAGGATTAAGTTTATTGTCCAGTGCCTGAGATACCCCAATAGGGAAATGCCGATTGGATCCACACAGTTTTTTTTGCTGCCATCCAACGAGCTTCAGTTCGTGGGTGGCCCCCACAAAAATGGACCTTTGTGTCCGACCTGCATGGTGGGATTTAGGAAAATAATCTTGATTTAACTCCTTCTCACACTTTTCTTTCTTTCGTCGTTTTCATCATTGATTGAAACAGACTAGCATTGTTTTCGCGTTCTCGCCCCCTCTCTCTATCTTTCTCCTACTCTTTCTTTCTTATATTTTTCTGTGTAGCATGTCGTTATAAGAATGTGTGGTTCTTATAATACATTAGAAGGCCCAGAGTAACCTACCAACGTAGGTACATTATATATATATATATATATATATATATATATATATATAAAATAATCCAAACAAAGAGATATATATAACAACAAATACAGACTTTATTGTCTGAGCACTTGGACGAATGACATACATATATACATACAACAGATACAGAAACAGATAGGACTAAAGTCCTAAAGAAGTGATAAAGAGTTCATGAAGAATAAGTGAGTCAGTTACTGATAGTTGGGGGACAAACTCCTCACTTAATGGACAGAGACACCAAGTGTCTAGCCCATGTTTAGTGAACGCTGAACCGAGAGAAAGAGTGAGAATTCCTGGGTTGCTGTTTAAATACCCCAGCCACCTATTGGTGAAACTCTTGCAGCAAGGGAAGATAACCCTTTTGGACACAAATTCATCCCAGCAGGGGCAGACAATTGCTACATCCTTTTTTCTTTCCCTTTCTTTATAATAAAAAACAGAATGGTCCATTATTTTGCTGAGTTGACAACACTCATAAGAAATAAGAAATCGATGGATAAGCGACACCAGATAATCAGGATTTACATTTTTGCATTTCATCTTTGACGATTTGGAATGGTCTCATTGTTAACCAGAGGATGTTGCAAGAAGATAAATGGACAGAAGATTGTATTTATGTCTGTAACAAAAACTACATCATAGCTCTACGTCACAATATTCTTATGCTATATACACCCAAAATTTAAGTAAGAAATTTTAAAATTGTTTTTTTTACTGATTAATAAATAAATACTACGATTTTGTGGAAAATTGATGTGGAAAATATTCAAAATAATTGTTTGATTATTACACGCACGCAACATTTTATTTGAGAGGGACGGGGCTCAGTTTTCATTTCAAATTGTTTTATTTTTAAAATTTTTTTATTCCTTTAATAAATATGAGGATTTGTCTTATGATACAAACCTTCTGACATTAAATTTTTAACTCCCACCCTCTCAGGCAATGTCTTTCAAAAATTAAATTTTACGACGCCCGGAGGGTGTTTTCTGTTGCTAGTCTTTTTAATAAAAGTCAATCTTGGTTGCATTGAAAATAAACACTGTGATAAGTCTATGAAGTAGATACCGAACGTACTTGGCGAGGCACACTGGGTTATTCAATTGGGTTGGTTCGTTTTACGGCATATCAACCACTCCCAGGTCATTTAATACCAAATCAATTAATTTGGATATTTTTTTTTTCTTATAGTACCTGCTGTTGCTTAAATGGTCACCCATCTAAGTATTGAACAGGCTCATTCCTGCTTAACTTTGCAGATCTAATGGGAATCAATGCTTTCAACATGACTTGACCATAAACCACACAGCACTGGGAATTCAATTAATTCAACAAATATATATAGTCTGACATATTTAATAAAATATATCACTAAGAAATAAAGGTTTACATAATATATGGTATGGTCAATTTGCATACTGGTTTTAACAAAACCGGGTTTAATAGATAATTATTTAGTCTATCACTGTTTTATTCTCCAATGTATTAAAATCAATCCTATGAATGATTTTATATACATTCTTATTTTATTTTGTTAGTCTTTCTAATTTAATATATTTCATTGCATTGAAAGTTAAATACTTATGCCCGGAGGGTGCATATTCTTGCTAGTATATATAATGAAATTATTGCATCCAGTACTGAGGTGCAGCACAACTCATCAAAGACTCATGTATAGTACATAGAATAATGTACTAATAATGCCAGAAAAATGAATAGCATACAGTCATAATATATATGTATTTGTATGTGCGCACATATGTATGGATGTATGGAGGGAGGAGGAAGAATATCAGGTATAGTGTTTTTGAATTACAGGAAGCATGGAGGAAAGATGCAGTGTTTTGGCAATATATAGGGTTATGCTATCAACCTTTTTCTCAACCTACTGCAGGACTCAAACTTTCCCCAAGGCCAGTAAGACAGAGAGTAATGGGTATATATATATATATATATATATATATATATATATATATATATATATATATACACACCAACCCCTCCGCACGAGCAGGATGCAACACGAGGCCAATTTCTTAAGTGGAGTTTAACGGGTTTGAATTCAGAGTTTTCCTTCTCCTAGACTGGTTACCTGGCCATGGTTAAAGAGTCCAGTCTGCCCTGCTATTTACCCATAGCTGGAGGGAGAATTGGATTCATACCTTTCCCAAGGGTATTAGCGCTATGTGAAGTTCAAAAATAGCTTCATCCAGGAATTGAACTCGGATCGACGAGTCCATTTCCTACAACTCTAACCATTAGACGACACGCCTCCATAAAATGGGTATATATATATGTATTCAGTTGTCTTCACCTAGAGTGGATGCCTTAACAGTACATAGTCTACTATTTACTCATAGTAAAAAAAAAAGCCAATCAAAACACTTTATTCTATTGATGTTAGGAAGGAAATCTTTTGTCTTAATCATTTTACATAACCACAAAAGGAAAAAACAAAAAAAAAAAAAAAACAGAAAAAAAAAAAAAACAGGAAATTTTTAAAGAAATTCAGGATTTCCTTTTTCATAGACAACTTCCTGTTACATCTCTTAACAGATTTTTCACATTCTCGCATACCAGACAAATCAGAAAATAAGCACCACAGAACGAGATGTTTTGGCAAGGAAAATTTTTGCCAAATTTTCAGGGTGGAGAAACAAACTTTGCATTAAACTATCCCAGACTTTTTTCAGCAGAAGATTTGGTCTTTGAAGTTGTTGGCTTAGAAATATTATTGGACGTCCCCAATGGAAAATTAAAAAAAAAAAAAGAAAGAAAAAAAGAAAAAAAGCTAACCCAAGCTAAATAACTATTCACTAAACCAGTGGTTTCCCCAATATTTTCAGACTCTCAGATCAAAATTCTTAAGTACTCTCCTGCCCACCACCACACTGTGAACATACTGCTTTCTTGGTATTACATATATATATATATATATATATATATATATATATATATACATATATAAAGGGCAATTGGTGTCTATGTATGTATGTATGTATGTATGAAAGTAGGATACAATGGGAAGGACATCCTTCCTATGTCATAATTGCATCAAACTCTGTGGATCTGCAGCGGGATTGAGGAGTCATTTGAGGGCTCATGAGAGGAAAGGTTCTGGTGGTGGGGTTATAGGATTGTGAGGGACGGCAGTGATCTGTAAAGATTATGCTATTGCTATGAAAGTACAAATATAAAACAATTAACAACAAAGTAAATAAATATATTTTTTTTTTTTGGGGGGGGGGAGAATATGAGCTTAATTGAAGTCATACCTAATTTGAAAATTAATTAGTTGATAATGAATTAGGTGAATATATCTGTTCAAATGTAAGGCGTAAACAAATCGATAGTCTTTTTCTCGATTTGTTTACGCCTTACATTTGAACAGATATATTCGCCTAATTTATTAATTATCAACTAATTAATTTTCAAATTAGGTATGACTTCAATTAAGCACATATTCTCCCAAAAATTGTCGACTATCGCCATCTCAAACAAACTGTTTGCATACTCTCATATAATATATATATATATATATGCACACACATTAAATATCATTGTTTCTAGCTTTTTGTGCAAAAATTATGAAGATTTTATTTATATTAAAAAATATTTAGAAATAGAAATAACATTTAAATTCTACTTAAAAGTTTCCATCATTAGTAAATGTCAAAAGTAAAAAAGTCAATACACCAAAGTTACGTCACTCTACTAAAGCATCGCTAGGTTTCTAGTCTCATAAATGTTCCTCTATTGTTATACAATTAGAACTGGTTGGTTTTATGGCAGCTCAAACTTTTGGGGTTATTTAATGTTAATTTTGTTCAAACAACAATATAGTTTCAAGTAATTAATGATAATCACTTGTAAACAATTAGAGCTTCAATGATTGATTTTATGGCATGTCAACCAGTCTGGGTTATGGAATTACGTACATATATTCTTAACGTAATTTCTTATGAATGTTTTTTGCTTTAACATAATGGCCCCTTTTTTTCTTTTTTTTTTTTATTCCTTGAAAGGGATTTTTTAAAACAGCCTCCACATGCTGAAATTTTTGATTTGAGATCAATTTTCAGTTTGTGCGTGTGTGTGTGTGTGTGTGTGTGAGAGAGTGAGAGAGTTTTGGAATGAAATCCAACCATATAAGAATTTGGGCCAATCAGATTAATGTATTTCATCTTCCCCCACCCTCCAAAACTTGGCACTTTGGCATGGTGCAATGGCTAGCAAGTAAGGCTAGCAGACCATTGGTAGAATGTTCGATTGTTCCCCCCACACCCAGACTTCTAACCTTGTACTAAACTAAGTTTAGTAAATGACTTTCATTTAGACGTGAGAAGAACACCTGCCCAGTGTAAGTAATCGAGTGGTTCGTTTTGGCACATGAGAGTGCATGAAAATGCGCCTCTTATTTCACATTACAATCAAATTGTTTAAATGTTATGCGTCTGTGTGATGGCATTCACCCTGGGTCAGTTGAGCTGGTTCCATCCAACAAATTCACCTGTGGTGAATTCATAGAAAGACTAACAAGAGAATAGGAAATTCACAAGTGGTCCCCAAACCCCGCTTGCATATCCCAGTCAGAGAAAGGAGATGCTCTTGTTTGCCGCATGGAGTCAGCTCAATCGACCCAGGGTGAATGCCATCACAGAAATAGAACACAGATAGTAGATTTAGGCACATTACTCTCCAAATCTTACAGTCTTTGAAGAAGATCGAGATAAAGACAAACCTTTAAAAGCTAATTTGGCATCCCTTATCAATATTTATTTTCATACAGAAATTAAATCATGAAGGCAGCCATTTTGGATCAGCTTTCAATTTACAATACTGTTAAAAGTATAAATACAAACACAATGTAATTTTGATAAAAAAAAAGAAAAGATATTTCAATAAACAGGATAAAGACAAACCTTTAAAAGCTAATTTGGCATCCCTTTTTCAATATTTATTTTCATACAGAAATTAAATCATGAAGGCGGCCATTTTGGATCATTTTAGATTAGCTTTCAATTTACAATACTGTTAAAAGTATAAATACAAACACAATGTGATTTTGATAAAAAAAAAGATATTTCAATAAACAGGAGCAAATCAAGTAGAAGAATTATGTGAACTATTTGAATGTGTGTGTATTTCTTTGTATGTCACAGCTGGGCTAAATACAAAGGATGAATAGAATGAAAAAAAAAAAGAATAAAGGAAAAAAAAAGATCAAAAGAAACTGGCAACTGGTTTAGTACATAAATCTTACCCACACCTCAGTGTGTGTGTGTGTGTGGGGGGTATATGTTTATAGAGTAAAGTCTTATTGTATGTAGGTAGACAAGGAATATCTTATTGATTTTTAAAATCTTTTATTCAACCTATGTTTCGTTAGAAAAGGAAATTATATAACATATATAAAAGGAAAGGTGAATAACCAGCACAGACAATAGATTTAATTAATATTTAATCTTTATTTGTTCCGAGACTCAAGATATTTGTTACATTTTGTTGGATATTCTTAATCTGTTTTCTTATATATATATACACACATATATATTTACCAACTCCTCCACACAAGCAGGATGTGACACAAGGTCAATTTCTTAAGTGGTTTTAATTCAGAGTCTTCCTTTTCCTAGACCGGTTGCCTAACCAAGGTTAAAGAGCCCAGTCTGCCCTACTATTTATCCATATCTGGAGGGAAAGTGGGATTCATACCTTTCCCAGGGGTATTAGCGCTAAGTGAAATGTAATTATCACATCCAGGATTTGAACTCTGGGCGACAAGACCATTTTCTATAACTAACCATTACACCACGCGCTTCCAAATATATACACATATACACACACACACACACACAAATTGATTGAGAAAGTATACAATTCTCCATTGTCTTTTTGTCTCGTTCCAATCGCAATTCTAGAGAACAAGAATCACACATGGGTGTTGTCTTTGGTGACTAAGAGGTTAAGATTCAAATGACCTCATTAAAAAATCAAGAAAAACTAATGGTCTAATTGTTTACCCAACATCTCACATAAGATTTAATTTTGTTTCTTTGTTTAATGTTATATCAACCTTCATGGGATATATTTAATGCCAAAGCCATCCTTGTAGAAGAATAGTAGTGGTATTATTTAACCTCTATCTAGGACGCAGTGGTTCATACCTTTCCCAAGGGTATTAGTCCAAAAATAAACAGAATAGCATGACTGGGGTTCAAACTAGCAGTCCAGCACATTACTCAGAATGCCATAGGATTCACCCCGAACATCTCATCATATGAGAGATGTTGTGATTTTCCTATTTCTTTATTACTCTTTCCATGAATTTACCTTAGGTCAATTCATTGGATAGAGCCGGCTCAACCAACACAGTGTGAATGCAGTCACAGAAGTTTGTTTTGTTTTATGGCATATCAACCTCTGTTGGTCATTTAATGCTGATAAAGTTTTGAAATAAATTCATTCTTAATGGTTATGCAATTTTTTTTATAAACACATTTTTCTATCTAACCCATAGATGGGACCCTAACAGATACTACCACTTCAGGTCTGAGTGGACCAGGGAGAAATGGTGATGAAGGGGTGCTCCACATTCCCCAAACCTCCAGAACTGGTACCTCACCATCAGATAGAGTTTAATATCATACTCAGGACAATAAGACCCCCAACCACCATCTTCTAGCACCCATATGATAAAAAGGGTTGGGGCTTGCCAAAAGAGCAATAGGGTTGGGGCAATCATATAGGTGTTAGGGCTTGACATGAACAGCCGATTGAGCGGACAGGGCCTCTCTGACCGCCCATCTAGCCTAAATAGAGTGTTGCATGTCATGGACTGCTCATCCACCAGGATTCCGTCCTTAAGCATCACAGGTCACCACCCATGGCCAACAGATTCTGGAGGTTCTTACTCCTCTGCAGAGGTGCAGTCTGTGTATTCTAAAGACTCCAGCAGACAGTGCTCAGTCACCGAAGAAACAGAAAACAAAAGTGCAAATTATGTATTTGTGCCACCAGGAAAGAACTCTTGTACAAAACACTATATTGGTTAGGGGGATTGGTTTTCAAGGCTATCACAATGCAAGTGGAAAGAAAAATAAGATAATTATGGTGTTTGTTAACCTCAAAGGGTATATTCGCAGAGTTTCGTCTCAAAACCTCCTGCCTCAAAAACCACTAGCCAATGGCTGCTGAAAAAAAAAAAAACACCAGCTAAGATTGAAGTCCACAGCCGAAATGGTGTCACTTGAAAAAAAAAAAAAAAAAAAAAAAAAAAAAAAAAACTAGGGTTAGGGGTAGTTTAATGGGAAAATAAATAATTTGGGCTCTGAACTGAAATTTTGTAATAAAACTTAATTTTAACTAGGGGGTGTTTAAGGTTAGGGTTGGGTTGGGTTGGGTTTTCGGGGAAAAACACCCAAAGTGGGTTGTTATTTTTTCAAGTGACACCACTTTGGCTATGGACTAGCAGGGATATTTTTTCAGCAGCCACCGGCTAGCAGTTTTTGAGGCAGGAGGCCGGGACGGAACTCCACGAAGAGTACCACCTCAAATTTATTCTTAATATTTTGAGATAAAATCTCATCAACAGAAGATTTCTGAAACTGTGACCGTCCATTTTGTTCTGTGTACCTTCCAAATTCTCTGCGTGTTCATGTGTGTGTGTTGATGTGCGTGTGTGTGTGTTTGTGTATCTGTACAACAATGTCTGATTATCATTCTAGGTTTGACTTACCCCCCCCCACAGCCCTTTAGCATTAAGCATTAGCCTGTTTGTTTATTTTCAGGCTCATCTGGTTCTCTATTTTTTTTTTTTCGTGTGTGTGTGTGTGTGTGTGTGTATGTGTGTGTGTTAAACTTACAATATAAAGTTTGACTTTATTCAACCAACCATGAAATTGACCTGTAATGTAATAGCAAATTCCACTTCAATAAAATTTAAAGAAAGAAAATAAAATTTATTCAAATCTTGTATGATATGTACCTGTGTTAACATGAGCCCCTGTTTGTACAATGTTGAAATACGGTCTTGCAATTTAGTGATGTTTTTATTAGACTGGTTTTCTCCACGACAAATTCCAGAAATTTGGATCCCACCTTCACAATTTTTGTAAGGGTAAATTGTAGAGATTTGTGTAGACTGATCAGTATTCAATTGTGTTGCAAGTTGAAGAATCTGATTCTGAGAATCCAGACTCGCTAAGTGGTTTAAATAGAAGGTTGGGCTATTCTACTATGTGTCATGGTCAAGTCTATTTCCAAGATTTTGATTGGCTGGTGGTTTTACTGTAGATATTTGAATCCATATATACTGAACACTTGAACATGTTCTGTTAGTTGCTACAGAGTGTATTCGGTTTCACCGTCTTTTTTTTTTGTCTGGTGACTGGACGCTAGTCACAGCCTTCCTGTGAAGTTGAGCATGATGTTTATTCTACATAATTTTTTTTTTTTAAATCTCTCCTCCACAGAAAACGATATTAATGCACGCATAGGAAAGACATGGTCTGCTATAAATAAATTATCAGTCATATGGAAATCCAATTTCACAGACTAGTTAAAGAGACAATTCTTCCAGGCTGTTGTTGTGTCAGTACTGCTGTATGGCTGCACCACCTGGACCCTAACGAAGCGACTAGAGAATAAACTAGATGGGAGCTGCACAAGAATGCTACATGTGATCCTGAACAAGACGTAGAAACAACACCCCACGAGAAAACAGTTGTACGGCCACCTGCCACATATCACCCAAACCATCTGAGTAAGACGGACAAGACATGCAGGACACTGCTGGAGAAGCAAGGACGAACTCATAAATGACATCCTCCTGTGGAAACCAGCACATGAGCATGCCAGTGTGGGCCAACCAACAAAGATGTATATTGACCAGCTCTGTGCGGATACAGGATGCTACATAGAGGACCTCACGAGAATAATGGAGAGAGATTGTCATGGATATCAAAAAATGAGAGAGATAAATCAAGATTATTATACTTTTTACATATTGAACTATTTGCAATAGCTCTTAATAATTTAAAATTGGTTAACTCAGGCATTTTTGGATTCCTTGGGCAAAAATACTTTTATAAACCAATTTTCAGGAGTAGGGAAGCTCTAGAACTCATTTTACAGACAAAAATAGATTACAAAAAAGTTGCCATTTTTTGCGACCGACCACTCAAATTTGGAAAGTTAAAAATTGACATAACTCTGCCAATTCTTGGAATTGGAAGCTCAAATTTTGAGGATTGTCTAACTTTAACATAGTCCACACCTGTACAAAATTTCAGAAAAATTGAAGGGGGTTGGGTGACATGGCCTGAATGATTTGACATGGAATTTACCCATAAAAGTTTCTCTTGAATTCTATTTTCTGTGATGGCATTACATCCTGGGTCAGTTGAGCCGGCGCCAATGACTTCACCATTCATGGAAGGAGTAATGAGGGAATAAGAAATTCACAAGGGGTCCCCAAACCCTACATGTATATCCCGTCCAGAGGTAGAAGATGACCTTGTTTGACGCAGATTTTCAAGATACAGTGAGAAGTATACCAAAAGTAAATAAAGTAGAAATAGGATTTGATAAACAGGAAAAAAATAAGATTTAATTTTTTTTTAATAAAAAAAAAAAAAAAAAAAAAAAATTGATTTTACAATGCAAAATGAAATGAAATATTTAATTTGATCCTCACTCCACAAAGTCTCCATAAAAAAAGAATTTTGATAAGTCACTGTAAGTAGAAAGAATATTTACTTCCTATTATGCTGTTATTGACTAAATACAAGCCCCACCCAGTATATTATTTCTCAATAAAAAACAACAAAAACAAACCAACAAACTGCTTAACTTTTGTCTAAGTAATAAGTATTTAATAGTAGAATTATTTTAATACAAGCTAATCAAGAAGTCAATGTTCTAATGTGACTGCTATTTGCAATTAAAAGGAAAATCATACAGTTTTTGTCATTTCATATTCATCTGTGAAAACTGTATTAAGTGTCTGAAACTCACTGAACAAAAATTGGTACTTGTTTACTTTTAGGGTCCCAAAAGAAAATACAGCTGATGTCAGTTAAATGGGTTTTAACCCTTTTACATGCAAGTGACATTTTAAAAATAATCATCTGTCTGCAAAAGAGTTAAATGTTCTGGCAAAGGCAGCAGTTTGTTTTCTGATTCCACTGGCTTATTTATTAAAACTAGCAGGACCTGTGGATATAGCACAGTATGATAATAATTTAATTATCACAAGGTTTGATAGGTTTGCTTATGAACTATTGCGAAATAGTTCATTATGTAAAAAGATCTAACATTCTCACTTTTCTTCTTTCTTTCATGTTTGATTGAAACAGATTAGCATTATTGCTTCCAAGCACTCACCATCTTTCCCCATCTCTTATATTTTTTCTATGGAGCATGTCATTTTGCTTTCCTTTCTTTATAATAAAAATGGAATGGTCAGCTGAGGTGACAACACACATAAGAAATAAGAATTTGGTGTATAAGCAACACCAGATAATCAGGATTTACATTTTTGCATTTCATATTTGACAATTTGCATGGTCTCCTTTTTTAACCAGGGGCAGTTGCAAGATGATAATGGTCGGAAGATTAAGGAACAAGAGCATTATTTATTAAAATCATCACCATGAACAAGAACACACCCAACAGTTTTCGACTCATTTTGTTTTTTAACTAAATAATTCCAAGTAATCATTTAGGCAAAATAAAAACTTAAAGTAAGGGACTGATGGTAGGTGTGGCGCTCCACCTCAGACACAAAAACAATCTCTTTGGTCTAGCGTTAGTGAAAAGGGGATAGACTCCCTTGCTGTTCAGCTGATATCAACAATGACCACTGCTGATTTTACTACTACTTACACAAGGAATTAAAATCTTTAGGTAAAGTGGGGATCTGACGGTAGGTGTGGCGCTCCACCGCAGACACAAAAACAATCTCCTTGGTCTAGCGCTAGTGAAAAGGGGATAGACTACCTCGCTGATACCAACTTTAGGCCCCCTGACGATGATTTACTTTACATTAGAAATTAAAGTGAAGGTTTTGTTCTAATAATCTATATATCAATATTCTTGTTCCTTAATCTTCCAAGCGTTTTCATCATGCAACACCCTCTGGTTAAAAATAAGACCGTCCAAATCATCCAAGATGAAATGCAATAATATAAATCCTGATTAACTGGTTTTGCTCATCCACCGAATTCTTATCTTTTATGAGTATCGTCACCTCAATTAAATAATGGACCAGTGTTTTTATTATAAAGAAAGAGAAGGAAAAGGACATGCTACACAGAAAAATATAAGAAAGAAAGAAAAAGAGAAAGGAAAGAGTGGGGGGAAATATATAGAGAGGGGTGAGCACGCAGAAGCAATAACGCTAATCTGTTTCAATCGAACATAATGAAAAGTGTGTGAGAGAGAGTTAAATCAAGATTCTTATACTTTTTACATATTGAACTATTTGGCAATAGCTCTTAAGTTAAAATATCAAATGTTGTAATAATTAAATTATCATACTGTGTGGTATATCCGCACATGTCCTGCTAGTAATAATAAAAAAGAAAAAAAGTCAGCCATTTTTGTTCCAAATTGGAATAAACAAATTAGATAATTTGTAAAGATTTGACTACCCTCATTTGTAAAGTTAAAACTCTTATAAGCAGGACTTAGAATATGCAATCTCTTAGAGAAAGAGATGTTGTGGGTATGACGCTAAACTTCATCTGATGGTGAGGCTTAAAACAGCAAAAAATAAAAAAAGGGGTGTGAGGTCAGAGCAAAACTCTTAAGGGTGCAGGAATAGAAAAAGGATAGGAACCACTGTTCTAAATCAAAGACACCAATCATTGGACAGCCCTGTGGCAACTTGTGATACTTAAGGATGGAATCCTAGTGGTTGAGCAGTCCATGACATGCAGCACTCCACTTTGGCCCTTACTTAGGCTAGACGGGCAGTCGGAGAGCCCCCCCCCCCGATCAATTGGCTGGTCACACCAAGCCCTAGCACTTATATGATTATCTTGACCCTATCACCCTTTGTTACATAGATAGACGGATAGATAGATAGATAAACCTACTGATATAGACAGATAGATAGATAGATACTGATATAGACAGATAGATAGATAGATAAACTACTGATATAGACAGATAGATAGATAGATAAACCTACTGATATAGACAGATAGATAGATAGATAAACCTACTGATATAGACAGATAGATAGATAGATAAACCTACTGATATAGACAGATAGATAGATAGATAAACCTACTGATATAGACAGATAGATAGATAGATAAACTACTGATATAGACAGATAGATAGATAGATAAAACTACTAGACAGGATAGATAGATAGATAGATAGATAGATAAACCTACTGATATAGATAGATAGATAGATAGATAGATAAACCTACTGATATAGATAGATAGATAGATAGATAGATAAACCTACTGATATAGATAGATAGATAGATAGATAGATAAACCTACTATAGATAGATAGATAGATAGATAGATAAACCTACTGATATAGATAGATAGATAGATAGATAGATAACCTACTGATATAGATAGATAGATAGATAGATAGATAAACCTACTGATATAGATAGATAGATAGATAGATAGATAAACCTACTGATATAGATAGATAGATAGATAGATAGATAAACTACTGATATAGATAGATAGATAGATAGATAGATAAACCTACTGATATAGATAGATAGATAGATAGATAGATAAACTAGATAGATAGATAGATAGATAGATAGATAACTACTGATATAGATAGATAGATAGATAGATAAACCTACTAGATAGATAGATAGATAGATAGATATAGATAGATAGATATAGATAAACCTACTGATATAGATAGATAGATAGATAGATAGATAAACCTACTGATATAGATAGATAGATAGATAGATAGATAAACCTACTGATATAGATAGATAGATAGATAGATAGATAAACCTTATAGATAGATAGATAGATAAACCTACTGATATAGACAGATAGATAGATAGATAAACCTACTGATATAGACAGATAGATAGATAAACTACTGATATAGATAGACATATAGATAGATAGATAAACCTACTGATATAGACAGATAGATAGATAAACCTACTGATATAGACAGATAGATAGATAGATAAACCTACTGATATAGACAGATAGATATAGATAGATAAACCTACTGATATAGAGATAGATAGATATAAACCTACTGATAGATAGATAGATAGAAAACCTACTGATATAGACAGATAGATAGATAGATAACCTACTACTGATATAGACAGATAGATAGATAGATAAACCTACTAGATAGATAGATATACATATAGATAGATAGATAGATAAACTATGATATAGATAGATAGATAGATAAACCTACTGATATAGATAGATAAACCTACTGATATAGATAGATAGATAGATAAACCTACTAGATAGATAGATAAACCTACTGATATAGATAGATAGATAGATAAACCTACTGATAGATAGATAGATAGATAAACCTACTGATATAGATAGATAGATAGATAAACCTACTGATAATAGATAGATAGATAGATAAACCTACTGATATAGATAGATAGATAGATAAACCTACTGATATAGATAGATAGATAGATAAACTACTGATATAGATAGATAGATAGATAGATAGATAGATACTGATATAGATAGATAGATAGATAAACCTACTGATAATAGATAGATAGATAGATAAACCTACTAGATAGATAGATAGATAGATAGATAAACCTACTGATATAGATAGATAGATAAACCTACTAGATAGATAGATAAACCTACTGATATAGATAGATAGATAGATAGATAACCTACTGATATAGATAGATAGATAGATAGATAAACCTACTGATATAGATAGATAGATAGATAGATAGATAGATAGATAAATAGATAGATAGATAGATAAACCTACTAGATAGATAGATAGATAGATAGATAGATAGATAGATAGATAGATAGATAGATAGATAAACCTACTGATATAGATAGATAGATAGATAACCTACTGATATAGATAGATAGATAGATAAACCTACGATAGATAGATAGATAGATAGATAGATAGAAACCTACTGATATAGATAGATAGATAGATAGATAAACCTACTGATATAGATAGATAGATAGATAAACCTACTGATATAGATAGATAGATAGATAAACCTACTGATATAGATAGATAGATAGATAGATAAACCTACTTCCCATTCCCAATCAATCCAAATTATTGATATAATGAAGATAACTTAATAGATTCCAGATATTTATTCCTTTGATGAGATTTCTGCTGCACAGTTTGGTTTCACAAAGTTTTCTTGTTCTTATTTTTCCTTTCATTTCTGTTTGATGGACACCATCTCAATATTCTCAAATAAATATAATTATCTTTTTCACCAAAAGGTTCTGATGCTTGTTTAATTTGGTAGTTCTATTCCTTCTAGTGTTTCTATTTTCCTTTTTTGGCCTTAGATTTAATCCCAGACAAATTCAAGATTCCATTTACCGACTTGAAAACTAAAATAAATAGATTCCTCCAAGCAAAATGTCAACAACGCTGAAATAACAACATCCACAATAAACTGTTCATAATCAAACCCAATTTGGGAGACTGGAAACCAGCTTTAAGAAAGTCTAGAAAGGAACAAGTCATTGTGTCCTGATTACGCATTGGTCACACAAGACTTATGCACTCCTTTATTCTCAAACACGAACAACAACCACAGTGTGAAACATATCAAACACCTTGTACTATCAAACATTCTCATAGAATGTGAACCACTTTTTCAATGCAAATAATATAAAAGATCTATTTAAAAAAGTCAACATAGATGATATTCTATCCTTTTTGAGAGAAATAAAATTATACCCCAAAATATAAATACAAACCTGATCAATAGGATGTTAAGTAACTTCTTAACACAATGCTCGACGATGCTAACATACCGTCAAAACTATTAACAACAAAAGAGTAAATATAAATATATATGTGCGTGGTGTAATGGTTAGGAGTTGTAGGAAATGGAATTGTCGACCCGAATTCAAATCCTGGACGAGGCTGTTTACATTTCACAGTGCTAATACCCTTGGGAAAGGTAAGCATCCAACTACTCTCCCTCCAGGTATGGGTAAATAGTAGGGCAGACTGGGCTCTTGGCTAGGTAACTAGTCTAAGAGAAAGAAAACTGAATTCAAACCTGTTAAACTCAGCTTAAGAAATTGACCTTGTGTCACATCCTGCTTGTGGGGAGGGGTTGATAAATATAGATATACAACATATATCATTTCCTAACCTCTAGACATGAGATAGCCCTAGACAGGTTGAAATGCCGTTAAAACCAACCAACCAACCAACCGAGATAACAAGGAAATGCTAATTAGAATCTTTTACTCCATCCTGAATAGAAGTACCAAAATCATCATGGACTGCTGTTATGAGAGAACACAATGGGACTTTGGGTCATCTAGCAAGTGTGTAACAAAGATGGCCTGGCCTGATGCACATTTTGCAATTTCCATTCTCAACATCGGAGGAGGGGGGGAAGGAGGAGGGGAGAGAGGGGGAAGGGGAGAGATTAATGGAGAAGGAATTTGCTGAAGCAAATAATTGACTTAACAGTAAAAGGTTATCAGTAATAAGTATTCTAAGAAGAAGAAGAAGAAGAAAAAAGAGATGGAAAAGGAGGAAGCACAAACAATGTTTATCATATGATTGACCTCCTCAATTCAGATATGCACTTGCAGGTTTGGCACTGGGGTTACAGAAATGGTTTGTAAAACTTTATGCTCTAACAACAGACAAAGAAATATTTCACTTATACAGTGCAACAGTGGTTGTTGGTTGGTTGGATTTTATGGCATATCAACCCTTGTTGGGTCATTTTATGCCAAAGACATTTTTGTTTTTATTCATTCTTGATGGGCACTCAATTTTTTTAAAACTCCATTAAAAATTTTTTTTTTTAAACTATTCAACCCATAGATGGGACCCTAACAGGTACTACCAATCCAGCTTAGAGTATACCAGGGAGTAATGGTGATGGAGGGGTACTTCAGATTCCCCAGAGCTCCAGAACTGGAACTTCACCACCAGATAGAGTTTATACCCAGGATAATAAGAGCCTCGACCACCGCCTTCTAGCACATATATGATAAAAAGAGTTGGGGCTTGCCATAAGGGTGATGGGGTTGGGACACTCATATAGGTGCTAGGACTTGATGTGATCAGCTGATTGATCAGAGGGGGTTGTACCATTTGTAACTTTGATTATAAATTATTAATTAACAAAGACTAAAAAAAAAAAAAAAAAAGTTTCAATCTAAGTTTTGACGTAGGTGGGTACTACAGCTTGTTACTCTAACCCTTACATAAAAAAAAACGAAAAAAAGAAAAAAAAACAACAAACAAACATACTCATGTTTCATCTGAAGACTATTTTTCTCCCAAATACATGAAACTTATAGTCATGAGACTGACATGAGGTGGGGAGAAAACAATATATATATATATATATATTGTTTTCTCTCCACCTCATGTCAGTCTCATGACTATAAGTTTCATGTATTTGTATATTATATATACTAGCAAATATATGCACCCTCCGGGTGCAAGTATTTAAGTTTTAATGTAATAAAATATTGTATTAAATTAGAAAGGCTAATGAAACTAAATAAGAATACAGATAAAAAGATTTGAAATAGAGGGGGTATAATCGAAAAATAGAACAACTGAAACTTACTCTTCCATCACTCTCATCTTTCATTGTTATTTTTTCTAATTTAAGTATTTAGTTATAAGAGGAAGTAAAGAATAAAATGACAGTTATTTTATCTTGTTAATGGATTTCATTTCAGATTCATGGAAGAGATTTTTGCTTATATTCATTAAAATAAAACTAAACAGTTAGAAATCAATAATACTAAGCACATATTTATAAAATTCGATTTTTTAATATTAATATTCAAATTAGCCTTCCCGTTTACACTGTAAACCAGTATTTTGTTGTATATATAAATATAATTGCATGGTGTCAGTATGTAGACATAGTTAACAGTATTAATAATGTAAGACAATTTTATTAATAATTGAGGTTAAATAAAAAATAAACTCATGGAGAATGTGATGTCAATTCTAAGAGAATTGTGACTTGAGTAGGAATATAGTTTCGGTTACATACAGAAAAACACACAATCTCCATTATAATAAGATATATATATATATATATATATATATATATATAAACATTATATTGTGTATTTGTCTAAGTACTGATATTAAAAATTAAATCTTGAACTTGTACCAATATTTTTAAAAAGTGAAAAAAAAAAAAATCGACCAACCCTTATATATGAGAACCTAAATCTTAGTCATACTAGAAGCATTTTTATGTACTACATAATGCTTGTACTAGGGTGACTAACTTTGATGGAGTATGAGTAAGGAAGTTAATATTTCAGACCATTACTAATAGAAATGAATTCTTGTCTGTATGTCCCTTACTCTCTCTGTGTCAGATTAAACTAAGCTTATTAAAATGTTTACTAATAAAGGTGATTTGTTAATTTTGAAAGATTAATGGAAACACTCCTCAAAATAAAAAGATTTCATTGTGATGTTTATTGCATAATATATGAGGGGGGGGTGTAATGGTTAAAATCATAGGAAATAGACTCGCCCCCCCCCTTCAAATCCTGGACGTGGTAATTGCATTTCACTTAGTGCTAATACCCTTGGGAAAGGTATGAATTCTACTCTCCCTCCAGCTATGGGTAAAATAGTAGGGCAGATTGGGCTCTTTAACCTTGGTTAGGCAACCGGTCTAGGAGAAGGAAAACTCTGAATTCAAATCTGTTAAACTCCGCTTAAGAAATTGACCTTGTGTCACATCCTGCTCGTGCGGAGGGGTTGGTAAATATATATATGAGGGGATGTTGGATGCCAGGATTAATGTAATAAAGACCCGATTTGTAGAGATATAAAGATTTTATGAATCTTATATTAGTATTAATATGCAATTTTGATTTCAGTGTTATACTGGAACTAATATATATACAAGTCGTCGGGGTGGCCTAAAGTCGGTATCAGCCAATCAGCGAGGGAGTCTATCCCCTTTTCAATAGCGCTAGACCAAGGAGATTGTTTTTGCATCTGGGACGGAGTGCCACACCTACCATCAGCTCCTTAACCGCACAGATCCCTGTGCTACTCATACGCTGAGTTGTTGAGGGCTGGTATCGAACTAGGAACCTTGTGGTTTCTAGCTGAATGCTCTACCGACTGAGCTAACCCCGAGCAAATCTCCTTTCACCTCATATTATTATATCCCAATTCTTATTTAACCGTAATTTTATAATTAACTCTACCTTAAATATTATAATTACATTTATGTTTAATCTAGTTTGATTCAATCCAGTCTTTTATTTTATTGTAATTGTGGGAAATGTAAAGTTAAGAATTTGGGGATTTTGTGCTAATAGACTCAAAGCAACAAAAAAAAGAAATGGTTGACCGACACTGGATGCTGAAAAATCAAAGACTGAGGCAGGGTAACCCATTCCTCTATATTTTAGTGAGATGGGCAACATCAAACTAACCGACCCATAAAAGATACCAGAGTTCATTCAGAAATCAACTCCCATGAATTCTGTAACCACTTCAATAAAATTTAGGAGTCTGATGAAACTCTTATGTATATGCATATACATATGGGTAGAAATAGATCTATAACTGCTAATATGACAGATTTTTTTAAGCCGTTTTCTCTGCTCACCTCCTCTACTCTTTTTTTCCTATATCTTTTCTGTGTAGCATGTCTTTTCTTTCTAACAAAAATGGAATGGTCCATTATTTAGCCGAGATGATGACACTCAGACGAAATAATTCGGTGGATGAGCAACACCAGATAATCAGGATTTACATTTTTGCATTTCATCTTGGATGATTTGGATGGTCTGATATTTAACCTGAGGTGTTGCAAGATGATAATAGTACCTGTTAAGGTCCCATCTATGGGTTAAATAGAAAAAAGAGTTTTGAAAAATGTGTTTATAAAAATCGAGTTAAAAAAAAAAAAAAATTGAGTACCAATGAAGAATGAATAAAACAAAATGTCTTTGGCATAAAATAACCCAACAAAGGTTACCATGCCGTAAAATCTAACCAACCCAAGAGTAATCCCAAAAGTAAGGTGTCCAAAGCACTGGAGTTGCAAAGAAACTGTTTATGCAGCTATTGTTAACACTGTTGTGTTTGTTGTGCATGTGCCTGTCGTGCCTCGCTGCCATGACACAGTCTTAGCTTGGCAGTCATTTCTGATGGAGCTCCAACTGACGTTACTGGCAAGTGTGAACTTCTCGCAGTTATTCTGTTTTAGAACACAAAAGGCATTAAAATTCATCGCCAATTAACGGAAGTGAATGGTGAGTAGTGCATGGATGTCAAAAACGTCCACAAGTGGTGTTGTGAGTCTGCGATGACAACAAGGTTTAACACTTTCAACAACATGGTGGTGAGCTAGTATGACATTGGCATACAAAAACTACCACAGCCCCTAATTTTTAGAGAGAGTCCAACTCCTCCTCATCACGACAGGGCCATGTAAATTTGGTAGAGTCAGAGATATACCATCGGGACATTTAATTCCAATGGTATTAGGGCCACAACCGGCCAAAGGGGCTCTGGTGAAAATCCATATGGTATCTCCATCATCATCAGGAATCAATGGCTTTTGGCATAATTGTCACTGCGTCTGTGGAAAATCTGCAACAGACAAAGGCATCTCCTTCTCCTGACTGGGATATGCATGTGGGGTTTGGAGACCGCTTGTGAATTTCCTATTCCCTTGTTACTCTTTCCATGAATTCACCACCATTGAATCCATTGAATGGAACCAGCTTAACCAACCCAGGGTGAATGCAGTCACAGAGAAAGAAGAAACAGCCCCTACAAAAATGCATTGACTGTAATTTTTTATATAAAAAAAAATAGATACATGTTAAACCGTCAACATTTTTCTGATCTTACATTTGATAAAATCATGATTTTTTAATAATATCTTATTATAATGGAGATTGTGAGTTTGTATATCTGTAACCGAAACTATATTACTATACAAGTCACAATTCCCTTTGTTATTTACATCACATTCTCCATGATTTTATTTTTATTTAAACCTCAATTATTAATAAAATTGTTTTACATCATTAAGACTGTTGACTATATCTACATGCTAATAACATGCAATTGTATTTATATATACAAGAAAATAGCGGTTTACAGTGTGAACGGGAAGGCTAATTTGCATATTGATCTTAAAACTTTGATTTTAATAAATATATGCTTAGTATTATTAATTTCTAATTGTTTGGTTTTATCTTGATGAATATGACCAAAAATCTCTTCAATAAATCTTAAAAGAAATGCATTAACAAGATGAAATAACTGTAATATTATTCTTTACTTCCTATTTAAACTAAATAGTTAAATTTGGAAAATTTACCAATGAAAGACGGGAGTAATGCAAAATGATGGAAGAGTTAGTTTCAAAGTTGTTCTATTTTTCAATCATACCCCCTCTGTTCCAATTTTTTATCTGCATTCTTATTCACTTTCATTAGCCTTTCTAATTTAATATGATATTTTATTATATTAAAATTTAAATACTTGCACCCGGAGGGTGCATATATTTGCTAGTATTTATAAGGAGTGTGCACTGTGTAACTTTACAGACTAAACTAGGGCCATATAGAGTCCATAAAGTGACTCCAGTGACCCCCTTAATTGTTTCCAACTCAGATTCTTCAGCCCTGGTTAAAACCCCAATTATCAAGCTTGTTAAAATCAAATAAAAACTCACTTAACAAGTATTTATAAGAAATACTGTTGTTCTACAAAAAACTGTTTGTACATCTGTAGAGGACAAACATTTTGCAGTTAGTGATACTGTTAAGGCATTAGTAGTGAAACTGTGGAGATTAGTTCCGTGTAATTAAGATTATTTATATTCATTAAATATAAGTGAATAGGAGATAGGATTTGATAAACAGGAACTGAGAGTTGACCTTTCTAAGTTTTTTTTTCTTTTCTTTTTAATTTTTATTATAATGCTCAGCTGAATAAACAAAATGGAATGTTTAATGCTGAGTTAAAACACAAGTTCCATTCAGTAAACTCAAGTGTTTTGTTTTGTTAGTAAATGGGGAAGAGGTTGGAACAAACAGGTGGTCAGGTGTTTGAACAACAGTCATCACTAAAAACTCATTTGCATAAGTAATTAGAACTTAGTTTCTTATGAGGAAGGGGGGGGGGAGAAGGAGAAAAAAAAAGATAAAAAGATAAAAATAATCTTTCCTAGGTATCAGAATTTTATGTATATTTTTCTCATCTCTCTCTCATATATATATATATATTATATATATAATGCTCCTCACCCCTGGCAGGTTGAGCTTGCTGGAAATGGAATTTTCTAGTGGCAACTTACCATGCTAAATTGCATAGCTCTCCTAAAAAATGGATTGAGCACTCTAAGCAGCCTATATATATATTTTTTTTTTTGGGGGGGAGGATATGTGCTTAATTGAAGTCATACCTAATTTTGAAAATTAATTAGTTAATAATTAATGAATTTAGGCGGGCATATATGTTCAAATGTAAGGCTAAACAAATCGAGAAAATGTCAATCCCTGAATGTACATTTCAACCTATTAGGTCTCATCAGCAAGGTTATAGACATGGGAGACTGCTCCGTGTGTGACTCGAAACCTCGACTGTCAGGCTGACAGGTGAAGTCTAACCGTTACACTAGCTTGCCATTCCCACAGTCTTCGTTCGTTTTGAAACTTATTTATATTCCACTTTTTATTAACTTGCTACATGACAGTATGAGGTTAAGTAAACTAATTAATTTAACTAATTAATTTTCAAAATTAGGTATGACTTCAATTAAGTACATATCCTCCAAAAATTGTCGGCTTAAAGCCATATAAAAATAAACACATTTGTTTGTTTTTCAAATATGGTTCTCAAATATGATTCAATAAATAGCAGCATTGGTTAAAGACATTTAAGTAGATTAGCACTAGATTCAAAATTAATTTTATTAAGGTTTTATTTCTGAATGTGTAATTCTTTGCTTCTACATTTGTATCAATAGATCGCTTACAAAGTTGTATTGTTTTTGGAATATACATATCTCACGATGATGGCTCATACAGGGCTTGACATTAATACTGTCCCGTCGTCCCGGGGACGATAAAAATTACATCCGGAACGATCAGTACGTCATCCAGGACAGTTTGCCGGGGACGGTAAAATTTTTTCCTAAAAGTTAGTACTACATTTCTATATTGGCTGTTCAGTGATTGCCCGAATGCTGACCACAAAATGAGGCTACAGTGTCGCAGGTCTATTCTCAAAGCCATGTAATGAATAATGGCGGAGGGAGATAGTTTAGAAAGGACCGAATTATGTACTACTAACCCTACTCAGGGTAACTTAAAGTAAAAAAAAGTTTTTTTAAATTTTTTTATAGCTCACAACACTAGGAAATGGATTTTTTTGTCTAAATATCCAGAATTATCACTGCTTCAGTTTTTCTTAATGTTTTATTACATGTTATTATGCTACTGGTGACTGACAAGTATAGATGAAGTTAATGAATTAAACAAAAATATTTTGATTTCGGGAGAGTCCAAACCCCATCTGGGACGGTTGATAATTTTTGTTCGGGACGGTCTTGAAAAAAGTTAGTGTCGGGGCCTGGCTCATGACAAAGCCAAAAGTACTTGGGAGAATATTAGTTATAGCAAATTTATTAGGCAATTCCAGCTGGATATTACATCATCCATTTGACAACTTGAAAGGATTGAAACCAGAATATGTAGACATCTTTTATCTATACTATTTAACCAAATTTATATATACAGAGATGCTGATAGGTGTGCATCCTGTGTTCCCGATGCATAAAAATCTAAAAGGACGCAGTAAAATAATATTCATGCATCCCAGTGTTTTTCTTTTTTCTTCCCTAACCATTTCTGTAAATACATTTCAATAGTTTCTTAGAAATGAACAACACAGAATAGGTTACAAGGTACAAGTTAGACAGCTTTAGTTGGGACCCATAAATTTTACTGGGGACTCATTCAAAGCAAATATATGCGTCCCAGGACACACTAAACCAAAAAGCCATCAGCATCACTACATACATATTACAGAGATTGAACTTAAAACCTCTAGGTTGTAAGTGGTAACTCTTAGTAAGCTTCCTGTCACCCCTGTTGGTTGGAGTGGTTCAGTCAGTGAGGATACATGGCTCTCACTTAGCAATTGGTGGGGGGGTGGGGTGGGGGTTCGGGATAAAAATCACAAGAGAAAAAGGTAAGTCACCATGTGTTATTTCGGAAAACTATAAATGGCATAAGATGTCCTCCAGAAACCCCAAGTTGGTTTCCAAACTCCAAACTCAGCATCAATCAAGCAACCAGATTTGAGCCTCTCCACGTAGCACAGTAAGATAAGTAATGAGCCTGTTCAATACTTAGATGAGAGACTGTTTAAGCAACAGCAGGTACTGTAAGCCACTGGATATAAAAATTACTTGAATCGGCATTAAATGATCCGAAAAGGGTTGCTATGCCGAAAAACAAAACAACCAGCCAGTCTTCTTTCTCTCATATGTAGCAGGAATATGATAATAATAATTCATACTCTTGTTCCTTAATCTTCCGACCATTATCATCTCGCAACACCCTCTGGTTAAAATTGAGACCGTCCAAATCGCCAAGATGAAATGCAAAAGTGTAAATCCCGATTATCTGGTGCCACTTAATCGATGAATTCTTATTTCTAATGAGTGTCGTAACCTCAGCTAAATAATTGACCATTCAGTTTTTATTATAAAGAAAGGGAAGGAAAAGGACATGCGATACAGAAAAAATATAAGAAAGAAAGAAAGAAAGAGTAGGGGAAAGTTACTGAGAGAGAGTGAGCATGCAGATACGATAACACTAATCTGTTTCAATAAAAAAAACAATGAAATGATGAAAAGAAAAAAAAAGAGAGAGGGTTAAATCTAGATTATACTTTTTACACATTGAAGTATTTAGCAATAGCTCTTAAGTAAACATAAGACATAATAATCAAATTACTATACTGTGATATATCCACAGGTCCTGCTAGTATCCTTCATTTATAAACTATCAAGATATGACAAAGTTAGTACGCTTAAATTATCTCTCTAGATGACGTTATGTCATTGAGCTTAGTGTTACTCAAAGCATAATGTGTGTACCGATAGAGGAACCACAAAATACCACTACAGTCAATACCCCCCCCCACACACACACACACACACATATAGCTGGCACAGGACCAAAAAGCCTGCAAGCAACTGTTGAACTGGAATGCACAGAAAAATCTTTAATTTCAACCCCCCCCCTCTTTTCTAAAGATTATAAAACAAAATGAGACCAAGAATTATATGATGATTAAATTAAATTGAGATTAGGAGTTTTATGACAATTGCCTGCTCCCATAGTTTCAAAGTTTTGAATAAAAAAATTTAGAGAAAAAAAAACGAAAAGAAAGATTCACTATTTAAATTCGTTTTTTGGTATTAAAGTTTTTACTGCATAGCACAATGTTGTCTACTGCCATTTTCCCATATTTGGAATATATCTGACGGGCAACCTTGTTACCCAATAGGCAGTTTAGACTAATAGGTTGTTCAAGAGATGTAAAATAATTATATAAATCTAGCAGGACCTGTAGATATACTACAGTATGATAATTTAATTATTATAATGTTTGATATGTTTATTTAAGAGCTATTGTTAAATATATCAATATGTAAAAAGTATAATAAATCTTGATTTAACTCGCTCATTTTTCTTTCTTTTCATTATATTCGATTGAAACAGATTAGTCTTATCACTTCCATGTGCTCACCCCCTCTATATCTCTCCCCTACTCTTTCTTTTTGATTATATTTTTCTGTGTTGCATGTCCTTTTCCTTCTCTTTCTTTCTTTATAATAAAAACTGAATAGTCCATTATTTACCTGAGGTGATGACACTCATCAGAAATAAGAATTTGGTGGATAATCAACATCTGATAATCAGGATTTACATTTTTGTATTTCATCTTGGATGATTTGGACAGTATCATTTTTATGCGGAGGGTGTGGCAAGATGATAACGGTCGGAAGATTAAGGAACAAGCATATTTTATATAACACTACCAATATTTGGTAATGTGGTGAAGCACAATTCGACAGATTGTAATGCTTTTGCCGAGGTCATGAAGTTGACAACCCACACTGGACTGTGATACACCAAGCTCGCCTGATACTCTCCAAGTGCTACTTGACAGATTTACTTCTTTAGTTTGGAGTGTGGTTTCAGGGTTCATCATTTTAGTTTAGGTCGATTGTAATGCTTTTGCCGAGGTCATGAAGTTGACAACCCACACTGGACTGTGATACACCAAGCTCGCCTGATACTCTCCAAGTGCTACTTGACAGATTTACTTCTTTAGTTTGGAGTGTGGTTTCAGGGTTCATCATTTTAGTTTAGGTCGATTGTAATGCTTTTGCCGAGGTCATGAAGTTGACAACCCACACTGGACTGTGATACACCAAGCTCGCCTGATACTCTCCAAGTGCTACTTGACAGATTTACTTCTTTAGTTTGGAGTGTGGTTTCAGGGTTCATCATTTTAGTTTAGGTCTATTTTGATTTGCCTAATCATTAAGGTTCTTGCAGCCCGAGGGAAATTTGTTGGTTAGTTGGATTTTAGGGCATGTCAATCCATGTTGGGTTATTTTATGCCAAAGACATTTTGTTTTATTCATTCTTGATGGGTATTCAATCTTTTTGGATTTTAGGGCATGTCAATCCATGTTGGGTTATTTTATGCCAAAGACATTTTGTTTTATTCATTCTTGTTGGTATTTAATCGTTTTTTTAAATACATTTTTATAAACTCATTTTTTTCTATTTAACCTATAGATAGGACCCTAACAGGTACTACCACTCTGGGTCAGAGTGTACCTGGGAATAGTGGTGATAAAGGGGTACTCCACATTCCCCAGAGTTGCAGAATTGCAATTTCACTATTAGATGCAGCTTAATGAACATTCTTGAACTATCTGTGATCAGCTGCACGTTCACCTTTTGCACAACAAATATCTTTTTGTTTGTTTGCTTCTCTGTGGTGTTACGGCCCATTTCTAACTTGTAAAACACAAGTTCCTGAATTAGACTACATTTTCATTGGTATGGTTTTCAAATCACACACACACACACACACACACACACAAAACAGAGCAATGCACAACCTGTCAGTGCATCAAACTACCAACCACAGCAGGTACTTTTCACAGCTTTTTTAACTGCTTTGGTCATGTGATATAGATGCTGCAAACTAGCACGTACCAAAATATTACAAAACTTTTGACTCACCCTAGTAACTTCTTGACACATTACATTTTTTATTAGAGCTAAGAATGACAAAATAATACGAATGGTGGTGGGGAGACTCAGTGGCATAAAGGCTAATATGCTGGACTGCGACGTTGTAATAAGCAAGTTCGAACTCTAGACACGCTATTATGTTTACTTTTAGACTAATACCCTTGGGAAAGGTGTGAACACTCTTTTCCTCTCTGCTATGAAATAATAGTACCACTAATTCTACAGAGTGATCTGAAAGTCTTGTCACCCACTATATTTTAACTAGTTGAAGAGGTAATTTTGAGATTTAATTATACACACAAATATCAAGAAAATTATATATATATATATATATATATATATATATATATATATATAATATATATATATATATGAGAAGTAAATATACAAACGATGTGTTTTTGATATGGCCTTTTTATAGCCGACAATTTTTGGGACAATATGTGGTTAATTGAAGTCGTACCTAATTTTGAAAGTTAATTAATTAATTAGGCGGGCATACCTATTCAAATGTAAGGCTAAATAAATCGAGAAAAATCAATCTCTGTAAGTACATTTCGGCCTATCAGCAGAGCTATAGACCGCACAAGGCGGTCTTCCTATCTATAACTCTGCTGATGAGGCCTAATAGGCCGAAATGTACATACAGAGATGGATTTTTCTCGATTTGTTTAGCCTTACATTTGAATAGGTATGCCCGCCTAATTAATTATAAATTAATTAACTTTCAAAATTAGGTACGACTTCAATTAAGCACATATTCTCCCAAATATATATATGTAAGAATGGAAAGGGAATTGAATCCAACAATATGAGGAAAAAATGAGTAAAGAAAAGAAATGTAGATGGATAAAAATGAATTTTATCGATATCACTTACACATGTGTTTCGGTCTGTTTATCAAAATGTATACGTAAATCCGTATACATTTTGATAAACAGACCGAAACATGTGTAAGTGATATCGATTAAAAGTGATATTGATAAAATTCATTTTTATCCATCTACATTTCTTTACTCATTTTTATCCTCATATATATCAATCATTCATAATCTTTACATAGATGGCTTACAATGTCATAGCTTTGTGTCACATTAAACTAAGCTTTGTAAAGCCCATAATAATGTAAATAGAAAATATGTTATGTAGAGGGTGGTCCAAAAGTCTTGTCATCCCTGCATATTGTTTTAACGTTCATTATTTTTTATTTTAATAATATGATATATATAATTGATGTAATTATTTTACCTTTAAAAGAAATCTTTAAAAACTAAATTATTTGCTAAAATTTCAGCTTGTGATATATGATTATATTCAGGGGTGAGAAAACTTTCAGACCACTGTATAGTCATATTCTTCAGTTAACCATTAATTATAAGAAACCTTTTAAAGTTATTTTGTAGTTTTTTTTATTGTTTTTTTTTTTGGGGGGGGGGGGGTGTCAATGAACTCTGAAAGATGTTTACAAAATGATTTTTCGTCTTAGATAAATTGGCGAACCTTAAGTATTACATTTCGGTAATCTGAACATTAGCTACATAAATGAGAGTAACCTCCCCTTGTTTTTTTCACTTTGAGGAAATGTGCGTTATGTTTTGTAAAAACAGATTTTGGGTATACCTATTCTTTTTTAATAATACAGGTACTCTCATTGAAAATATATCAAAGGTATTAAAAAAAGATGTTTAATATTTCTAACAGTCTCTACATGTTCACCATCCCTGTCAACATATGCTTAGAATTTCCCACAGCTAATTTAAAAAAAAAAAAAAAAAAGATTTTTTATTTCTGGAGAGTACCTGTATATTAGAAAAGTATAGGTATACCCAATTTGTCGAAAAATCCATGTTTTTATAAAACAAAACACACGGCTTCCTCAAAGTGAAAGAAACAAGAAGAGGTTACTCTCCCTTCAGCTATGGGTAAATAGTATAGCAGACTGGGTTCTTTAACCTTGGTTAGGTAACCAGTCTAGGAAAATGAAAATTCTGAATTCAAACCTGTTAAACTCTGCTCAAGAAATTGGCCTTGTGTAACATTCTGCTCATGTGGAGGGGTTGATATATATATATATCTTTAATGCTTAGTAACAAAAATGTACCCTCTGGCCTTCTTCAGGTATTTTTTGCCAGATTCAGGAACCTTCTCTTCTAATTCAGGAGCTTCATGTCATAATTGGGAACCTTCACTGAACTTCTAACTGAACCCTTTATTTAATCCATGGGGGTAGACTGTTCTCATTCCGTTAACCATGACTGAAGTGTTAAGCTGTGTCACATCCTTGTGTGGAGGGGTTGGTAAATATATATATATATCTTTAATGCTTAGTCAGTAACAAAAACTTAACCCTATTGTCATCCTGGACAAGGAACAATCTAAATTACTGAGTGTAGCCACTAATTTATCAATAGTGAAACTACAATACTATTTACACACACACACACACACACCACACACACACACACACACAACACACACGCCTATTAAATGCAAGTAGCAGGAATTTGACAATTCTGTAATTTGAAGCCTTCGAAATTTCTTTTTATAGTGGAAATAGCAATTCCTCAAGTCAAAACAAGACTAGAGTTTTTGTACTATGGACTGATACTTGACTAAGTGAGTATTTCAGCTAGAATTTTTTTTAATAAAGAAGAAAAAAGAAAAAAAAAAACAATTTCAAGGCCAAACTTGACAGTTATGAGTGGAATGAAAAGAAAAACAACATTAGGGTTAATAGTTTTTCTGCTAAGACAGGATATTTGGTAAGATGAGGCCTTTTTTTTTCCGTAAGTAGATACTTTAAAAACTTTGGAAAAAGAACGAAACCAACAGGAGAGAGAGAGAGAGAGAGAGAGGAAGAGAGAGAGAGAGAGAGAGAGAGAGAGAGAAGAGAGAGAGAGAGAGAGAGAGACACCACACACAAAAAAAGAGAACAAGAAAGATACACAAACACACATGCACACAGAAAAAAAAGAGCGAGACACGCGCGCACACACAGAGGGGGGAAAAAAAAAAAAAAAAAAAAAAAAAAAAAAAAAGAAAAAGAAAGAGAGAGCAAGACACGCACGTACAGAGAGACAAAGAGAGTGATACATGGACCACACAGAGAGCAAGACACGCACACACACATACTGAAAGGGAGAGCTAGCGACAGATACGCACACAGAGGAAAAGAGAGTGAGCGAGACATACACACACATACGGAGAGAGAAAAAAAAGAGAGACACATACGAGAGAGAGAGAGAGAGAGAGAGAGAGAGAGAGAGAGAGAGAGAGAGAGAGAGAGAGGAGAGAGAGAGAGAGAGAGAGAGAGAGAGAGAGAGAGATCCATCCAATCTTATATACTGTCAACAGCAACCAGGATGTTAGGCAGATTTTAGAGCAGATAACAGAAATAGTTAACTGTCGAGTAAGGACACCAACCAACCAACCACGAGGGGTTGCTCACTTCAAATAATCCTACAACCAACAATTCTGATAATTATGCTGATTCATTCAGTTTTTATTATTCAAACTAGAAACAACAAAATAGACGTACAAATAACTTTTGCGATGTAAGAAGAGAAAAGAATCAAAGACTTTTCTAATATACAAACAGATGACAATGTACGATCAGAGATAGTGGTATGCAAATGGGTTGGTTAGATTTTACAGCATGTAAACCCTAGTTGGGTTATTTCATGCCAAAGATGTTTTTGTTTTAGTCATTCTTGATGGGTACTCAGTTTTTGTTTTTTTTAAACACATTTTTTAAAACTCATTTTTCCATCTAACGCATAGATGATACCCTAACAGGTACTACCACTCCATGTTGGAGTGGAACTGGGAGTAATGGTGATAAAAAAAGTACTCCACATTCCCCAGAGCTCCAGAGTGGAACTTCACCATCAAAGAGAGAGATTAATGTCATACCCAGAACAATAAGACCCTCAACCACCGCCTTCTAGCACATATACAATAAAAAGGGTTGGGTCTTGCCATAATGTGCAAGTCTGGAGTATAGCCTATTTGAGAATTAATGGGTTTAATTGAGTAAGTATGAACTGGAAAGCGATGGAGTCTATCCCCTTTTCACCAGCGCTAGACTAGGGAAAAATTGTTTTTGCATCTGAGATGGAATGCCACACCTACCATCAACTCCCAACTTTACCACAGATTTAGGCTGTGCTACTCATGTGCTGAGTTGGCGATGGCTGGTACTGAACCCAGAACCTTGTGGTTCGTAGGCAGATGCTCTGCTGACTGAACTAAACTGGCCCTTCAATGGATTTAATTCAAAAGGAGATTGGCTTGCTTGCCACCCGGTGAGAAACAACATCAGCTGTTACAAGTTAATTCCTTTCCCAAATAAATTTGTTTGCTTAAATTATAATCTCACACAAGATTAACAAAAAAAAAAAAAATAAACAGGAATGATAAATCTTATTTTCTTTTTCAAATAGTTTCAACCTGTTGATTCTCACTGAGTGGCCCATACTTCTGGCTGTGTACGCTAAACTTGATAAGAGTCAATAGAATGGAATAATTTTAAAAAATTAAAAGAACCTTAAAAGTTGGCATCCTTTCGTCTACCAGAGATGATGGCATAGTGTCCAAAAACAAGTGGAACTACATGGGATAGTTGATATGGAGGATGAGCTGTTACCCAAGCAACAGGTTTCCCCTCTCCATTGTGGAGAAAAAAAAAAGCAGTTTGGCAACGATAGTGTCACAGGACTTGCTGGATACCGCTGAAGTTCAGCATCACACCACGTTAGGGACTCCAGCTCCAGATTTGATTTTGAGGTTTACTCTACCACTTCCTTGAAAGGAAGCCACTAGGCAGCAAAGGTTTTATAACAGACTTTTCCTTGTCCTAGATGGATTGCTGACAAAATACGCTAGGCAGTGCCTGCTGAAAAAGCAAACGGTGCTAGTTATGAACCGGTTAGCAATTTGAAGGAGTTTTTTTTTTCCACAAGTTAATGTGATATGAACGATATTTTACAGCCCCCCCCCCCCCCTCAGCTCTTTTTATCAACACGTAATTGTAAATATTTAAGCCTCCCCTTCTTTAAAATATCTTTTAGCGGTTTGAAGCCATTTTTATCAACAAGTTAATGTGATCTTTGTCGATAAAAAACAACCTTCAAACCGCTAACAAAAAATATTTTCAGAGGGAGGCTAAAATATTTACAATTGTCGTGTCGATAAAAAAAAAAAAAAAAAAAAAAAAAAAGAGAAAAAAAGGTGTGTGTGTGTGTGTAAAGTATCGCTTCATATCGCACTAACTTGTCAATAAAAACACCTTCAAACCACTAAACGGTTCATAACTAGCACAGTTCCCTTTTTCAACAGGCGCCACCTAGCGTATTTTAAGGCAGGAGGCTGGGACGTCAGCAGCTGAAAATCACCCATCACATTATAGAGACTAGCAAAAAAAAAAATGCGTCCTATAGGCACAAGTATTTAAGTTTTAATATAATCAAATATTACACTAAATTAGAAAGACTAACAGAGATGCTGATAAGTAAATGTCCTGCATCCCTGACACACAAAATCTAAAAGGACACATTAAAATTGTATCCATGCATACCAGTGTTTTTCTTTTTTTTTTACCCTACCATTTCCAGCTAACTGTAAATACATTTCAATAGTCTCTTAGAAACGAATTACACTGTATAGGGTACAAGGTAGGGGTTAGATGGTTTTAGTTGTTCATAAATAAAAACTATAATTTGTTAAGAAACTTTAGTTGGGACCCATCAAATGCGGTACCCACTTTGAACACAGCTTACTCAATAAATGTTTAATCAAACATCAATAACATGGGCTGTTTTGAAGCAAATGTATCTCAGCTAGACATTTATAGAAACATTTTCAATAAATAAGATGCTAATTAGATAATGATTATTCAATAATAACATTGAGAATATAACTTAAATAACTAAGGGAAATTGTGACGGTGGTGGCGTAGTTTCAGTTACAGACTGACAGATACACAAATCTCCATTATAATAAGATATAGAAAATTGGTTAGATATTTTGTTTAATGACATATCAACCCTTGTGAGATTTAATACTGAATATTGTTTTCTTGTATATATGATCTGTAAGCAAATAGTTTGTAGGTAAATATTTTTGGGTGCTCTTCCAATCTGTGACCTACCCAATGGTCTCCGATCTGTGACTACCCAATGGTCTCCGATCCAACCTGTGTCCTACCAATGGTCTCCGATCCAACCTGTGTCCTACCCAATGGTCTCCGATCCAACCTGTGACCCAATGGTCTCCGAAATGGTCTCCGACCCAATGGTCTCCGATCCAACCTGTGACCTACCCAATGGTCTCCGATCCAACCTGTGACCTACCCAATGGTCTCCGATCCAACCTGTGACCTACCCAATGGTCTCCGATCCACCTGTGACCTACCCATTAAACTAATCCTAAACCCTAACCCTGTCTTTTTTCCTAGTAGATCACATGCCATGAATAGTAGATCACAAACCCTTGGTAGATTACATATTGGAAGAGCACCTATTTTTGTTTGATTTGGATTTATAAAACTGAGAGAAATAATTCATTTAACTTCATGTGTATTAATAAATTAGAAGAAATAAATGTCAGCCTCCAGTTAAAGACTCCAGTTGCATGATTACCAGGCCTTTACTTGGTATTATTACTTTATATAAAAGTTAATATCCCAAAAGAGGAAATGATTCTTTAATCTCTTTTGCAGGTAAAGTGACATTTTTGTTTTATCTGCTTTGCAAAAGGATTGACTTAAACAAAGTTGCAAATAATTTTGAGGTTTTGGACTTTTGTCCTCATCTTTATTGTAGTATGTATAAACACAACATTTCGGCCATTGTATCCTCCAGCCTTCCTCAGGTGTTCCCTGTGTATCTGAGCATGATAATAACCCTATCTGGAAATCATTTTTAAGTTTGATAGTTGATCAAACAAGTGCTGAAGAACTTTTGAAGATCTCATTCATTATTATTATTATTAAAAATGATTTCCCAGGACATATTGAAGAAAGAGAGTAGGGAACATGCGGAAGCAATAACGCTAATCTGTTTCAATCACACATAATTAAAAGATGAAAAGAAAGAAAGAAAGAAAAAAAAAAGAGAGTAAAATCAAGATTATCATATTTTTACACATTGAACTATTTTGCAATAACTCTTAAGTAAACATATCAAACATTGTAATGATTAAATTATCATACTGTGGTATATTCACAGGTCCTGCTAGTCAAGATGATTATACTTTTTACATATTGAACTATTTTGCAATAGCTCTTAAGTAAACATATCAAACGTAATAATTAAATCATCATACTGTAGTATATCCGCAGGTCCTGCTAGTAACTATAAAAAGCCTAACTCATTGATGCGACATCTCCTGCATGGAAAAGGACATCTTGCCAATGTTGGATTTGTCTATTTAGAGCTTTGACTTTTCTTAAGCTGAACTGGATTGTGTAATCTTTATTGACTTTGGACTTGATACCAATCAATTGTGAGTTAACTGGAACTGAATACGTTTCACAAGTTTATTGTCCAGGTTACATTTTAATATGTCACACCTTTAAACATATACTGCTATACTTCTTTGGGTATGCATCAAACTGTTCTCCCTCCAGCTATGTGTACATAGAGTAGATTGGGTTTTTTAACCTTGGTATGGTAATCAGTCTCGGCTGGTTGGTTGGATTTTATGGCATGTCAATCCTTCTTGGGTTAGTTTATGCCGAAAACATTTTTGCTTTATTCTTGTTGGGTATTCAAATTATTTCTAGCTCCCTCACCTTAAACACATTTTTTAAAAATATATTTTTTAAAAAATCTATAGATGGGACCCTAGATCCAGGGCAAAGTGAATAACCTGTCTAGGAGAAGGAAAACTGAATTCAAACCTGTTAAACATGGCTTTTAAAAAAATGACCTTGTGTCACAGCCTGCTCATGCAGAGGGGTTGGTAAATACATACAGAGTATCATTACCTCTACTCTTTTTTAAGTAAGAGAATACTAAACAGCACCCCCCCTCACACACACACTCCAGGAGAAACTATGGTAATTGCAGGAAAACAAGAAAACTTTTGCCTGTGTGTACAAGAGAAGCATAAAAGTTGTTACTTACTAAAAAGAGGAATTTAAAGCTTTTTATATCAAGATAAACAATAGACAAGTCATCCAAGAAGTCCCTCTCAACCCAAACCGTGGGGGAGGGGTGAGGTGTGGGTGGGAGTGGACATACCAAAATGAAAAGTCATAAATCTGACAGATTAGATATAAGCAAGAGAAATATGGAGATTAAATTTTGTTTTTCTTTTTATCAAGAAAATGGAGAAAAAAGTAAACAATCTGCTTATTTAGAAAAGGGATTGGCAAAATAGAATTTTTCCAAAAGGTTCTGACCTTTTTTTTATTTTAGGTGTGTGCTAAGGGTGGGGTGGGGGGTGCATTTGCTATCACTCTAGATAAATAGCCACAGGATTACTGGTTTCTCGGTAAACAATATCTCCAGTAAAAAATTAAAAAATAAAATTTAAAGTCTAAAGTTTCAAAATTATCTCTACAAATCAAGGGACTCCTCTTAAGTGATGGTCCCAAGTGGAAAGATAGTTGTTTACTTAATCAGCAAAAAGGTGAAATTGCAAGTTATTTCCCGATCACTGAAAATATAATAGAGGAAAGAAAGAAAGAAAAGAAAAGAAAAAAAAAAATACCAATTAGATCCAAAAATTTTAAAGTTGAATAGAGGGGTACCCTTGACACAGACACAACAGAAGAGCTACCCAGCATTGCTTGGGATTTAGAAATTTAAAAATAAATTTCATATCTATATTTACATATAACTTGGCAGAGTGGCCTATTGTCGGTATCAGCCGGACAACGAGGGAATCTATCCACTTTTAACTAGTGCTAGACCAAGGAGATTTTTTTGCTGAGGTGGAACGCCACACCTACCTCAGCTCCCCACTTTTCTCCTGCAGAGATCAGATTATTCAATCTGCACTACTCATGCGTTGAGTTGGTGGGGGCCGGACCAGTAACCTTATGATTCATAGTCAGGTGCTCTACCAACTGAGCTACTAAAAAAAAAAAAAAAAAAAAAAAAAAAAAAAAAAATCAATAAAAAAAAAATTTAAAAATCTATATATTTGTTTATCTTTTATTCTTAATATATTCTTGTTATTTGTTTTTCTTTAGGTTTGTATTTTTTTCCTTTATTTGATGTTCATTGTTTTATTCTTTATTAATTTGTTTAAGTTTCTAATGATTTTTTAAAATTATATTATATCTTTTTAGCTTTTATGGAAAATGAGGAGTAAAAATTCTCATCTCAAAAATTCCGATAAATACATCTTGTTTTATTCATTCTTCATGGGTACTCAAATTTTTTATTTTTTTTAAAAACACCATTGTTTCTATTTAACCCACAGATGGGACCTTAACAGGTACTACCACCAGCTAAGAGTGGACCTGGGATTTTAACCACCTCTCATACAAAAAATAGGGCGTGACCTTTATTGAACTTTGGTTTTTCCTGGTCTCCACCAATTTTTATTTTCACACCTGTGTTTGCTGAGGGCCACATGCGGCCCACGACCTGCATGTTTGACATACCTGTTCTAAGGTATCTTAAGGATTGTAGTAGTTTGAATTGAATGGATGAGGATTTTCAATTTTTTTTTTATCAGTTTCAATTGGTGCACCCAGTGATGTAACAGAGTGACAAGAGGTATTTGTATCAAAGGATCACAGAAAAATATAATAAGAAAGAAAGAGTAGGGAAAAAATAGATGGGGATGAGCGCACAGAAGTAATAATGCTAATCTGTTTCAATTGAACATAAGGAAAAGATGAAAAGAGAGAGAGAGTTAAATTAAGATTATTATACTTCTTTTACACATTGAACTATTTTGTAATAGCTCTTAAGTAAACATATCAAAACATTGTAGTAATTAAATTATCCTACTGTGGTATATGCACAGGTCCTGCTAGTTCTTCATAATTCATTTACATTTTATTAAAAAGATGACATCCTGAAGAAGCAATTCAGATGAAGTGGAGTAAATGGGGCTCTTTTACTTTTACAAATGAAAGAGAAATAAGTTTTGCCAAAAATAAAACAAAACTTTAAAAGTTAGATTTCTTCCTTCCAACATTCTGAAAAATTCTTAAAAAAAGAATCCAAATCTCCAAAGTCGGTGGGTGCTTTAGAATACACAGACTACACTTCTGGGTCACCTGTTGTTGCCGTGGGTGGCAACCCGTGATGTTTAAGGATAGAACCCTGGGTAGCTGAGCAGTCCTTGTTATGCAACATTCCACTTTGGTCCTTACTTAGGCTAGATGGTGGTCAGAAAGGCCCCCTCAATCAATCAGCTGGTCACACCAAGCCCTAGCATCTATATGATTGCACAACCCTATTGCCTTAAACGGCAAGCCACAAACACTTTTATATCATAGTGCTAGAGCGGTGGCTGAGGGGTTTTGTTGTCCTGTGTATGACATTCTTTTTGATGGTGGGTTCAGGTTTGGGAATATAGAGTACCTTCATCACCCATTGCCAGGTCCACACTTACCCGGGGTGATAGTACCTGTAAGTTCTATCTGTGGGTTAAATAGACCAATGGAGTACCATGAAGAATGAATAAAACAAGATGTTATCTATCAGAATTTTTGAGATGAGGCTTGATTAGTATTATTTGGATTATTCGGTCCAATTGGACACATAACCTAACTCCTTTATCCACTAGGCTAAGACAGTTCTAAGAGACAGTTATCTCTAGACAGCAGGCACAATCCTGGTCAGTGGCAGCAGTAACAGAATAATTAACACCTTAACGCTCTACCCCAGCTATGGTTAGTGGAATGAGAACAGGATACCCCTGTGGACTGAATAAAGGGTTAGGTTCAAAATTCTGTGATAGCTCTGATTACCAAAAGAAATACCTGAAGAAGGCTGGAGGGCACATCAGCCGAAACGTTGTACAGATAACAATGAAGATGAGGGACAATAGTCCGAATAATCCAAATAATACTAAAACAAGATTTCTTCGGTATAAAATGACCCACAACCAAATCTAAAAAGTTTAAAATGAATAGATAGATAGAGAATTAAATCAAGATTATTATACTTTTACATATTGAACTATTTGCTATAGCTCTTACATATCAAATTATAATTAAATTATCGTACTATGGTATATTCACAGGTCTTGTTAGTATTATAATAATCATCTACAAAATATGACATTAGCATCTTCCAATACCCTCTTGTTAAAAATGAGACCGTCCAAATGGTTGTTGTCACCTCAGTAAATAATGGACCATTCTGTTTTTATCATAAATAAATAAAGAAAGAAAGAAGAAAAAGACATGCTACACAGAAACAATATAATAAGTAAAAAAAAAAAAAAAAGTAGAATAAAGACAGAGAGAGGGGGTGAGTGCGCAGAAGCGATAACACTAATCTGTTTCAAACATAATGAAAAAGATGAAAAGAAGGAAAAAGAAAGAAAAAAAAAAGTGAGTTAAATCAAGATTATTACTTTTTATATATTTAACTATTTCGCATAGCTCTAAAGTAAATATATCAAACGTAATGATTAAATTATCATACAGTGGTATATTCACAGGTCCTGCTAGTATCCATAATTATATCTAACTTTTTCTAGAGTTAAAAGAAGGAGAGAGAAGAGAGAGAAGAGAGAGAGAGAGAGAGAGAGAGAGAGAGAGAGAGAGAAGAGAGAGAGAGAGAGAGAGAGAGAGAGAGAGAGAGAGAAAGAGAGAGAGGGTATAATTGAAAAAAAAGAACAGCTTGGGCCTTAGCTATTCACACCACTTCCACTTTTCATTGCTAAATTTTCCTGCATGCACAAAGTTTTTATAGTTATTTACTAAGCTTAGCTTAGATGTGGCATAAGGCCAGAATATGGTGGCACCCAGTGAGAATCCTACTCACTAACAATCATCTCCTAATCTAGCTCGCTAGCCATTAGACCATGTGAGGTCCCTCGCTAAGTTTTATGCGGATACAAAATAGAAATTATTTGTTCAATGACATTCAAACAATGCCATTTATTTTGGCATGAAGAACCACAAGATCTGAAGGAATTCATTTCTGATGAAGGGGGGGGGAGATTATATATATAAATAATATAATATATAGTATATATATATATATATATAATATATAGAGAGAGAGAGTGAGTGAGGAGAAGAGAGAGAAATGAGAGAGAGAGAGAGAGAAATGAGAGAGAGTGAGTGAGAATGAGAGAGATGAGTGAGAATGAGAGAGAGTGAGTGAGAGAGTGAGTGAGAGAGAGTGAGAGAGTGAGTGAGAGAGAGTGAGTGAGTGAGAGAGAGTGAGTGAGAGAGTGAGTGAGAGTGAGTGAGAGAGTGAAGTGAGAGTGTGGAGTGAGTGAGAGTGAGTGAGAGAGTGAAGTGAGTGAGAGTGAGTGAGAGAGTGAGAGTGAGAGTGAGAGTGAGAGAGAGTGAGAGTGAGAGTGAGAGAGTGAGAGAGTGAGAGAGAGAGTGAGAGTGAGAGAGGGAGAGGAGTGAGAGTGAGAGTGAGAGAGTGAGAGTAGAGTGAGTGAGAGAGTTGAAGAGAGAGAGAGTGAGAAGAGAGTGAGAGAGAGTGTGAGAGAGTGAGTGAAGAGAGAGTGAGAGAGTGAGTGAGAGAGAGAGTGAGAGAGTGGTGAGAGAGAAGTGAGTGAGAGTGTGAGAGAGAGAGTGAGTGAGAGTGTGAGAGAAGTGAGTGAGTGAGAGTGAGAGAGAGTGAGAGTGGCTGGCAATCTTTTTATTGAGAGAAAGGAGTGGAACAACTGTTGGTCCATGTTACCATAATGAGAATTCTCCTGTGGATATACCACAGTATGATAATTTAATTATATCATTTGATATCTTTACTTAAGAGCTATTGCAATATAGTTCAAAAAATATCTCACTCTTTTCTTTCCTTCTTTTCATCATGTTCGCTTGAAACAATTAGCCATATCGCTTCTGCACACTCACTCCTCTCAATTTTTCCCATCTCTTATATTTTTTCTGTGTAGCATGTCCTTTTTCTTCCCTTTATAATAAAAAAATGGAATGGTCCATTATTTAGCTGAGTGAGGATCATAAAAATAAGAATTCAGCAAAAAAACAACCAGATAACGAGGATTTACATTTTTGCATTTCATCTTGGATGATTTGGACGGTCTCATTTTTAACCAAAGGGAACAAATGTATTATAATACTCTATGTTAGTGTGTCGTGCCAAAACGGCTCCAAACGATAAAGCAGTGCTGTTGACAACTCTTCTAGAAGTTAACTCCAAAATCAAAACTGGAGAAGGAAGCTCCAGCATCAAATATGTTGCAAGATGATAACGATTTCTTAGAGTTTTTGAAATGAGGCTTCATAATTAGTATTATTTGGATTTATTCGGACTATTGACCTCATCAAGAAATACCTGAAGAAGGCCAGAGGGCACATCGCTGAAATGTTTTACAGATAACAATGAACATGAGTCTAATAATCTAAATAATACTAAGATAACGGTCATACTTTTTAGAACACAAGGGACAAGTAACCAATAAGCACCCCAAATCATCAACTTAATGAAAGGTTCATATTTTAACTCATCACCGGTAACTTCCGCTTCCAAATTTTGTAACAAATGATTTTAATCCGAAGTTTATGGAATGTTGAACTCATAATAAATTAAATAAACAGATGGTTGGTACAAACCGTAATCAAATACTTTTTTAATCAGAAAATTATGAATATTTTTCAACCACTTAAGATGATTTAAAAAAGACAAAGACGTTTTTTATACTAAAATAGTTTTAATTAATCAGAAGAGAAATGCAATTATGTTTATTTAAATAAAAATACAGTTTTTATTACAAAATATTTTTATGCTTATTTATAAAAATACAAGTTTTTATTTACAAAATATTTTTATGCTTATTTAAATAAAAATAACAGTTTTTATTTACAAATATTTTATGCTATTTAATAAAAAATACAAGTTTTTATTTATATGCTTATTTAAAATAAAAATACATTTTATTTACAAAATATTTTTATGCTTATTGTAAATAAAATAGCAGTTTTTATTTACAAAATATTTTAGCTTATTTAAATAAAAGGATGTCGTTCAGAAATAGTACACACAATTTGTAAAATTTATTTTTGTCAGATACAATATAATTGCACAAAATCGTCTGTTTATTTTCAAATATTTGAAAGCGAAATTTACTGGTGATGAGTTTAAAATATGAACCTTCATTAAGTTGATGTTGGGGTGCTTATTGGTTACTTGGTCCAACACAAAGTATTATTCTCATTAATGAGAGAGAGACATGGTTCATAACAGATTACGGAAAATTATGTATACTCTAATTAACAAGAAAATCTAAAAACTAATATTGAAATAAAGTAATTATTAGTAATGCTCACTGTTGCGTGACACTAAGTCGGGTAGTAGTAGTAGTAGTAATCGTTAGCTCGATTAAACAACATATGAAAGTCGTATAGACAAAAAGGGGTTGTTTATTTCTTTCTAGGTTCATGGGTTCTTTTTCATTTCAGAGAGAAGAGTGGGGCAAAGCTGTTTCTATCATAAATCACATTCCTGAGTGCTGTTCACTGTTAGTTTAGCCAACATCACGACAGAGCCCCCCCCAAAAAAAAACACATCTGACCTTCTCTGGCCTGGTGAAAGAGACCAAAATTTCTTTATTTCCGTTTGTGGTCCGGGGGTGGGGGAAAGGAGACATCCGCGTTTTTTTTGGGGGGGCTTGTCGTGATGTGGCTAAACTAACAGTGAACAGCACTCAGTAAATGGATATGAAGAACAGCTGCCCCCACTCTTTCTCTGAAATGAAAAAGACCCATGAAACCTAGGAAAGAAATAACAACCCCTTTTTGTCTATACGACTTTCATATGTTGTTATGAGCTAACGATTACTACTACTACTACTCCCGACTTGGTGTCTACGCAACAGTGAGCATTACTAAAATTATTATCTTCATATTAGTTTTTAGATTTTTCTTTGTATAATTAGAGTATACATAATTCTTCCGTACTGTTATGAACCTGTCTCTCTCTCCATAATGAGATAATACTTGTGTGGAAACCAAGTAACCAATAAGCACCCAAATCATCAACTTAATGAAAGGTTCATATTTTAACTCATCACGCAGTAAATTTCGCTTTCAAATATTTGAAAATAAACAGACGATTTTTGCACATTATATGTATCTGAACAAAAATAATTTTAGCAATTGGTGTGTACTAATTTCTGAACGAATCCCTTTTTATTTAAATAAGCATAAAAATATTTTGTAAATAAAAACTGTATTTTTATTTAAATAAAGCATAAAAATATTTTGTAAATAAACTTATTTTTATTTAAATAAGCATACAAAAATTTTGTAAATAAAACTGTAATTTTATTTAAATAAGCATAAAATATTTTGTAAATAAAACTCGTATTTTATTTAAATAGCATAAAATATTTGTAATAAAAACTGTATTTTTATTTTAAATAGCATAAAATATTTGTAAATAAAAACTGTATTATTTAAAAATAAACATAATTGGCATTTCTCTTCTGAATTAAGTAAAAACTATTTTAGTTAAGAAACGTCTTTTGTCTTTTTTAAAATCATCTTAAGTGTTGAAAAATATTCATAAATTTCTGATTAAAAAAGTATTGATCGTGTACCAACCATCTGTTTATTTAAATTTATTATGAGTTCAAACATTTCCATAAAACTTCGGATTAAAATACATTTGTTTACAAAAATTTGGAAAGCGGAAGTTACCGGTGATGATTAAAATATTGGAACCTTTCATTAAGTTGATGATTTGGGGTGCTTATTGGTTACTTGGTCCCTTGTGTTCTTAAAAGTATGACCGTATCTTAGTATTATTTAGATTATTCAGAATCAATGTTCATTGTTTCTGTAAAAATTTCAGCCGATGTGCCCTCTGGCCTTTCTTCAGTATTTCTTGATGAGGTCAATAGTCCGAAATAATCCAAATAATACTAATTATGAAGCCTCATTTTCAAAAACTCTAAGAATCGTTTCAATCTTGCACATATTTGATGCGGAGCTTCGCTTCTCCAGTTTTGATTTTGGAGTTAACTTCTAGAAGAGTTGTCACAGCACTGCTTTAATCGGTTTGGAGCCGTTTTTGGCGAGCGAACACATAACATATGAGTATAAATACATTTGTGTCCCTTTGGTTAAAAATGAGCCGTCAAATCATCAGAGATGAAAATGCAAAAATGTAAATCCTCGTTATCTGGTTGTTTTTTTTGCTGAATTCTTATTTTTTAATGAGTCTACCTCCAGCAAAATAATGGACCATTCCATTTTTTTATTATAAAGGGAGAAAAAGGACATGCGCTAACATCAGAAAAAATATAATGAGATGGGAAAAATTGAGCGAGGGGAGAGGGGGGGGGGGGGGAAAAGGGGGAGTGGGGGGCGGAGGGAAGGGGGGGGGGAGGGGGGGGGGGAGGAAGGGGGGGGGGGGTAGGGGGAGGGGGGAGGAGGGGCGGGAGGAGTGAGTTGTGCAGAAAGCGATAATGCTAATCTGTTTCAAATCGAACATGATGAAAAGAAGGAAAGAAAAGAGTGAAGATATTTATTTGAACTATATTGCAATAGCTCTTAAGTAAAGATATCAAATGATAGTGAATTAAATTATCATACTGTGGTATATCCATCAGGAGAATTCTCATTATGGTAACATGATCAAAACAGTTGTTCCACTCCTTCTCTCAATAAAAGATGCAGCCACCTCACTTCTCTCTCACTCTCACTCACTCACTCTCTCACACTCTCACTCACTCTCTCTTCACACTCTCACATCAACGATCTAATCTCTCACTCACTTCTCACTCTCTCTCTCACTCACTCTCCACCTCTCTCTCACTCAACTCTCTCACACCTCTCTCACTCTCTCTCACGTCTCTCTCTCTCTCACTCTCTCACTCTCTCACTCTCACCTCTCTCACTCTCACTCTCACTCCTCTCTCTCACTCTCTCACTTCTCACTCTCTTCTCTCACTCTCTCACTCTCTCACTCTCACCTCTCACTTCTCTCAACTCTCACTCTCACTCTCATCTCTCACTCACTCTCACTCACTCTCAACCTCTCACTCACCTCACTCACTCTCACACTCTCACTCACTCTTCTCACTCACTCTCACTCACTCTCTCACTCACTCTCTCTCACTCATCACTCTCTCTCACTCACTCTCTCACTCTCTCTCACTCATTCTCACTCACCTCTCTCATTCTCACTCACTCCTCTCATCTCACTCTCTCTCTCTCTCTCTCTCTCTCTCATTCTCTCTGTCTCTCTCTCACTCACTCTCTCTCTCTATATAATATATATATATATATATATATATATATCTATTATATATATATATATAAATCTCCCCCCCCCTCATCAGAAATGAATTCCTTCAGATCTTGTGGTTCTTCATGCCAAAAATAAATGGCATTGTTTGAATGTCATTGAACAAAATAATTTTCTATTTAGTCATCCGCATAAAACTTAGCGAGGGCACCTCACATGGTCTAATGGCTAGCGAGCTAGATTAGGAGATGATTGTTAGTGAGTAGGATTCTCACTGGGTGCCAACCATATTTCTGGCCTTATGCCACATCTAAGCTAAGCTTAGTAAATAACTATAAACTTTGTGCATGCAGGAAAATTTAGCAATGAAAGGTGGAAGTGGTGTGAAATAGCTAAGGCCAAGCTGTTCTTTTTTTCAATTATACCTCTCTCTTCTCTCTCTCTCTCTCTCTCTCTCTCTCCTCTCTCTCTCTCTCTCTCTCTCTCCTCTCATCTCTCTCTCTCTCTCTCTCTCTCTCTCTCTCTCTCTCTCTCTTTAACTCTAGGAAAAAAGTTTAGATATAATTATGATACTAGCAGGACCTGTGATATACCACTGTATGATAATTTAATCATTACGTTTGATATATTTACTTTAGAGCTATTGCGAAATAGTTAAATATATAAAAAGTATAATAATCTTGATTTAACTCACTTTTTTTTTTTTCTTTCTTTCCTTCTTCTTTCATCTTTTCATTATGTTGATTGAAACAGATTAGTGTTATCGCTTCTGCGCACTCACCCCCTTCTCTCTGTCTTATTCTACTTTTTTTCTTTTTTTTTTCTTATTATATTGTTCTGTGTAGCATGTCTTTTTTCTTTTCTTTTCTTTATTTTTATTTATGATAAAAACAGAATGGTCCATTATTTATCTGAGGTGACAACAAACATTTGGACGGTCTCATTTTTAACAAGAGGGTATGGAATGCTAATGGTCATATTTTGTAGATGTATTATATAATACTAACAGACCTGTGGATATACCATAGTACGATAATTTAATTATAATTTGATATGTTAAGAGCTATAGCAAATAGTTCAATATGTAAAAGTATAATAATCTTGATTTAATTCTCTATCTATCTATCAATTTTAAACTTTTTAGATTTGGTTGTGGGTCATTTTATACCGAAGAAATCTTGTTTTAGTATTATTTGGATTATTCGGACTATTGTCCTCATCTTCATTGTTATCTGTACAACGTTTTCGCTGATGTGCCCTCCAGCCTTCTTCAGTATTTCTTTGGTAATCAGGAGCTATCACAGAATTTTGAACCTAACCCTTTATTCAGTCACAGGGGTATCCTGTTCTCATTCCACTAACCATAGCTGGGGTAGAGGCGTTAAGCTGTGTTAATTATTCTGTTACTGCTGCACTGACCAGGATTGTGCCTGCTGTCTAAGAGATAACTGTCTCTTAGACTGTCTTAGCCTAGTGGATAAAGGAGTTAGGTTATGTGTCCAATTGGACGAATAATCCAAATAATACTAATTATCAAGCCTCATCTCAAAAATTCTGATAGATAACATCTTGTTTTATTCATTCTTCATGGGTACTCCATTGGTTTCTATTTAACCCACAGATAGGACCTTAACAGGTACTATCACCCCGGGTAAGTGTGGACCTGGGACAATGGGTGATGAAGGGGTACTCTATATTCCCCAAACCTGAACCTCACCAATCAAAAGTTTAATGTCATACACAGGACAACAAACCCTCAGCCACCGCCTTCTAGCACTTATGAATAAAAGTGTTGTGGCTTGCCGTTAAGGCATAGGGTTGGGGCAATCATATAGATCTAGGGCTTGGTGTGACCAGCTGATTGATTGAAGGGGCCTTTCTGACCACCCATCTAGCCTAAGTAAGGACCAAGTGGAATGTTGCATAACAAGGACTGCTCAGCTACAGGGTTCTACCTTAAACATCACGGGTTGCCACCCACGGCCACAACAGGTGACCCCAGAAGTGTAGTCTGTGTATTCTAAAGCCCACGACTTTGGAGATTTGGATTCTTTTTTGAAATTTTCAGAATGTTGGAAGGAAGAAATCTAACTTTAAAGTTTTGTTTATTTTGGCAAAAACTTATTCTCTTTCATTTGTAAAAGTAAAAGAGCCCCATTTACTCCACTTCATCTGAATTGCTTCTTCAGGATGTCATTCTTTTTAATAAAATGTAAATGAATTATGAAGAACTAGCAGGACCTGTGCATATACCACAGTAGGATAATTTAATTACTACAATGTTTTGATATGTTTACTTAAGAGCTATTACAAAATAAGTTCAATGTGTAAAAGAAGTATAATAATCTTAATTTAACTCTCTCTCTCTTTTCATCTTTCCTTATGTTCAATTGAAACAGATTAGATTATTACTTCTGTGCGCTCATCCCCATCTATTTTTTCCCTACTCTTTCTTTCTTATTATATTTTTCTGTGATCCTTTGATACAAATACCTCTTGTCACTCTGTTACATCACTGGGTGCACCAATTGAAACTGATAAAAAAAAATTGAAAATCCTCATCCATTCAATTCAAACTACTACAATCCTTAAGATACCTTAGAACAGGTATGTCAAACATGCAGGTCGTGGCCGCATGTGGCCTCAGCAAAACACAGGTGTGAATAAAATTGGTGGAGACCAGGAAAAACCAAAGTTCAATAAGGTCACGCCCTATTTTTGTATGAGAGGTGGTTAAAATCCCAGGTCCACTCTTAGCTGGGTGGTAGTACCTGTTAAGGTCCCATCTGTGGGTTAAATAGAAACAATGTGTTTTTAAAAAAAAAATAAAAATTTGAGTACCCATGAAGAATGAATAAAACAAGATGTTATTTATCGGAATTTTTGAGATGAGAATTTTTTACTCCTCATTCCATAAAAGCTAAAAAAGATATAATATAATTTTAAAAATATCATAGAAACTTAAACAAATAATAAAGAATAAAACAATGAACATCAAATAAAGGAAAAAAATACAAACCTAAAGAAAACAAATAACAAGAATATATTAAGAATAAAAGATAAAACAATATATAGATTTTTTAATTTTTTTTTTATTGATTTTTTTTTTTTTTTTTTTTTTTTTTTTTTTTTTTTTTTAGTAGCTCAGTTGGTAGAGCACCTGACTATGAATCATAAGGTTACTGGTTTGATACGGCCCCCACCAACTCAACGCATGAGTAGTGCAGATTGAATAATCTGATCTCTGCAGGAGAGAAAGTGGGGAGCTGAGGTAGGTTGTGGCGTTCACTCAGCAAAAAAATCTCCTTGGTCTAGCACTAGTAAAAAAGTGGATAGATTCCTCGTTGTCCGGCTGATACCGACAATAGGCCACTCTGCCAAATTAATGTAAATATAGATATGAAATTTTATTTTTAAATTTCTAAATCCCAAGCAATGCTGGGTAGCTCTTCTTGTGTGTCTGTTCAAGGGTACCCCTCTATTCACTTTAAATTTTGGATCTAATGGTATTTTTTTTCTTTTCTTTCTTTCTTTCTTTCCTCTATTATATTTTCAGTGATCGGAAATAACTTGCAATTTCACCTTTTGTGCTGATTAAGTAAACAACTATCTTTCCACTTGGGACCATCACTTAAGAGGAGTCCTTGATTTGTAGAGATAATTTTGAAACCTTTAGACTTTAAATTTTTTATTTTTTAATTTTTACTGGAGATATTGTTACCGAGAAACCAGTAATCCTGTGGCTATTTATCTAGAGTGATAGCAAATGCACCCCCACCCCACCCTTAGCACACACCTAAAATAAAAAAGGTCAGAACCTTTTGGAAAAAATTCTATTTTTGCCAAATCTTTTCTAAATAAGCAGATTGTTTACTTTTTTCTCCATTTTCTTGATAAAAAGAAAACAAAATTAATCTCCATATTTCTCTGCTTATATCTAATCTGTCAGATTTATGACTTTTCATTTGGTATGTCCACTCCCACCCACACCTCACCCCTCCCCCGGTTTGGGTTGAGAGGGACTTCTTGGATGACTTGTCTATTGTTTATCTTGATATAAAAAGCTTTAAATTCCTCTTTTAGTAAGTAACAACTTTTATGCTTCTTGTACACACAGGCAAAAGTTTTCTTGTTTTCCTGCAATTACCATAGTTTCTCCTGGAGTGTGTGTGTGAGGGGGGTGCTGTTTAGTATTCTCTTACTTAAAAAAGAGTAGAGTATGAAATACTCTGTATGTATTTAACCAACCCCTCTGCATGAGCAGGCTGTGACACAAAGGTCATTTTTTTAAAAGCCATGTTTAACAGGTTTGAATTCAGTTTTCCTTCTCCTAGACAGGTTATTCACTTTGCCCTGGATCTAGGGTCCCATCTATAGATTTTTTAAAATATATTTTTAAAAAATGTGTTTAAGGTGAGGAGCTAGAAATAATTTGAATACCCAACAAGAATAAGCAAAAATGTTTTCGGCATAACTAACCCAAGAAGGATTGACATGCCATAAATCCAACCAACCAGCCGAGACTGATTACCATACCAAGGTTAAAAAAACCCAAATCTACTCTATGTACACATAGCTGGAGGGAGAACAGTTTGATGCATACCCAAAGAAGTATAGCAGTATATGTTTAAAGGTGTGACATATTAAAATGTAACCTGACAATAAACTTGTGAAACGTATTCAGTTTCCAGTTAACTCACAATTGATTGGTATCAAGTCCAAAGTCAATAAAGATTACACAATCCAGTTCAGCTTAAGAAAAGTCAAAGCTCTAAATAGACAAATCCAACATGGCAAGATGTCCTTTTCCATGCAGGAGATGTCGCATCAATGAGTTAGGCTTTTTATAGTTACTAGGCAGGACCTGCGGGATTCTACAGTATGATGATTTAATTATTACGTTTGATATGTTTACTTAAGAGCTATTGCAAAATAGTTCAATATGTAAAAAGTATAATCATCTTGACTAGCAGGACCTGTGAATATACCACAGTATGATAATTTAATCATTACAATGTTTGATATGTTTACTTAAGAAGTATTGCAAAATAGTTCAATGTGTAAAAATATGATAATCTTGATTTTACTCTCTTTTTTTTTCTTTCTTTCTTTCTTTTCAATCTTTTAATTATGTGTGATTGAAACAGATTAGCGTTATCTGCTTCCGCATGTTCCCTACTCTCTTCTTCATATGTCCTGGGAAAATCATTTTTATATAATAAATGATGAGATCTTCAAAAGTCTTGCAGCACTTGTTTATCAACTATCAAACTTAAAAATGATTTCCCAGATAGGGTTATTATCAATGGCTCAGATACACAGGGAACACCTGAGGAGGCTGGAGGATACAATGGCCGAATGTTTGTGTTTTATACATACTACAATAAAGATGAGGACAAAAAGTCCAAAACTCAAAATTATTTGCAACTTTGTTTAAGTCAATACTTTTGGCAAAGCAAGATAACAAAATGTCATTTCTTTACTGCAAAAAGAGATTAAAGAATCATTTCTCTTTTGGGATATTAACGTTTATATAAGTAATAAATACCAAGTAAAAGGCTGGTAATCATGCAACTGGAGTCTTTAACTGAGCTGACATTATTTTCTTCTAATTTATTAAATACACATGAAGTATGAAATTATTTCTCTCAGTTTTATAAATTCCAAATCAAACAAAAAATAGGTGCTCTTCCAATAAGTAATCTACCAAGGGTTTGTGATCTACTATTCATGGCATCTGATCAACTAGGAAAAAGACAGGGTTAGGGTTTAGGATTAGTTTAATGGGTAGGTCACAGGTTGGGATCGGAGCCATTGGTAGGTCACAGGTTTGGATCGGAGACCCATTGGGTAGGTCACAGGTTGGATCGGAGACCATTGGTAGGTCACAGGTTGGATCGAGACCATTGGGTAAGGTCACAGGTTGGATCGGAGACCATTGGGTAGGTCACAGGTTGGATCGGAGACCATTGGTAGGTCACAGGTTGGATCGGAAGACCATTGGGTAGGACACAGGTTGGATCGGAGACCCAATTGGTTAGTTACACAGGTTGGATCGGAGACCATTGGGTGGTTCACAGATTGGATCGGAGACCATTGGGTAGGTCACAGATTGGAAAGAGCACCCAAATATTACCTACAAACTATTTGCTTCAGATTCAATATACAAAGGAAAACAATATCAGTATTAAATATCTCAAAGGGTTGATATGTTCATTAAAAATTCTAACCAATTTTCTAATATCTTATTATAATGGAGATTGTGTATCTGTCAGTCTGTACTGAAACTACGCCACCACCGTCACAATTCCTTAGTATTTAAGTTATATTCTCAATGGTTTATTATTGAATATCATTATCTAATTAGGGCATCTATTTATGAAAATGTTTCTTATAAATGTCTAGCTGAGAATACATTGCTTCAAAAACACCCATGTTATGATGTTTGATTAAACATTATTGAGTAAGCTGTGTCAAAGTGGGTACCAGATTTGATGGGTCCCAACTAAAGTTTCTTAACAAATTATAGTTGTTTTATTTATGAACAACTAAGAAAAAACGATCTAACCCCTACCTTGTACCCTAATAACAGTGTAATTCGTTCTAAGAAGACTATTGAATGTATTTACAGTTAGCTGGAAATGGTAGGGTAAAAAAAAAGAAAACACTGGTTGCATGGATACATTTTAATGTAGTCCTTTTAGATTTTGTTGTGTCAGGGATAGCAGGACATTTACTTATCAAGCATCTCTGTTTAGTCTTTCTAATTTAGTCGTAATATTTGATTATATTAAAACTCAATACTTGTGCCTATAGGACGCATTTTTTTTTTGCTAGTCTCTATAATTGATGGGTGAATTTTCAGCTGCTGACGTCCCAGCCTCCTCCTTAAAAATACGCTAGGTGGGCCTGTTGAAAAAGGGAAATGTGCTTTAGTTTATGAACCCGTTTACGTGGTTTTGAAAGGTGTTTTTAATTGACAAGTTAGTGCGATATGAAGCGATACTTTAGCACACACACACACAACCTTTTTTTCTCTTTTTTTTTTTTTTTTTTTTTTTTTTTTATCGACACGACAAATTGTAATATATTTTAGCCTCCCTCTTGAAAATATTTTTTGTTTAAGCGGTTTGAAGGTGTTTTATGCGACAGATCACAATTAACTTGTTGATAAAAATGGCTTTCAAACGCTAAAAGAAATATTTTAAAGAAGGGGATGCTTAAATATTTACAATTACGTGTTGATAAAAAAGACTGAGGGGGGGGGAGGCCTGTAAATATAGTTCTATCACATTAACTTGTGGAAAAAAAACTCCTTCAAATTGCTTAACCGTTCATAACTAGCCCGTTTGCTTTTTCAGCAAGGCACGCCGACTAGCGTATTTTGTCAGCAACCATCTAGGACAAGGAAAAGTCGTTATAAAACCTTGCTGCCTAGTGGCTTCCTTTCAAGGAAGTGGTGAGTAAACCTCAAATCAATCTGGAGCTGGATCCCTAACGTGGTGTGATGCTGAACTTCAGCGTATCCAGCAAGTCCTGTGACAGCTATCGTTGCCAAACTCTTTTTTTTTCTCCACAAGTGGAGAGGGGAAACCTGTTTGGCTTGGGTAACAGCTCATCCTCCATATCAACTATCCCATGTAGTTCCACTTGTTTTTGGACACTATGCCTCATCTCTGGTAGAACGAAAGGAATGCCAAACTTTTAAGGTTCTTTTAATTTTTAAAAAATTATTCCATTCTATTGACTGCTTATTCAAGTTGAGCGTACACAGCCGAAGTTATGGGCCACTCAGTGAGAATCAACAGGTTGAAACTATTTGAAAAAGAAATAAGATTATCAATTCTGTTTATTTTTTTTTTTTTGTTAAATCTTGGGTGAGTTTATAATTTAAGCAAACAAATTTATTTGGAAGGAATTACTTGTAACAGCTGATGTTGTTTCTCACCGGTGGCAAGCAAGCCAATCTCCTTTGAAATTAAATTCCATTGTAAGGGCCAGTTTAGTTCAGTCAGCAGAGCATCTGCCTACGAACCACAAAGGTTTGGGTTCAGTACCAGCCAACGCCAACATCAGCACATGAGTAGCAAGCAATCTGTGGTAAGTTTGGGAGTTGATGGTAGGTGTGGCATTCGCATCTGATGCAAAACAAATTTTTCTAAGTCTAGCGCTGGTGAAAGGGGATAGACTCCATCGCTTTCCAGTTCATACTTACTCAATTAAACCCATTAATTCTCAAATAGGCTATACTCCAGACTTGGCCATCATTATGGCAAGACCCACCTTTTTAAATTGTATATGTGCTAGAAGGCGGTGGGTTGAGGGTCTTATTTTCTGGGTTATGACATTAATCTCTCTCTTTGATGTGAAGTTCCACTCTGGAAGCTCTGGGGAATGTGGAAGTACTTTTTTTATCACCATTACTCCAGTTCACTCCAACCATGGAGTGGTAGTAACCTGTTAGGGTATCAATCTAGCGTTAGATGGAAAAATGAGTTTAAAAAATGTGTTTAAAAAACACTGAGTACCACAAGAATGACTAAACAAAAACATCTTTGCATGAAATAACCCAACTAGGGTTTACATCTGTAAAAATCTAACCAAACATTTTGCATACCACTATCTCTGATCGTACATTGTCATCTGTTTGTATATTAGAAAAGTCTTTGATTCTTGTTCTCTTCTTACATCGCAAAAGTTATTTGTACGTCTATTTGTGTTTCTAGTGAATAATAAGAACTGAAGTGAATCAGCAATAATTATCAGAATTTGTTGGTTGTAGGATATTTGAAGGTGAGCAACCCCTCGTGGTTGGTTTGGTTGGTGTCCTTAACTCGACAGTTAACTATTTCTGTTATCTGCTCAAAATCTGCCTAACATCCTGGTGCTTTGACAGTATATAAGATTGGAGTGGATCTCTCTCTCTCTCTCTCTCTCTCTCTCTCATCTCTCTCTCTTCTCTCTCTTCTCTCTCTCTCTCTCTCTCTCTCCTCTCTCTCTCTCTCTCTCTGTATTGGTCCTCTTTCCTTTTTTTCTCTCTCCGTATGTGTGTGTAATCTCTCGCTCACTCTTTTTTCCTCTGTGTGCGTACTGTCGCTAGCCTCTCCTTTCAGTATGTGTGTGTGCGTGTCTTGCCTCTCTGTGGGTCCAATGTATCACTCTTTTGTCTCTCTGTAAGTGCGTGTCTTGCTCTCTCTTTTCTTTTTCTTTTTTTTTTTTTTTTTTTTTTTTTTTTTCTCTTTTTCCCCCTCTGTGTGTGCGGCGTGTCTCGCTCTCTTTTCTGTGTGCATGTGTGTTTGTGTATCTTCCTTGTTCTTCTTTTTTTGTGTGTGTGTGTCTCTCTCTCTCTCTCTCTCTTCTCTCTCTCTTCTCCTCTCTCTCTCTCTCTCTCTCTCTCTCTCTCTCTCTCTCTCCTGTTGGTTTCGTTCTTTTTCCAAAGTTTTTTAAAGTACTACTTACGGAAAAAAAAGGCCTCATCTACCAAAATGCCTGTCTTAGAGAAAACATAACCCTAAGTTGTTTTTGTTCTTTCATTCCACTCATACTGTAAGTTTGGCCTTGAAGAAAATGGCCGAATGAAGAGATAGTGAGAGGATGAAAGAGAGGAAAAGATAAAAGAAAGAAAAAAATGAGAAAGGAGAGATTGAAAGGAAAGAGATTAGAGCGCA
>CM042153.1:99066101-99224105 GCA_023376005.1 Doryteuthis pealeii | reverse complement strand
TTTCCAGTTCCCATGCTTACTCAATAAACCCATTAATTCTCAAATAGGCTAACTCCAGTCTTGCACATATGGCCAAGACCCAACCCTTTTATTGTATAGTGCTAGAAGCGGTGGTGAGTCTTATTGTTCTGGGTATGACATTAATCTCTCTTCTTGCTTGATGGTGAAGTTCCACTCTGAGCTCTGGGCAATGTGGGAGTACTTTTTATCACCATTACTCCAGTTCCACTCCAACATGGATGGGAGTACCTGTTAGGGTATCAATCTATGCGTTAGATGGAAAAATGAGTTTTAAAAAATGTGTTTAAAAAAAACAAAAACTGAGTACCATCAAAATGACTAAAACAAAAACATCTTTGGCATGAAAATAAACCCAACTAGGTTACATGCTGTAAAATAAACCAAACCATTGCAACCACTAATCTCTGATCGTACATTGTCATCTGTTGTATATTTAGAAAAGTCTTTGATTCTTTTCTCTTCTTACATCGCAAAAGTTATTTTGTACGTCTTTTTGTGTTTCTAGTTTTGAATAATAAAAATGAATGAATCAGCATAATTATCAGATTGTTGGTTGTAGGATTATTTGAAGTGAGCAACCCCTCGTGGCTGTTGGTTGGTGTCCCTTACTCGACAGAACTATTTCTTTATCTGCTCTAAAAAATCTGCCTAACATCTGGTTGCTGTTGACAGTATTATAAGATTTGGATGGATCTCTCTTTCTCTCTCGTCTCTCTTTCTTTCTTCCTTTCCCCCTTCGTATGTGTCTCTCTTTTTTTTCTCTCTCCGTATGTGTGTGTATGTCTCGCTCACTCTCTTTTCGCTCTGTGCGTATTGCGTTATCTGTCGCTAGCCTCTCCCTTTCGTTATGTGTGTGTGCGTGTCTTGCTCTCTTGGGCGTCCGTGTATCACCTCTTTGTCTTACTTGTACGTGCGTGTTCTTGCTCTCTCTCTCTCTTTTCTTTTTTTTTTTTTTTTTTCCCCCCTCTTGGTTTCACGCGTGTCTCGCTCTCTGTTTTCTTGTGCATGTGTGTTTGTTTGTATCTTCTTGTTCTCTTTTTTTGTCTCCTCTCTCTCTCTCTCTCTCTCTCTCTCTCTCGCTCTCTCTCTCTCTCTCTTCTCTCCTGTTGGTTCGCCTTTCCAAAGTTTTAAAGTATCACTTACGGAAAAAAAAAGGCCTCATCTTACCAAATATCCTGTCTTAGCAGAAAAAACTATGAAACCCTAATTGTTTTTTCTTCATTCCACTCATAACTGTCAAGTTGGCCTTGAAATTGTTTTTTTTTTCTTTTTTTCTTCTTGATTAAAAAAAATTTCTAGCTGAAATACTCACTTAGTCAAGTATCAGTCCATAGTACAAAAACTCTAGTCTTGTTTTGACTTTAGGAATTCCTATTTCCACTTATAAAAAGAACATTCGAAGCTTTCAAATTACAGAATTTGTCAAATTCCTGCTTACTGCTTTAATAGGCGTGTGTGTGTGTGTTGGTGGTGTGGTGTGTGTGTGTTGTGTGTTGTGTGCGGGTAAGAGTATTGTAGTTTCACGTATTGATAAAATTTAGTGGCTACACTCAGTAATTAGATTGTTCCTTGTCCAGGATGACGATAGGGTTAAGTTTTTTACGACTAAGCATAAAGATATATATTTATATTACCAACCCCTCCACACAAGGATGTGACACGCTAACACTTCAGTCATGGTTAACGCGAATGGAAGAACAGTCTACCCCCATGGATTAAATATAAGGTTCAGTTAGAAGTTCAGTGAAGGTTCCCAATTATGAACATGAAGCTCCTGAATTAGAAAGCAAGGTTCCCGGGAATCTGGCAAAAAATACCTGAAGAAGGCCAGAGGGCACATTTGTTACTAAGCATTAATATATATATTATAATATATTATATATCAACCCTCCACATGAGCAGAATGTTACACAAGCCATTTCTTGACAGAGTTTACAGGTTTGAATTTCAGAATTTTCATTTTCCTAGACAATGGTTACCTAACCAAGGTTAAGAACCCAGCTGCTATACTATTTACCCATAGCTGAAGGGAGAGTAACCTCTTCTGTTTCTTTCACTTTGAAGGAAGCCGTGTGTTTTGTTTATAAAAAACATGGATTTTCGACAAAATTGGGTTATACCTATCTTTCTAATATACAAAGTACTCTCTAAAATATTAAAATCTTTTTTTTTTTTTTTTTTTTAAATCAGCCTGTGGAAATTCTAAGCATATGTTGACAGGATGTGAACATGTGGTAGGACTGTTAGAAATATTAACATCTTTTTTTAATACCTTTGATATATTTTCAATGAGAGTACCTGCTTATATTAAAAAAGAATAGGTTATACAAATCTGTTTTTCAAAACATAACGCACAATTTTCGCTCAAAGTTGAAAAAAAACAAGGGGAGGTTACTCCATTTATGTAGATAATGTTCACGATTACCGAAATGTAATACTTAAGGTGCGCCATATCTAAGACGAATAATCATTTGTAAACATCTTCAGAGTTCATTGACCCCCCCCCCCCAAAAAAAAAAAACAATAAAAAAAAACTACAAAATAACTTTAAAAGGTTTCTTATAATTAATGGTTAACTGAAAAAGGAAATTATTGGGGAATAATTTACCCAAAGTTTGATCTTTTTGGGGAGTTTTCCCTCCCAACCCCCCTTGAATATCATATATCACAAGCGAAATTTAGCAAATAATTTAGTTTTTAAAGATTTCTTTTAAATGGTTTAAAATAATTACATCAATTATAATATCATATTATTTTAAAATGAAAAAATAATGAAAGTTAAAACAATATGCAGGATTGACAAGACTTTTGGACCACCCTCTACATAACATATTTTCTATTTAACATTATATGGCTTTACAAAGGCTTAGTTTAATGTGACACAAAGCCTATGAGATGTTAAAGCCATCTACATAAGTATGAATGATTGTATAATATATATAGTATATTATATATATATATATATATATATGAGGATAAAATGAGTAAAGAAAAGAAATGTAGATGGATAAAAATGAATTTTATCATATCACTTACACATGTTTCGGTCTGTTATCAAAATGTATACGGATTTACGTATACATTTTATTAACAGACCGAAACACAGTGTAAGTGATATCGATAAATTCATTTTTATATCTACATTCTCTTCTACTCATTTTTCCTCATATGTTGGATCAATCCCTTCCATTCTTATATAATATATATATATTATAATATATATATATTTGGAGAATATTGGCTTAATTGAAGTCGTACCTAATTTTAAAGTTAATTAATTAATAATTAATTAGGTGGGCTACCTATTCAAATGTAAGGCTAAACAATCGAGAAAAACCATCTCTGTATTGTACATTTGGCCTATTAGGCCTCATCAGCAGAGCTATAGATAGGGAAGACCGCCTTGTGCGGTCTATAGTTCTGCTGAATAGGCCGAAACGTACAGAGATTGATTTTTCTCGATTTATTTAGCCTTACATTTGAATAGGTATGCCCGCCTAATTAATTAATTAAACTTCAAAATTAGTACGACTTCAATTAAGCACATATTCTCCCAAAAATTGTCGGCTAAAAAAAAGCCATATCAAAAACACATCGTTTGTATATTTACTTCTCCATAAATATATATATATATATATATATATATATTCTTGATATTTTGTGTGTATAATAAATCTCAAAATTACCTCTTCAACTAGTAAAATATAATGGGTGACAATACTTCAGATCACTCTGTAGAATTAGTGCGGTACTATTATTTCATAGCAGAGAGGAAAAGAGTGTTCACCACCTTCCCAAGGGTATTAGTCTAAAAGTAAACATATAGCGTGTCTAAAGTTCGAACTTGCTTATTACAACGTCGCAGTCCAGCATATTAGCCTTTATGCCACAGAGTCTCCCCACCACCATCGTATTATTTTGTCATTCTTAGCTCTAATAAAAAATGTAATGTGTCAAGAAAAGTTACTAGGGTGAGTCAAAAGTTTTGTAATATTTTGGTACGTGCTATTTTGCAGCATCTATATCACATGACCAAAGCAGTTAAAAAAGCTGTGAAAAGTACCTGCTGTCTTGTAGTTTGATGCACTGACAGGTTGTGCATTTGCTCTGTTTGTGTGTGTTGTGTGTGTGTGTGTGTTGTGAGAGATTGAAAACCATACCAATGAAAATGTAGTCTAATTCAGGAACTTGTGTTTTACAACGTTAGAAATGGGCCGTAACACACAGAAGCAAACAAACAAAAAGATATTTGTTGTGCAAAAGGTGACGTGCAGCTGATCACAGCAAGTTCAAGAATGTTCATTAAGCTGCATCTAATAGTGAAGGTGCAATTCTGCAACTTGGGGAATGTGGAGTACCCCTTTAATCACCACTATTCCCAGGTACACTCTGACCCAGAGTGGTAGTACCTGTTAGGTCCTATCTATAGTTAAAATAGAAAAAAAATGAGTTATAAAAATGTATTTAAAAAACAATATAATACAACAAGAATGATAAACAAAATGTCTTTGGCATTAAAATAACCCAACAAGGCTGACATGCCTTAAATCCAAAGAAATCAGACCCATCAAGAATGAATAAAACAAAATGTTCTTTGGCATAAAATAACCCCAACAAGGACTGACATGCCTTTAAAATCCAAGAAATTCAGTACCCATCAAGAATGAATAAAAAACAAAATGTCGTTGCATAAAAAAACCCAAAAGGACTGACATGCCTTAAATCCAAAGAAAATTCAGTACCCATCAAGAATGAATAAAACAAAATGTCTTTGGCATAAAATAACCCACAAGGACTGACATGCCTTAAAATCCAAAGAAATTCAGTACCCATCAAGAATGAATAAAACAAAATGTCTTTGGCATTAAAATAACCCACTGGAATTGACATGCCCTAAAATCCAACTAACCAAGAAAATTTTCCTCGGGCTGCAAGACCTTAATGATAGGCAAATAAAATAACCTAATAATGATGAAGCCTGAAACCACACTCCAAACTAAGAAGTAAATCTGTTCAAGTAGCACTGGAGAGTATCAGGCGAGCTTGGTGTATCACAGTCCAGTTGGTTGTCAACTTTCATGACCTCGGCAAAAGCATTACAATCTGTCTAATTGTGCTTCACCACATTACCCAAATATTGGTAGTTGTTATATAAAATATGCTTGTTCCTTAATCTTCCGACCGTTGTCATCTTGCCACACCCTCTGCATAAAAATGATACTGTCCAATCATCCAAGATGAAATACAAAAATGTAAATCCTGATTATCAGATGTTGATTATCACCAAATTCTTATTTCTGATGAGTGTCATCACCTCAGGTAAATAAGGACTAAATTCAGTTTTTATTATTAAAGAAAGAAAGGGAAGGAAAAGACATGCAACACAGAAAAAATAAATCAAAAAGAAAAGAGTAGGGGAAGATATAGAGGGGAGGTAGCACATGGGAAGCGATAAGACTAATCTGTTTTCAATCGAATATAATGAAAAGAAAGAAAATGAGTGAATTAAATCAAGATTTATTTATACTTTTTACATATTGATATATTAACAATAGCTCTTAATAAACATATCAAACATTTATAATAAATTATCATACTGTAGTATATCTACAGGTCCTGCTAGAGTTATATAATTATTTTACATCTCTTGAACAACCTATTAGTCTAAACTGCCTATCTGGGTAACAAGGTTGCCCGTCAGATATATTCCAATATGGGAAATGGCAGTAGACAACATTGTGCCTATGCAGTAAAAACTTTAATACCAAAAAACGAATTTAAATAGTGATCTTTTCTTTTCGTTTTTTTTCTCTAAATTTTTTATTCAAAACTTTGAAACTATGGAAGCAGGCAATTGTCATAAAACTCCTAATCTCAATTTAATTTAATAATCATATAATTCTTGTCTCATTTTGTTTTATAAATCTTTAGAAAGAGGGGGGGGTGAAATTAAAGATTTTCTGTGCATTCCAGTTCAACAGTGCTTGCAGGCTTTGTGGTCCTGTGCCAGCTATAGGGTGGTTGTGTGGTGTGATGGGGGGGGATGGTCTGTAGTGGTATTTTGTGGTTCCTCTATCGGTACACACATTATGCTTGACGTAACACTAAGCTCAATGACATAACGTCATCTAGAGAGATAATTTAAGCATACTTAACTTTGTCATTATCTTGATAGTTTATAAATGAAGGATACTAGCAGGACCTGTGGATATATCACAGTATAGTAATTTGAATTATTATGTCTTATGTACTTAAGAAGCTATTGTTAAATACTTCAATGTTGTAAAAAGTATAATCTAGATTTAACCCTCTCTCTTTTTTTTTCTTTTCATCATTTCATTGTTTTTTTGATTGAAACAGATTAGTGTTATCGTATCTGCATGCTCACTCTCTCTCAGTAACTTTCCCTACTCTTTCTTTCTTATATTTTTTCCGTATCGCATGTCCTTTTCCTTCCTTCTTTATAATAAAACTGAATGGTCAATTATTTAGCTGAGGTTACGACACTCGTTAGAAATAAGAATTCATCGATAAGTTGCACCAGATAATCGGATTTTACACTTTTGCATTTCATCTTGGCGATTTTGGACGGGCTCAATTTTAAACCAGAGGGTGTTGGAGATGATAATGGTCGGAAGATTTAAGGAACAAGAGTTATGAATTATTATTATCATATTCCTGCTACATATGAGAGAAGAAGACTGCTGGTTGTTTTGTTTCGGCATAGCAAACTCTTTTCGGATCATTTAATGCCGATTCAAGTAAATTTTATATTCCAAGTGGCTTACAGTTACCTGCTGTGGCTTAAACGTCTCTCATCTAAGTATTGAAACAGGCTCATTACTTATCTTACTGTGCTACGTGGAAGGCTCAAATCTGGTTGCTTGATTGATGCCTTAGTTGACTGACAATTCCTTGATGTTTGGAGTTTGGAAACCAAACTTTGGGGTTTCTGGAGGACATCTTTATGCCATTTATAGTTTTCCGAAATAACACATGGTGACTTACCTTTTCTCTTGTGATTTTATCCCGAACCCCCCCCCCACCAATTGCTAAGTGAGAGCCATGTATCCTCACTGACTGAACCCCTCCAACCAACAGGGGTGACAGGAAGCTTACTAAGAGTTACCACTTATAAACCTAGAGTTTTAAGTTCAATCTCTGTTTAATATGTATGTAGTGATGCTGATAGCTTTTTTGGTTTAGTGTGTCCTGGACGCATATTTGCTTTGAATGAGTCCCCAGTAAAATTTAGGGTCCCAACTAAAAGCTGTCCTAACTTGTACCTTGTAACCTATTCTTGTTTGTTCATTCTAAGAAACTATTGAAATGTATTTACAGAAATGGTTTAGGGAAAAAAAAGAAAAACACTGGGATGCATGAATATGATTTTACTGCATCCTTTTAGATTTATGCGTCGGGAACACAGGATGCACACCTCAGCATCTCGTATATATAAATTTGGTTTAAATAGTATAGATAAAAGATGTCTACATATTTCTTGGTTTCAATCCTTTCAAGTGTCAAATGGATGATGTAATATCCAGCTGGAATTGCCTAATAAATTTGCTATAACTATATGCTCCCAAGTACTTTTGGCTTTGTCATTGAGCCAGCCCCGAACACTAACTTTTTTCAAAGACCGTCGCCGAACAAAAATTATCAACGCGTCCCAGATGGGTTGGGACTCTCGAAATACAAAATATTTTTGTTTAATTCATAACTTCATCTATACTTGTCAGTCACCCAGTCGCATAATAACATGTAATAAAACTAAGAAAAACTGAAGCAGTGATAATTCTGGATATTTAGACAAAAAAAAATCCATTTCCTAGTGTTTTGAGCTATAAAAAAATAAAAAAAAACTTTTTTTTACTTTAATAACTGAGAGGTTAGTAGTAATAATCGGTCCTTTCTAAACTATCTCCCTCGCCATTATTCCATTACTGCTTTGAGAATTAACTGCGTGCTGTAGCCCATTTTGTGGTCAGCATTCGGGCAAATCACTGAAAACAGCCATATGAAACTTTTAGGAAAAAATTTTACCGTCCCCGGACAAACTTCTGGATGACGTACTGAATCGTTCGATGTAATTCTTTATCGTCCCCGACGACGGGACAGTGTTAATGCGAGCGCTGTATGAGCCATCATCGTGAGATATGTATATTCCAAAAACAATACAACTTTGTAAGCGATCTTATTGATTACAAATGTAGAAAGCAAAGAATACACATTCAGAAATAAAACCTAATAAAATTAATTTTGAATTAGGCTAACTACTTAAATGTCTTTAACCAAGCTGCTATTTATTGAAAGCATATTTTGAAACCATATTGAAAAACAAACAAATGTGTTTATTTTTATATGGCTTTAAGCCGACAATTTTGGAGATATAGTACTTAATTGAAGTCATACCTAATTTTGAAAATTAATTAGTTAAATTAATGAATTAGGCGGACTCATATGTTCAAATGTAAGGCAATAAAAAAAGGGAGAAAATGTCAAAACCGAATGATTCAACAAGCTATCAGCAAGGTTTAGACATGGGAGACTGCTCCGTGTGTGACTCGAACCTCGACTGTCAGGCTGACAGGCGAAGTCTCTAACATTACACTAGCTTGCCATCCCACATCTTCGTTCGTTTTGAAACTTATTTATATTCCACTTTTTATTAACTTGCTACATGACAGTATGAGGTAAGTAAACTAATTAATTTAACTAATTAATTTTCAAAATTAGGTATGACTTCAATTAAGTACATATCCTCCAAAAATTGTCGGCTTAAAGCCATATAAAAATAAACACATTGTTTGTTTTTCAAATATGGTTCTCAAATATGGTTCAATAAATAGCAGCATTGGTTTAAAGACATTTAAGTAGATTAGCACTAGATTCAAAATTAATTTTATTAAGGTTTTATTTCTGAATGTGTAATTCTTTGCTTCTACATTTGTATCAATAGATCGCTTACAAAGTTGTATTGTTTTTGGAATATACATATCTCACGATGATGGCTCATACAGGGCTCGACATTAACACTGTCCCGTCGTCCCGGGGACGATAAAAATTACATCCGGAACGATCAGTACGTCATCCAGGACAGTTTGCCGGGGACGGTAAAAATTTTTCCTAAAAGTTTCAATATTGGCTGTTCAGTGATTGCCCGAATGCTGACCACAAAATGAGGCTACAGCATCGCAGGTCTATTCTCAAAGCCATGTAATGAATAATGGCGGAGGAGATAGTTTAGAAAGACCAATTATGTACTACTAACCCTACTCAGGGTAACTTAAAGTAAAAAAAAGTTTTTTTTATTTTTTTATAGCTCAAAACACGGAAATGGATTTTTTTGTCTAAATATCCAGAATTATCACTGCTTCAGTTTTTCTTAATGTTTTATTACATGTTATTATGCGACTGGTGACTGACAAGTATAGATGAAGTTAATGAATTAAACAAAAAATATTTTGATTTCGGGAGAGTCCAAACCCCATCTGGACGGGTGATAATTTTTGTTCGGGACGTCTTGAAAAAAGTTAGTGTCGGGGCCTGGCTCATGACAAAGCCAAAAAAGTACTTGGGAGCATATTAGTATAAGCAAATTTATTAGGCAATTCCAGCTGGATATTACATCATCCATTTGACAACTTGAAAGGATTGAAACCAGAATATGTAGACATCTTTTATCTATACTATTTAACCAAATTTATATATACAGAGATGCTGATAGGTGTGCATCCTGTGTTCCCGACGCATAAAAATCTAAAGGATGCAGTAAAATCATATTCATGCATCCCAGTGTTTTTTCTTTTTTCTTCCCTAACCATTTCTGTAAATACATTTCAATAGTTTCTTAGAAATGAACAACACAGAATAGGTACAAGGTACAAGTTAGACAGCTTTAGTTGGGACCCATAAATTTTACTGGGACTCATTCAAAGCAAATATATGCGTCCCAGGACACACTAAAACCAAAAAGCTATCAGCATCACTACATACATATTACAGAGATGAACTTAAAACCTCTAGTTATAAGTGGGTAACTCTTAGTAAGCTTCCTGTCACCCCTGTTGGGTGGAGTGGTTCAGTCAGTGAGGATACATGGCTCTCACTTAGCAATTGGTGGGGTGGGGTTCGGGATAAAAATCACAAGAGAAAAAGGTAAGTCACCATGTGTTATTTCGGAAAACTATAAATGGCATAAGATGTCCTCCAGAAACCCCAAGTTGGTTTCCAAACTCCAAACATCAAGGAATTGTCAGTCAACTAAGCATCAATCAAGCAACCAGATTTGAGCCTCTCCACGTAGCACAGTAAGATAAGTAATGAGCCTGTTCAATACTTAGATGAGAGACTGTTTAAGCAACAGCAGGTACTGTAAGCCACTTGATATAAAAATTACTTGAATCGGCATTAAATGATCCGAAAAGAGTTGCTATGCCGAAAAACAAAACAACCAGCCAGTCTTCTTTCTCTCATATGTAGCAGGAATATGATAATAATAATTCATACTCTTGTTCCTTAATCTTCCGACCATTATCATCTCGCAACACCCTCTGGTTAAAATTGAGACCGTCCAAATCGCCAAGATGAAATGCAAAAGTGTAAATCCCGATTATCTGGTGCCACTTAATCGATGAATTCTTATTTCTAACGAGTGTCGTAACCTCAGCTAAATAATTGACCATTCAGTTTTTATTATAAAGAAAGGGAAGGAAAAGGACATGCGATACGGAAAAAATATAAGAAAGAAAGAGTAGGGGAAAGTTACTGAGAGAGAGTGAGCATGCAGATACGATAACACTAATCTGTTTCAATCAAAAAACAATGAAATGATGAAAAGAAAAAAAAAGAGAGAGGGTTTAAATCTAGATTATACTTTTACACATTGAAGTATTTAACAATAGCTCTTAAGTAAACATAAGACATAATAATCAAATTACTATACTGTGATATATCCACAGGTCCTGCTAGTATCCTTCATTATAACTATCAAGATATGACAAAGTAGTATGCTTAAATTATCTCTCTAGATGACGTTATGTCATTGAGCTTAGTTACTCAAAGCATAATGTGGTACGATAGAGAACCACAAAATACCACTACAGACCATCCCCCCCCCATACACACACACACACACACATATAGCTGGCACAGGACCAAAAAGCCTGCAAGCAACTGTTGAACTGGAATGCACAGAAAATCTTTAATTTCACCCCCCCCCTCTTTTCTAAAGATTTATAAACAAAATGAGACCAAGAATATTGATTATTAAATTAAATTGAGATTAGGAGTTTATGACAATTGCCTGCCTCCCATAGTTTCAAAGTTTTTGAATAAAAAAATTTAGAGAAAAAAAAACAAAAGAAAGATTCACTATTAAATTCGTTTTTTGGTATTAAAGTTTTTACTGGCATAGCACAATGTTGTCTACTGCCATTTCCCATATTTGGAATATATCTGACGGCAACCTTGTTACCCAATAGGCAGTTTAGACTAATAGTTGTTCAAGAGATGTAAAATAATTATATAACTCTAGCAGGACCTGTAGATATACTACAGTATGATAATTTAATTATTATAATGTTTGATATGTTTATTTAAGAGCTATTGTTAAATATATCAATATGTAAAAAGTATAATAAATCTTGATTTAATTCACTCATTTTTCTTTCTTTTCATTATATCGATTGAAACAGATTAGTCTTATCGCTTCCATGTGCTCACCCCTCTATATCTCTTCCCCTACTCTTTCTTTTTATTATTTTTCTGTGTTGCATGTCCTTTTCCTTCCCTTTCTTTCTTTATAATAAAAACTGAATAGTCCATTATTTACCTGAGGTGATGACACTCATCAGAAATAAGAATTTGGGGATAATCAACATCTGATAATCAGGATTACATTTTGTATTTCATCTTGGATGATTTGGACAGTATCATTTTTATGCAGAGGGTGTGGCAAGATGACAACGTCGGAAGATTAAGGAACAAGCATATTTATATAACACTACCAATATTTGTAATGTGGTGAAGCACAATTAGACAGATTGTAATGCTTTTGCCGAGGTCATGAAGTTGACAACCCACACTGGACTGTGATACACCAAGCTCGCCTGATACTCTCCAAGTGCTACTTGACATTTACTTCTTTAGTTTGGAGTGTGGTTTCAGGCTTCATCATTTTTAGTTTAGGTCTATTTTGATTTGCCTAATCATTAAGGTTCTTGCAGCCGAGGGGAAATTTCTTGGTTAGTTGGATTTTAGGGCATGTCAATCCATGTTGGGTTATTTTATGCCAAAGACATTTGTTTTATTCATTCTTGATGGGTACTGAATTTTTGGATTTTTAAGGCATGTCAGTCCTTGTTGGTTATTTATGCCAAAGACATTTTTTTTTATTCATTCTTGATGGGTACTGAATTCTTTTGATTTTAAGGCATGTCAGTCCTTGTGGTTATTTTATGCCAAAGACATTTTGTTTATTCATTCTTGATGGGTTACTGAATTTCTTTGGATTTTAAGCATGTCATCCTTGTTGGGTTATTTTATGCAAAGACATTTGTTTTATTCATTCTTGATGGTACTGAATTTCTTTGGATTTTAAGGCATGTCAGTCCTTGTTGGGTTATTTTATGCCAAAGACATTTTGTTTTATTCATTCTTGTTGGTATTTAATTGTTTTTTAAATACATTTTTATAAACTCATTTTTTTCTATTTAACCTATAGATAGGACCCTAACAGGTACTACCACTCTGGGTCAGAGTGTACCTGGGAATAGTGGTGATAAAGGGGTACTCCACATTCCCCAGAGTTGCAGAATTGCAACTTCACTATTAGATGCAGCTTAATGAACATTCTTGAACTATCTGTGATCAGCTGCACGTTCACCTTTTGCACAACAAATATCTTTTTGTTTGTTTGCTTCTGTGGTGTTACGGCCCATTTCTAACTTGTAAAACACAAGTTCCTGAATTAGACTACATTTTCATTGGTATGGTTTTCAAATCTCTCACACACACACACACACACACACACACACAAAACAGAGCAATGCACAACCTGTCAGTGCATCAAACTACCAACCACAGCAGGTACTTTTCACAGCTTTTTTAACTGCTTTGGTCATGTGATATAGATGCTGCAAACTAGCACGTACCAAAATATTACAAAACTTTTGACTCACCCTAGTAACTTCTTGACACATTACATTTTTTATTAGAGCTAAGAATGACAAAATAATACGAATGGTGGTGGGAGACTCTGTGGCATAAAGGCTAATATGCTGGACTGCGACGTTTGTAATAAGCAAGTTCGAACTTTAGACACGCTATTATGTTTACTTTTAGACTAATACCCTTGGGAAAGGTGTGAACACTCTTTTCCTCTCTGCTATGAAATAATAGTACCACTAATTCTACAGAGTGATCTGAAAGTATTGTCACCCATTATATTTTAACTAGTTGAAGAGGTAATTTTGAGATTTAATTATACACACAAATATCAAGAATATATATATATATATATATATATATATATATATGAGAAGTAAATATACAAACGATGTGTTTTTGATATGGCTTTTTTTTAGCCGACAATTTTTGGGAGAATATGTGCTTAATTGAAGTCGTACCTAATTTTGAAAGTTAATTAATTAATTAGGCGGGCATACCTATTCAAATGTAAGGCTAAATAAATCGAGAAAAATCAATCTCTGTAAGTACATTTCGGCCTATCAGCAGAACTATAGACCGCACAAGGCGGTCTTCCTATCTATAGCTCTGCTGATGAGGCCTAATAGGCCAAAATGTACATACAGAGATTGATTTTTCTCGATTTGTTTAGCCTTACATTTGAATAGGTATGCCCACCTAATTAATTATTAATTAATTAACTTTTAAAATTAGGTACGACTTCAATTAAGCCAATATTCTCCCAAATATATATATATATATATATATATATATATATATAAGAATGGAAAGGGAATTGAATCCAACAATATGAGGAAAAAATGAGTAAAGAAGAGAAATGTAGATGGATAAAAATGAATTTTATCGATATCACTTACACATGTGTTTCGGTCTGTTTATCAAAATGTATACGTAAATCCGTATACATTTTGATAAACAGACCGAAACATGTGTAAGTGATATCGATAAAATTCATTTTTATCCATCTACATTTCTTTTCTTTACTCATTTTTATCCTCATATATATATATATATATATATATATATATATATATATATCAATCATTCATAATCTTTATGTAGATGGCTTACAATCTCATAGCTTTGTGTCACATTAAACTAAGCTTTGTAAAGCCCATCATAATGTAAATAGAAAATATGTTATGTAGAGGGTGGTCCAAAAGTCTTGTCATCCCTGCATATTGTTTTAACTTTCATTATTTTTCATTTTAATAATATGATATATATAATTGATGTAATTATTTTACCTTTAAAAGAAATCTTTAAAAACTAAATTATTTGCTAAAATTTCAGCTTGTGATATATGATTATATTCAGGGTGAGAAAACTTTCAGATCACTGTATAGTCATATTCTTCAGTTAACCATTAATATAAAGAAACCTTTTAAAGTTATTTTGTAGTTTTTTTTATTTTTTTTTTTGGGGGGGGGTGTCAATGAACTCTGAAAGATGTTTACAAAATGATTATTTCGTCTTAGATAAATTGGCGAACCTTAAGTATTACATTTCGGTAATCTGAACATTAGCTACATAAATGAGAGTAACCTCCCCTTGTTTTTTTCACTTTGAGGAAAATGTGCGTTATGTTTTGTAAAAACAGATTTTGGGTATACCTATTCTTTTTTAATATACAGGTACTCTCATTGAAAATATATCAAAGGTATTAAAAAAAGATGTTAATATTTCTAACAGTCTCCACATGTTCACCATCCCTGTCAACATATGCTTAGAATTTCCCACAGCTGATTTAAAAAAAAAAAAAAAAAAAGATTTTAATATTTCTAGGAGAGTACCTGTATATTAGAAAGTATAGGTATACCCAATTTGTCGAAAAATCCATGTTTTTATAAAACAAAACACACGGCTTCCTCAAAGTGAAAGAAACAAGAAGAGGTTACTCTCCCTTCAGCTATGGGTAAATAGTATAGCAGACTGGGTTCTTTAACCTTGGTTAGGTAACCAGTCTAGGAAAATGAAAATTCTGAATTCAAACCTGTTAAACTCTGCTCAAGAAATTGGCCTTGTGTAACATTCTGCTCATGTGGAGGGGTTGATATATATATATATATATATATATATATATAATGCTTAGTAACAAAAATGTGCCCTCTGGCCTTCTTCAGGTATTTTTTGCCAGATTCGGGAACCTTCTCTTCTAATTCAGGAGCTTCATGTCATAATTGGGAACCTTCACTGAACTTCTAACTGAACCCTTTATTTAATCCATGGGGGTAGACTGTTCTCATTCCGTTAACCATGACTGAAGTGTTAAGCTGTGTCACATCCTTGTGTGGAGGGGTTGGTAAATATATATATATATATCTTTAATGCTTAGTCAGTAACAAAAACTTAACCCTATCGTCATCCTGGACAAGGAACAATCTAATTACTGAGTGTAGCCACTAATTTTATCAATAGTGAAACTACAATACTATTTACACACGCACACACACACACACACACACACACACACACACACACCACACACACACACACACACACACGCCTATTAAAAGCAAGTAGCAGGAATTTGACAATTCTGTAATTTGAAGCCTTCGAATTTCTTTTTATAGTGGAAATAGCAATTCCTCAAGTCAAAACAAGACTAGAGTTTTTGTACTATGGACTGATACTTGACTAAGTGAGTATTTCAGCTAGAATTTTTTTAATAAAGAAGAAAAAAAAGAAAAAAAAAAACAATTTCAAGGCCAAACTTGACAGTTATGAGTGGAATGAAAAGAACAAAAACAACATTAGGGTTTTAATAGTTTTTCTGCTAAGACAGGATATTTGGTAGATGAGGCCTTTTTTTTTCCGTAAGTAGATACTTTAAAAACTTTGGAAAAAGAGCGAAAACCAACAGAGAGAGAGAGAGAGAGAGAGAGAGAGAGAGAGAGAGAGAGAGAGAGAGAGAGAGAGAGACAAAAAAAAAGAGAACAAGAAAGATACACAAACACACATGCACACAGAAAAAAGAGAGCGAGACACGCGTGAACACACAGAGGGGGGAAAAAAAAAAAAAAAAAAAAAAAAGAAAAGAGAGAGAGAGAGCAAGACACGCACGTACAGAGAGACAAAGAGAGTGATACACGGACCCACAGAGAGCAAGACACGCACACACACATACTGAAAGGGAGAGCTAGCGACAGATACGCATACGCACACAGAGGAAAAGAGAGTGAGAGAGACATACACACACATACGGAGAGAGAAAAAAAAGAGAGACACATACAGAGAGAGAGAGAGAGAGAGAGAGAGAGAGATCCATCCAATCTTATATACTGTCAACAGCAACCAGGATGTTAGGCAGATTTTAGAGCAGATAACAGAAATAGTTAACTGTCGAGTAAGGACACCAACCAACCAGCCACGAGGGGTTGCTCACTTCAAATAATCCTACAACCAACAATTCTGATAATTATGCTGATTCATTCAGTTTTTATTATTCAAACTAGAAACAACAAAATAGACGTACAAATAACTTTTGCGATGTAAGAGAGAAAAGAATCAAAGACTTTTCTAATATACAAACAGATGACAATGTACGATCAGAGATAGTGGTATGCAAATGGGTTGGTTAGATTTTACAGCATGTAAACCCTAGTTGGGTTATTTCATGCCAAAGATGTTTTTGTTTTAGTCATTCTTGATGGGTACTCAGTTTTTGTTTTTTTTAAACACATTTTTTAAAACTCATTTTTCCATCTAACGCATAGATGATACCCTAACAGGTACTACCACTCCATGTTGGAGTGGAACTGGGAGTAATGGTGATAAAAAAGTACTCCACATTCCCCAGAGCTCCAGAGTGGAACTTCACCATCAAAGAGAGAGATTAATGTCATACCCAGAACAATAAGACCCTCAACCACCGCCTTCTAGCACATATACAATAAAAAGGGTTGGGTCTTGCCATAATGTGCAAGACTGGAGTATAGCCTATTTGAGAATTAATGGGTTTAATTGAGTAAGTATGAACTGGAAAGCGATGGAGTCTATCCCCTTTTCACCAGCGCTAGACTAGGGAAAAATTGTTTTTGCATCTGAGATGGAATGCTACACCTACCATCAACTCCCAACTTTACCACAGATTTAGGCTGTGCTACTCATGTGCTGAGTTGGCGATGGCTGGTACTGAACCCAGAACCTTGTGGTTCGTAGGCAGATGCTCTGCTGACTGAACTAAACTGGCCCTTCAATGGATTTAATTCAAAAGGAGATTGGCTTGCTTGCCACCCGGTGAGAAACAACATCAGCTGTTACAAGTTAATTCCTTTCCCAAATAAATTTGTTTGCTTAAATTATAATCTCACACAAGATTAACAAAAAAAAAAAAAAAACAGGAATGATAAATCTTATTTTCTTTTTCAAATAGTTTCAACCTGTTGATTCTCACTGAGTGGCCCATACTTCTGGCTGTGTACGCTAAACTTGATAAGAGTCAATAGAATGGAATAATTTTAAAAAATTAAAAGAACCTTACAAGTTGGCATCCTTCCGTCTACTAGAGATGATGGCATAGTGTCCAAAAACAAGTGGAACTACATAGCCTGGGATAGTTGATATGGAGGATGAGCTGTTACCCAAGCAACAGGTTTCCCCTCTCCATTGTGAGAAAAAAAAAAAAGCAGTTTGGCAACGATAGTGTCACAGGACTTGCTGGATACCGCTGAAGTTCAGCATCACACCACGTTAGGGACTCCAGCTCCAGATTTGATTTTGAGGTTTACTCTACCACTTCCTTGAAAGGAAGCCACCAGGCAGCAAAGGTTTTATAACAGACTTTTCCTTGTCCTAGATGGATTGCTGACAAAATACGCTAGGCAGTGCCTGCTGAAAAAGCAAACGGTGCTAGTTATGAACCGGTTAGCAATTTGAAGGAGTTTTTTTTTCCCACAAGTTAATGTGATATGAAAGATATTTTACAGCCTCTCCCCCCCCCCAGTCTTTTTTATCAACACGTAATTGTAAATATTTAAGCCTCCCCTTCTTTAAAATATCTTTTAGCAGTTTGAAGCCATTTTTATCAACAAGTTAATGTGATCTTTGTCGATAAAAACACCTTCAAACCGCTAAACAAAAAAATATTTTCAAGAGGGAGGCTAAAATATTTACAATTGTCGTGTCGATAAAAAAAAAAAAAAAAAAAAAAAAAAAGAAAAAAAAAAAGGTGTGTGTGTGTGTGTGTGTGTGTGTAAAGTATCGCTTTCATATCGCACTAACTTGTCGATAAAAACACCTTCAAACCACTAAACGGTTCATAACTAGCACAGTTCCCTTTTTCAACAGGCGCCACCTAGCGTATTTTAAGGCAGGAGGGTGGGACGTCAGCATCCAAAAATCACCCATCACATTATAGAGACTAGCAAAAAAAAAAAAAAAAATGCGTCCTATAGGCACAAGTATTTAAGTTTTAATATAATCAAATATTACACTAAATTAGAAAGACTAACAGATAAGTAAATGTCCTGCATCCCTGACACACAAAATCTAAAAGGACACATTAAAATTGTATCCATGCATACCAGTGTTTTTCTTTTTTTTTACCCTATCATTTCCAGCTAACTGTAAATACATTTCAATAGTCTCTTAGAAACGAATTACACTGTATAGGGTACAAGGTAGGTGTTAGATGGTTTTAGTTGTTCATAAATAAAAACTATAATTTGTTAAGAAACTTTAGTTGGGATCCAGCAAATGCGGTACCCACTTTGAACACAGCTTACTTTAAAATTTTTAATCAAACATCAATAACATGGGCTGTTTTGAAGCAAATCTATCTCAGCTAGACATTTATAGAAACATTTTCAATAAATAAGATGCTAATTAGATAATGATTATTCAATAATAACCATTGAGAATATAACTTAAATAACTAAGGGAATTGTGACGGTGGTGGCGTAGTTTCAGTTACAGACTGACAGATACACAATCTCCATTATAATAAGATATAGAAAATTGGTTAGATATTTTGTTTAATGACATATCAACCCTTGTGAGATATTTAATACTGAATATTATTTTCTTGTATATATGATCTGTAAGCAAATAGTTTGTAGGTAAATATTTTTGGGTGCTCTTCCAATCTGTGACCTACCCAATGGTCTCCGATCCAACTTGTGACCTACCCAATGGTCTCCGATCCAACCTGTCTCCGATCCAACCTGTGACCTACCCAATGGTCTCCGATCCAACCTGTGACCTACCCATGGTCTCCGATCCTGTGACCTACCCAATGGTCTCCGATCCAACCTGTGACCCCAATGGTCTCCGATCGATCCAATCTGTGACCTACCCAATGGTCTCCGATCCAATCTGTGACCTACCCATTAAACTAACCCTAATTTCTAACCCTGTCTTTTTCCTAGTAGATCACATGCCATGAATAGTAGATCACAAACCCTTGGTAGATTACATATTGGAAGAGCACCTATTTTTGTTTGATTTGGATTTATAAAACTGAGAGAAATAATTCATTTAACTTCATGTGTATTAATAAATTAGAAGAAATAAATGTCAGCCTCCAGTTAAAGACTCCAGTTGCATGGTTACCAGGCCTTGACTTGGTACTATTACTTTATATAAAAGTTAATATCCCAAAAGAGGAAATGATTCTTTAATCTCTTTTGCAGGTAAAGTGACATTTTTGTTTTATCTGCTTTGCAAAAGGATTGACTTAAACAAAGTTGCAAATAATTTTGAGGTTTTGGACTTTTGTCCTCATCTTTATTGTAGTATGTATAAACACATTTCGGCCATTGTATCCTCCAGCCTTCCTCAGGTGTTCCCTGTGTATCTGAGCATGATAATAACCCTATCTGGAAATCATTTTTAAGTTTGATAGTTGATCAAACAAGTGCTGAAGAACTTTTGAAGATCTCATTCATTATTATTATTATTAAAAATGATTTCCCAGGACATATTGAAGAAAGAGAGTAGGGAACATGCGGAAGCAATAACGCTAATCTGTTTCAATCACACATAATTAAAAGATGAAAAGAAGGAAAGAAAGAAAGAAAAAAAAAAAAGAGAGAGTAAAATCAAGATTATCATATTTTTTACACATTGAACTATTTTGCAATAACTCTTAAGTAAACATATCAAACATTGTAATGATTAAATTATCATACTGTGGTATATTCACAGGTCCTGCTAGTCAAGATTATTATACTTTTTACATATTGAACTATTTTGGAATAGCTCTTAAGTAAACATATCAAACGTAAAATTAAATCATCATACTGTAGTATATCCACAGGTCCTGCTAGTAACTATAAAAAGCCTAACTCATCTAAGCCATTTGATGTGACATCTCTTGCATAGAAAAGGACATCTTGCCAATGTTGGATTTGTCTATTTAGAGCTTTGACTTTTCTTAAGCTGAACTGAATTGTGTAATCTTTATTGACTTTGGACTTGATACCAATCAATTGTGAGTTAACTTGAACTGAATACGTTTCACAAATTTATTCTCCAGGTTACATTTTAATATGTCACACCTTTAAACATATACTGCTATACTTCTTTGAGTATGCATCAAACTGTTCTCCCTCCAGCTATGTGTACATAGAGTAGATTGGTTTTTTTTAACCTTGGTATGGTAACCAGTCTTGGCTGGTTGTTAACTGATTTGTTTGTTTGTTTTACGGCATATCATCTCAGTGGGTCATTTAAAGTCTTGAAATAAATTCATTCTTAATGGATAATACATTTTTTTTAATAAATACATTTTTTTATTTAACCCATAGATGGGACTCTTGGCTGATTGGTTGGATTTTATGGCATGTCAATCCTTCTTGGGTTAGTTTATGCCGAAAACATTTTTGCTTTATTCTTGTTGGGTATTGAAATTATTTCTAGCTCCCCCACCGTAAACACATTTTTTAAAAACCTATTTTTTAAAAATCTATAGATGGGACCCTAGATCCAGGGCAAAGTGAATAACCTGTCTAGGAGAAGGAAAACTGAATTCAAATCTGTTAAACATGGCTTTTAACAAAAATGACCTTGTGTCACAGCCTGCTCATGCAGAGGGGTTGGTAAATACAGAGTATTATTACCTCTACTCTTTTTTAAGTAAGAGAATACTAAACAGCACCCCCCCTCACACACACACACACACACTCCAGGAGAAACTATGGTAATTGCAGGAAAACAAGAAAACTTTTTATATCAAGATAAACAATAGACAAGTCATCCAAGAAGTCCCTCTCAACCCAAACCGTGGGGGAGGGGTGAGGTGTGGGGGAGGGGTGAGGTGTGGGTGGGGGTGGACATACCAAAATGAAAAGTCATAAATCTGACAGATTAGATATAAGTAAGAGAAATATGGAGATTAAATTTTGTTTTTCTTTTTATCAAGAAAATGGAGAAAAAAGTAAACAATCTGCTTATTTAGAAAAGGGATTGGCAAAATAGAATATTTTCAAAAGGTTCTGACCTTTTTTTATTTTAGGTGTGTGCTAAGGGTGGGGTGGGGGGTGCATTTGCTATCACTCTAGATAAATAGCCACAGGATTACTGGTTTCTCGGTAAACAATATCTCCAGTAAAAAATTAAAAAATAAAAAAATTTAAAGTCTAAAGGTTTCAAAATTATCTCTACAAATCAAGGGACTCCTCTTAAGTGATGGTCCCAAGTGGAAAGATAGTTGTTTACTTAATCAGCACAAAAGGTGAAATTGCAAGTTATTTCCGATCACTGAAAATATAATAGAGGAAAGAAAAGAAAGAAAAGAAAAGAAAAAAATACCATTGGATCCAAAAATTTTAAAGTTGAATAGAGGGGTACCCTTGACACAGACACACAAGAAGAGCTACCCAGCATTGCTTGGGATTTAGAAATTTTAAAAATAAATTTCATATCTATATTTACATATAACTTGGCAGAGTGGCCTATTGTCGGTATCAGCCGGACAACAAGGGAATCTATCCACTTTTTAACTAGTGCTAGACCAGGGAGATTTTTTTGCTGAGGTGGAATGCCACACCTACCTCAGCTCCCCACTTTCTCTCCTGCAGAGATCAGATTATTCAATCTGCACTACTCATGCGTTGAGTTGGTGGGGGCTGGTATCGAACCAGTAATCTTATGATTCATAGTCAGGTGCTCTACCAACTGAGCTACTAAAAAAAAAAAAAAAAAAAAAAAAAAAAAAAAATCAATAAAAAAATTTTTAAAAATCTATATATTTGTTTTATCTTTTATTCTTAATATATTCTTGTTATTTGTTTTCTTTAGGTTTGTATTTTTTTCCTTTATTTGATGTTCATTGTTTTATTCTTTATTAATTTGTTTAAGTTTCTAATGATTTTTTAAAATTATATTATATCTTTTTTAGCTTTTATGGAAAATGAGGAGTAAAAAGTTCTCATCTCAAAAATTCCGATAAATAACATCTTGTTTTATTCATTCTTCATGGGTACTCAAATTTTTTATTTTTTTTAAAAACACATTGTTTCTATTTAACCCACAGATGGGACCTTAACAGGTACTACCACCCCGCTAAGAGTGGACCTGGGATTTTAACCACCTCTCATACAAAAATAGGGCGTGACCCTTTATTGAACTTTGGTTTTTCCTGGTCTCCACCAATTTTTATTTTCACACCTGTGTTTGCTGAGGGCCACATGCGGCCCACGACCTGCATGTTTGACATACCTGTTCTAAGGTATCTTAAGGATTGTAGTAGTTTGAATTGAATGGATGAGGATTTTCAATTTTTTTTTTATCAGTTTCAATTGGTGCACCCAGTGATGTAACAGAGTGACAAGAGGTATTCGTATCAAAGGATCACAGAAAAATATAATAAGAAAGAAAGAGTAGGGAAAAAAATAGATGGGGATGAGCGCACAGAAGTAATAATGCTAATCTGTTTCAATTGAACATAAGGAAAAGATGAAAAGAGAGAGAGAGAGTTAAATTAAGATTATTATACTTCTTTTACACATTGAACTATTTTGTAATAGCTCTTAAGTAAACATATCAAAACATTGTAGTAATTAAATTATCCTACTGTGGTATATGCACAGGTCCTGCTAGTTCTTCATAATTCATTTACATTTTATTAAAAAGATGACATCCTGAAGAAGCAATTCAGATGAAGTGGAGTAAATGGGGCTCTTTTACTTTTTACAAATGAAAGAGAATAAGTTTTGCCAAAATAAAACAAAACTTTCAAGTTAGATTTCTTCCTTCCAACATTCTGAAAAATTCTTAAAAAAAAAATCAGAGAATCCAAATCTCCAAAGCCCTGTCGGTGGGGCTTTAGAATACACAGACTACACTTCTGGGGTCACCTGTTGTTGGCTGTGGGTGGCAACCCGTGATGTTTAAGGATAGAACTCTGGTGGCTGAGCAGTCCTTGTTATGCAACACTCCACTTTGGTCCTTATTTAGGCTAGATGGGTGGTCAGAAAGGCCCCCTTCAATCAATCAGCTGGTCACACCAAGCCCTAGCATCTATATGATTGCCCCAACCCTATTGCCTTAACGGCAAGCCACAACACTTTTTATCATATGTGCTAGAAGGCGGTGGCTGAGGGTTTTGTTGTCCTGGGTATGACATTAAACTTTTTGATGGTGAGGTTCCAGGTTTGGGGAATGTGGAGTACCCCTTCATCACCCATTGCTCCCAGGTCCACACTTACCCGGGGTGGTAGTACCTGTTAAGGTCCTATCTGTGGGTTAAATAGAAACCAATGGGGTTTTTTTTTAAATAAAAAATTTGAGTACCCATGAAGAATGAATAAAACAAGATGTTATCTATCAGAATTTTTGAGATGAGGCTTGATAATTAGTATTATTTGGATTATTCGGTCCAATTGGACACATAACCTAACTCCTTTATCCACTAGGCTAAGACAGTTCTAAGAGACAGTTATCTCTAGACAGCAGGCACAATCCTGGTCAGTGGCAGCAGTAACAGAATAATTAACACAGCTTAACGCCTCTACCCCAGCTATGGTTAGTGGAATGAGAACAGGATACCCCTGTGGACTGAATAAAGGGTTAGGTTCAAAGTTCTGTGATGGCTCCTGATTACCAAAAGAAATACCTGAAGAAGGCTGGAGGGCACATCGGCCGAAACGTTGTACAGATAACAATGAAGATGAGGACAATAGTCCGAATAATCCAAATAATACTAAAACAAGATTTCTTCGGTATAAAATGACCCACAACCAAATCTAAAAAGTTTAAAATGATAGATAGATAGATAGAGAATTAAATCAAGATTATTATACTTTTACATATTGAACTATTTGCTATAGCTCTTAACATATCAAATTATAATTAAATTATCGTACTATGGTATATCCACGGGTCTTGTTAGTATTATAATAATACATCTACAAAATATGACCATTAGCATCTTCTAATACCCTCTTGTTAAAAATGAGACCGTCCAAATGGTTGTTGTCACCTCAGATAAATAATGGACCATTCTGTTTTTATCATAAATAAATAAAGAAAGAAAGAGAAGAAAAAAGACGTGCTACACAGAAACAATATAAGTAAAAAAAAAAGAAAAAAAGTAGAATAAAGACAGAGAGAGGGGGTGAGTGCGCAGAAGCGATAACACTAATCTGTTTCAATCAAACATAATGAAAAGATTAAAAGAAGGAAAGAAAGAAAAAAAGAGTTAAATCAAGATTATTATACTTTTTATATATCTAACTATTTTGCAATAGCTCTAAAGTAAATATATCAAACGTAATGATTAAATTATCATACAGTAGTATATTCACAGGTCCTGCTAGTATCATAATTATATCTAACTTTTTTCCTAGAGTTAAAAGAGAGAGAGAGAGAGAGAGAGAGAGAGAGAGGGTATAATTGAAAAAAAGAACAGCTTGGGCCTTAGCTATTCACACCACTTCCACCTTTCATTGCTAAATTTTCCTGCATGCACAAAGTCTTATAGTTATTTACTAAGCTTAGCTTAGATGTGGCATAAGGCCAGAAATATGGTGGCACCCAGTGAGAATCCTACTCACTAACAATCATCTCCTAATCTAGCTCGCTAGCCATTAGACCATGTGAGGTGCCCTCGCTAAGTTTTATGCGGATGACTAAAATAGAAATTATTTGTTCAATGACATTCAAACAATGCCATTTATTTTTGGCATGAAGAACCACAAGATCTGAAGGAGTTCATTTCTGATGAGGGGGGGGGGGAGATTATATATATATATATATATAAATAAGAGAAAGAGAGAGAGAAGAGAGAGAGAAAGAGAGAGAGTGTGAGTGTGAGTGAGTGAGTGTGAGTGAGAGAGAGAGAGTGAGTGAGAGAGAGAGAGAGTGAGTGAGAGAGAGAGTGAGTGAGTGAGAGAGGGAGAGAGAGTGAGTGAGTGAGTGAGAGAAAGAGTGAGTGAGAGAGTGAGAGAGTGAGAGTGAGTGAGAGAGAGTGAGAGTGAGTGAGTGAGAGTGAGTGAGTGAGAGTGAGTGAGTGTGTGAGAGAGTGAGTGTGTGAGAGAGAGTGTGTGAGAGTGAGAGAGAGTGAGAGTGAGAGAGAGTGAGAGTGAGAGAGAGTGAGAGTGAGAGAGAGTGAGAGTGAGAGAGAGTGAGAGTGAGAGAGTGTGAGTGAGAGAGTGAGAGTGAGAGAGTGTGAGTGAGAGTGAGAGTGAGAGAGTGATAGTGAGAGTGAGAGAGTGAGAGTGATAGTGAGAGTGAGAGAGTGAGAGAGAGAGGCTGCATCTTTTTATTGAGAGAAGGAGTGGAACAACTGTTTGGATCCATGTTACCATAATGAGAATTCTCCTGTGGATATACCACAGTGTGATAATTTAATTATATCATTTGATATCTTTACTTAAGAGCTATTGCAATATAGTTAAAATAAATATCTCACTCTTTTTTCTTTCCTTCTTTTCATCATGTTCGATTGAAACAGATTAGCATTATCACTTCTGCGCACTCACTCCTCTCAATTTTTCCCCATCTCTTATATTTTTTCTGTGTAGCATGTCCTTTTTCTTCCCTTTCTTTATAATAAAAAAATGGAATGGTCCATTATTTAGCTGAGGTGAGGACTCATAAAAAATAAGAATTCTGCAAAAAAACAACCAGATAACGAGGATTTATATTTTTGCATTTCATCTTGGATGATTTGGACGGTCTCATTTTTAACCAAAGGGAATAAATGTATTATATACTCTATGTTAGTGTGTCGTGCCAAAAACGGCTCCAAACGATAAAGCAGTGCTGTTGACAACTCTTCTAGAAGTTAACTCCAAAATCAAAACTGGAGAAGGAAGCTCCAGCATCAAATATGTTGCAAGATGATAACGATTTCTTAGAGTTTTTGAAATGAGGCTTCATAATTAGTATTATTTGGATTATTCGGACTATTGTCCTCATCAAGAAATACCTGAAGAAGGCCAGAGGGCACATCGGCTGAAATGTTTTACAGATAACAATGAACAGGAGTCTGAATAATCTAAATAATACTAAGATAACAGTCATACTTTTTAAGAACACAAGGGACCAAGTAACCAATAAGCACCCCAAATCATCAACTTAATGAAAGGTTCATATTTTAACTCATCACCGGTAATTTCCGCTTCCAAATTTTTGTAAACAAATGATTTTAATCCGAAGTTTATGGAAATGTTGAACTCAAATTAAATTAAATAAACAGATGGTTGGTACACGTAATCAAATACTTTTTAATCAGAAATTTATGAATATTTTTCAACACTTAAGATGATTTAAAAAAAGACAAAAGACGTTTTTATACTAAAATAGTTTTCACTTAATCAGAAGAGAAATGCAATTATGTTTATTTTAAATAAAAATACAGTTTTTATTTACAAAATATTTTTATGCTTATTTAAATAAAAATACAGTTTTTATTTACAAAATATTTTTATGCTTTTTAAATAAAAATACAGTTTTTATTTACAAAATATTTTTATGCTTATTTAAATAAAAAGGATGTCGTTCAGAAATAGTATCACACAATTTGTAAAATTTATTTTTGTCAGATACAATATAATTGCACAAAATCGTCTGTTTATTTTCAAATATTTGAAAGCGAAATTTACTGGTGATGAGTTAAAATATGAACCTTTCATTAAGTTGATGATTTGGGGTGCTTATTGGTTACTTGGTCCAACACAAGTATTATTCTCATTATGGAGAGAGAGACATGGTTCATAACAGATTACGGAAAATTATGTATACTCTAATTATACAAGAAAAATCTAAAAACAAATATTGAAATAAAGTAATTATTAGTAATGCTCACTGTTGCATAGAGGCCAAGTCGGGTAGTAATAGTAGTAGTAGTAGTAGTCATCGTTAGCTCGATTAAACAACATATGAAAGTCGTATAGTCAAAAAGGGGTTGTTTATTTCTTTCTAGGTTCATGGGTTCTTTTTCATTTCAGAGAGAGAAAGAGTGGGGGCAAAGCTGTTCTATCATAAATCACATTCCTGGGTGCTGTTCACTGTTAGCTTAGACACATTACGACAGAGCCCCCCCCAAAAAAAACACATCTGACCCTTCTCTGGCCTGGTGAAAGAGACCAAATTTTCTTTATTTCCGTTTGTGGTCCCGGGGGTGGGGGAAAGGAGACATCCGCTTTCACCCTCCACAGAAAACCTGGAACTTCTGTTTTTATTTTTAAATCTAGTTCAGGGGTCATTGACCAGTCACTGGCTGACACAAGTTGAATCTCAAACTTTATCTTCTTTCTATTCTTATTTCTTATCTTTCTCCAGAAATCCGATTACCGTTTTCTTCTCAATCCCAAATTCTTCATAGACCATAATTCTGTTACACTCACTCCCTGTGATCTTCAAGTAGTAGCAAGTCTCATCACAACTAAATTTTCAAGCTGATTTTAGCAGTGCTGTGGTCTGAAAGGTCATAATTCTTCCTCTGATCTCCAATCATCCCTCCCCACGGTCTTTTCCAGATTTTTTTTGGATACTTCAACTAGGATATCACTGCCACATTCATATTCCAGATTTTTTTTGGATACTTCAACTAGGATATCACTGCCACATTCATATTCCAGATTTTTTTTTGGATACTTCAACTAGGATATCACTGCCACATTCATATTCCAGATTTTTTTTGGATACTTCAACTAGGATATCACTGCCACATTCATATTCCAGATTTTTTTGGATACTTCAACTAGGATATCACTGCCACATTCATATTCCAGATTTTTTTCAGTTATAATAGATAAATTAATAATAATCATATTTGTATTATTTAGATTTTTCGGACTGTTGTCTTTATCTTCATTTTTTATATCCAATGTTTCGGCCAATATGCCCTCCAGCCTTCTTCAGGTGTTTCTTGTTGAACTCAGGACCCTTCATGTCAAAATCAGGACCTTCACTGAACTTTAAATTGAACCCTTTATTTAATCCTTTAGGGTAGATTGTTCTCATTCCATTAACCATGACCAGATACAAGAGTTAAGTATTGTTATTTTCACCTGTAATTAATAACAAAGATGAGGACAACAGTCTGAAAAATCTAAATACAAATTATCAAGCTTCATCTCAAAAAATTCAGACAAATAATAATGATGATGTCCAAATTTTATCAATCTGAAACCATGCTAACAAGTCTCTCACAAGGCAAAGGGTTCTGAACCAGGAAGTCAGCAAGAGCTTTAGCAAAACTGTAGGACAGTGGCAGTTGCCCATGCAGCAAACATCCTCTCTCTGACACCAATTTTGACCAAGGGAAGAGAACAGAGCTGATACATCAAAATATCTGAGGGACTCCAACTCCTAGTTTCAGATATGTCGTTGTCGAATTTTCATTATATCAGTATAGTATAATTTTTGTTACTTTTTTGAGAGAAATCAAACAAATATTTAAAGTTGTTGAGACTAATGATGAGTCCAAAATATTAGTAAATTATTTCATGAATTTTTGTCAGTCAATGTCTTGTCTCTCTTAAGTGGAAAATGATAAGAAAATTTGATGAAACTTATCTAATGTCTAATATGTATTAACACTGAAGCGATGATTTGATCCTTATCTTGCTAAGTGGTGTTAAAGTTTAACACTTGGGTTTTGTTTGTCATTAATTAATGTGATATACAATTAAAATAAAAGAATTGCATGACCGTGTCTGCATTTCTATAAATAAGTTAACTTTAAAAGCAATTGTTATCTAAAAATAATTCATTCACAATTTAATAGTTGGATATCAATGTAAAAAAAACTAAGTCAAAAAGTTATTTATTCAAATCTTTTTGGTATACAGATTACTTTAAGAATTCTTTTGAATCTAATTTTATATACTGGCAGTGCCTATCAAAAATAGTTTGATCATTTACATATTGGTATTTCAGTCTTGAATCAGTGTAGTATCTGCGTGCTCTGCCTGACTTATTTTCTAGTCATGATCATAATGAATTTTGCTTATCTATATATTAATAAAAACTAGCAGGACCTGTGGATATATCACAGTATAATAATTATTACATTTGATATGTTTACTTAAGAGCTATTGCAAATAGTTCAATATGTAAAACATATCTTCATTTAACCTTTTTTTTCTTTCCTTCTTTTCATTATGTTCAATTGAAACAGATTAGTGTTATTGCTTCTGCGCACTCACCCCCTCACTATCTTTCCCCACCTCTATCTTATATTTTTTCTGTGTAAGTAAGTCGTTGGGGTGGCTTAAAGTCGGTATCAGCCAATCAGCGAGGGTGTCTATCCCCTTTTCACTAGCGCTAGACCAAGGAGATTGTTTTGGCATCTGAGGTGGTGCGCCACAACTACCATCAACTCCTTACTTTACCACACAGATCCGTGTGCTACTCATAAGCTGAGCTGGCGAGGGCCGGAATCGAACTAGGAATCTTGTTGTTTCTAGCCGAACGTTCTACCGACTGAGCTAACCCGGCCCATTTTTTCTGTGTAGCATGCCCCTTTTCTTCCCTTTATAATAAAAATGGAATGGTCCATTATTTAGCTGAGGTGACGACATTCATAAGAAATAAAAACACAGATAAGCAACATCAGATAATCAGGATTTCAATTTTTGCATTTCATCTGAGACTATTTTAATTAATTTTTAACCAGAGGGTGTTATCTTTAACGGTCGTACTTTTAATGAACACTAGTAGAATATTATTTCAAATTCTTATATATAGTGTGTAATCATGGCACAGCATATAGATTTTACTTAAAGTAATAACACTTAAAATACTTTGCCCTGTCAGCAAGGTTTAGAATATACAGACTGCATTCTTTGAAGAAGAGTAAGAACCTACAAAAAGGGGGTGACTTTTATATGATACTAAATTGCATCCAGTGGTAAGATTCCACTTCTTCTCTGGGGGGGGGAATCTGGAGTACTACCCTGTTAGGGGGGGGGGGAGAATCTGGAGTACTACCTGTTAGGGGGGGGGAGAATCTGAGTACTACCCCTGTTGGGGGGGGGGGGATCTGGGTGTCTTTAAACCATAACTGCAAACATTATTACAGACAAATAAAAATTTAAATTGTTTATGGAATTATTTCTCTGAATTTTTAAAATGAGGCTTGATAATTTGTATTATTCTGATTATTGTCCTCATCTTTATTGTTATCTACACAACGTTTTGGCCGATGTGCCCTCCAACCTTCTTCAGGTGTTTCTTGGCGGAACCTTGTTGTCAAACTTGTGAACCTACATGGAACTTCAAACCAAAACCTTTATTCAATCCACAGTTTAACACTTGAGTACCCAGTCATGGTTAATTGAATGAGAACAGTCTACCTGCGTGGATTGAATAAAATGTTTGGTTCGATGTTTATGGAATGTTGAAAATATGATTATCAGGTTCTGCTGACAGCATGGATTCCCATGACTCTTACCACCCGTCCCTATCGGTTATTGCTCCTTGCAGGTCTTCTGTATTGAAGCCAGTATCCACAAAGAGCTGATCGATGTAGGATTTGTCTGGTCAGCCTGCAGTGGTGTGTCCGTGTGTAGGTGTCCACAAGAGAACATCCCTTACGAGTTCATCTCCAGCAGTCTTGTTCATCTTGGATGGATTTGTGCGATAGGAGATAAGTGGCTGTACAGTTGCTTTTTTGGGGGGGAGTGCTGCTTCCAAGATTTGTTCAAGGATCAAATTTTGGTGTTGAATAACCCATAAGGGGTTGATATACCTTCTATACTTATATAAAGGGTAGTTGGGTGTATGGATGTCCGGATGAAACTACGAAAATCAAACAATTAATGACAAATATATCACACACACACACTAAATATCACCGGTTCTTGCTTTTTGTGCAAAAATTATGAAGATTCGATTTATATTCGAAGATATTTAAAATTCAAGATATACATAGAAATAGCATTGAAATTCGACTTAAAAATGTCCAGAATTTGTAAATTTCAAAAGTAAACAAGTTAATATACCAGGCATTTTATAATTAAATATTTTTTGCTTGTCTGGATGAAAAAAAAAAAAAGAAAGAAAGTTATATGCTCATGGGGGAGGGGGGGCATACGGCCTCCAGTTGAGAACCATTTATTCTATGTATTAATGATTTTGACTATAAATTAAATACTTATTGATAAACTTATGCAATTCCTGAGGATATTGTGATGTAAAGTATTTTTGCAAGCAATTATATAGTTTCAAGTATCTAATAATCATTTGTAAACAATTATAGCTTCAAGATACTTTTCTTAATACAAATAATTTGCAGTTTTATGGTTTCAAGTATTTCTTTTCTAATAGTAATTTTCAAAGATCTATATGGATCCATACGACTGAGGGTCAACTGAGTGAATCTATGAGTAAATAAAATGATGGGGTAACTCTACATTCAACCGAACCTCACCACCAGATAAAGTTTAGAGTTGTACCTAGGACACTAGTATACACAGGAATACTTTTCAGTTTTGAAAAGGTGTTGTTTCACATTTCCCTGTTGAATATGATGCCTTAATTTCAAAAGGACTTCACGTTCCAATTCTAAAATAACAGTTGCCCAAGACACCAGTGCTAGTTATCACATCGCTACATGGGACCATATTTTAAGACAAGTACCTATGTAAATTGTGACGAATTAGATAATATTTTTCAGTAAGAAAGAAAGAAAAAATATGATTGGTCTAATAGTTTAAGTATAACCCCCCCACCCCAAGAAAAATGAATGACAGTTTATGTGTACACATTACTTTTATTTATTTATTTATTTATTTATTTATTGGAAGATACTATTTTGCCTTTTCCAGTAAAATAGACAAAAAATAGGTTTATTTTGCCGGTCCTGGTAAAATACAAACCTAATTTTATGCTTATTTTACTGACCTTGTAATTTTTTTTATTATGAATGCATGTTAAAAATAACAGATTTAAGACAAAAGTTTATTTTATTTTGTGAAGGATAAAGACACAAAAAAAGAATTCTTCTAAATGAAAAATATAGATACCATTAACGATTGATCAAACTTGGGAATTTTTACAAAAAATCTTTAAATAATAATAATAATAATAATAATAATAATGTAATTTATTGTGTACAGTGCTCAGGTGCACCACAACTCATCAAAGTCTCATGTCAAGTACACAGAATAATGTTGTGTCAGGAACATGAACAGTTCACAGTAGTAATATGCATGTATGTATGTGTGTGCATGTGAATGTGGAGAGTGGCATCAGGTATAGTGTTGGCGGACTACAGGAAGCATGGAGGTTTTGAAAGATTCCGTGCTCTGGCAGCCTACAACAGATGCAGGCAGTTCTGAGCCTGAAAAAATGTTTCCGAAAGTCACGTGAACAGTGCTGTTTTCTGACTTTGTAGGCATGCCCGCATGTATTGGAGAGATGAGATCGAAAAGGTGCTCAAGGTTGCTGTTGTTAAGATGATTAATAAAAAATTAAAGGAAATGATTAAAGTAATTTTGACTATCATGAATTTTGGAAAAATGGCATTTTCCACTTTCAGTTGTTAAAACAAAATTGTAACTCTAACCACAACTCCAACCCTAACCTCAACAAGATGAATTCTTATCGAGTACCATTTTAAGAAATTAGCTTTTAGATTGATTGTTTTAAAGTTTGTATCACAGAATTACACAATTACTTTTTAAGCAATTACCTTTAAGATAATTGCTCGTCAACAAGCCTTTTAATCTTTTAGTTTTTAGATAGTTTGAAATATGTTTGAAATATATTTCAAATACATTTGCTGGCAAAATAGCCTGTGGTCTATTTTACCGGGACCGGCAAACTAGCATATTCGTCCTTTATTTACTAATTTACACAATGCAATTCTAATGTCCAATTCAGATAAATGACGTACCCACCACAAATTCATCTGGATTTTCTTTTAAATATTTTGATATGCGTTGTTTGAAAATGATGCATTTGTTTGTGAATTTTAGGTACCACCAAAATAGGTCATGTGATCAGTTTAGGCCATATTGAAGGAAGAAACGTAAATATTTTTGAAATTTTTTGAAATTATTTTTGAAATTTCGTAAAAAAGAAATAACGAACATAAAGTGTTGTTACAAAGAAAAACAGATAATTTAAAGATCAAATTATCCGACTGGGGAAAAATTACTCACCGTTATCTTGAAAAATAAGTAAAACAGTCCGTTTTTTTGGGGTTTTTTTTTACAATAGGTCCAGTTTCTTTGATATTTTTCTTAGCAGAATTCTGTATTGATGGTTCTTTTACTAAAAAAAAACTCTTGCATAGAAACTTATAAAAATCTTCTGATATAATTCAGACTTATCTTTATAGAAAAAAAAGTAAAAATCGTTTTTTGTCGTTTCATTTGTTCATATTTCATAAAATAAAATGGTGGGGGTAGACTTCGTAAAAAATTTTTTCCCCAAGTATACTTTAAGAAAATTTCAGACATTTTCATCAAAAGGTAAGTAATTATGGAAGCTTAATTAATTTTTCATAGAATTTTTAAAAAGCCTCTACTCATAATTTGTTTTTAGCTACGTTAAATTTCAATTGATTTAACGGTGCAAAAATGTAAACATTGTTTTTCGTATATAATTTTCATTATTTCCGTAAGCTGAAAAAAAAAAAATTTTTTTTTTTTTTTATTTTTTAAATCGGGATTTTTTTAAATGTTTCTTCTTTCGAATGGACAAACAATTTTCAAGATAATATTAACCTTTATGCAAGTTTCATAGTGTTAAATATGGGGGGGGGGGGGTAAATTTCACAGAGAAAATTGGTGGTAACTAGTGAAATTACTGTAAGAAAAATAAACAATCTTCAAAGTGTGTGTGTGTGTAGGGGGGGGGGCATGAGTTGGTCATAAAGTGGAGGTTCATTTTACAATACACAATTGGACACCGACTTTTCCTGCTAGTTTTAACACCTTACGTTCATATTTACCATGCAAATTTCGGGATTACATTTGTTTATGCTACGTTTTCAATTCGTAACTTCAGAATAGTTATCAGCTTATTCCAATTCTATAGACTTTAAAATTCATTTTTTTAAATTATCGCCATTTTCAAGGTGTATGTTGTTGTAACATGTCGACCACTACCGAATTTAGAGCTGGCAAATGGACATAAAATCAGGGTACAGTTTACATTGATTTCACATTGTAAATTAGACAGAACGTGTCAAAACCAGACACAAAGTCAGTGTCCAGTTATGCCGTATATATTACTTTAAACTGAACCTCCACTTTATAGCCATATCACAATTCCCAATTTTAAAGGGGTTTATTTTTCGTCTCTCAAAACTGAAAAAAATCCAGAAAAAAAATCATTCAATTTTTAAACAGACTAACATACATACACAAGAAAATATTTCCTGACGAAATTATATCCGAATCTTAATATTACTGTTTGTTACAACAGCATTTATTTCTTTTATTTCTAAATGGTGTAGTAGAAGAATCTTTTCCTCAAATTTTAGCTTAACCCTCTTCATGAACGGAAGGCACATTTAGAGATCCAGTAACCGAGGGGACCCGTCCCTACCTGGCCCGGCGGGCTATCACCTCATTGAACCGAGGAGGGGTGGAGTCAGCGGTACGCCCAGAAAAAAACGGGCATTTTCCGGATAACGTAATATGCGACCTTGAGCCATTTCTCCCACCGGCAAACTCGTACTAAAAATACCTTGTTTGTGTCCATTTTTTTTTGCCTTTAGCCTCCTGGGGTCGGGTGGTAGATAAAAATTTTTCTGGTGGGGGACGGTGAGAATAGCTCATTGTGCAGTTAAACTTCAAAAATGTATTTTAGAAGTTGCAGAAATTAAAATCTAACAAAAACAAGTAAAAGTTAAACAAAGAAAAAAAAACAAACTTTAGATTAGGTATACCCAAAATTGACCTAAAATGCGTTTTTGACAAAAATGAATTTAGCCCTACAGAAAATAATTTACTAAAAATCAGGGAATTATCGGCTAACTTTATAATGCATTATTTATTTTATTTCAAAACTTTCTGATTTTTTTCAGGTCACTTAATTTTGACCCCCCCCCCCTTAATTTGGGAGCGTAAAATCTCGGCGAGTTGGTTAGCGTTTGATACTAATTACAGTAGAAATAAAATAAAAGACCGAAGTTGTAAATAGAAAAACATTTCTAGGAGAAAATAAATACCGAAAATCGGAAAATAAAATGTAAAAAAAAAAAAATTTTGGAGATTTCTTTTTTACTCATTTCGATAATTATTTAATTGGCTATTATCTTATAAAAGAAAAAAATATACATCGATATTTTTTCTGCTTAAGGGGGGGGGGGGGCTAAATTTTCAATAGAGTTTTTCTTCAAAACTTATACTTTGATTTGACTAAAATAAGGTTTGCATTAAATAGATATTTATTTCTAGAATCTAAAAATAACATTTTAAACTTATAATATTTTTATTTTAAATGAATTTTATATATTAATTTTTCATAGAGAAAATACTTAATTAAACTTTTGAAATAAAATAACTGATGCATTATAAAATTCATTAATTGATAAATCAATACTGAAAATTTCATTAAAATCGGATAATTCCCTGATTTTTTGGTAATTTTTTTTGCAATCGCGAATGTTACATTAAATTTGTAAACAACCATTTATACCATTTATAAAGAGCGAAAATTAACGCGATCGAAATTGACAAAAAAATCGTTTTAAATGTATTAAAAATAAATTGCATATGTAATGATATTTTTCTTTTTTTAATGGTGGTCATAATGACTACTTATTGTTTTAGACAAAAGTTTGACCTTAAATAATAGATTTAATTGATTTTAATTCGTTTTTTTTTTAATGTAGCAGACGAATTTTGGGAAATCTACTTTAGATGCTTGCATTTTTCTAGTATTTCCCCATTTCAAGCAAGTTTCTCTTTCAAAATACTATCCATTTTTTATCTGCATAGATTACTTTATATTATTCATAGCTTAAATCACTATTTTTTAACAACCAAAATTTTAAGAAATTTTGTTTTGTTTAGTAAACAAAACAATTTTTGAATAAAATTGGTACCATCAATTTACCCACTTGTCCCATATTTAACACAATGAAACTTGCATAAAGGTTAATATCTTGAAATTTTTTGTCCATTCAAAAGAAGAAACATTAAACAAACTCCTGATGATTAAAAAGAAAATTCAGCTTACGAAAATAATGAAAATTATGAACTAAAAACAATGCAATGTTTATATTTTTGCACCGTTAATTCAATTGAAATTTAACGTAGCCAAAAACAAGTTATGACTACCGGCTTTTTAAAAAATTCTATGAAAAATAAATTAATGGTCTGATTTTCACGAACGTTTCCAGAATTGATTACCTTTTGATGAAAATATGTATGAAATAGTTTTTTCCTAAAATTAGGGTAAATATTTTTTACGAGGTCAACCCCCCTATTCTATTTTATGAAATATGAAAAAAATGAACCGACAAAAAACGATTTCTACTTTTTTTCTATAAAAATAAGAGCCTGAATAATTATATCAGATGATTTTTATAAGTTCCAATGAGAGAGATTTTTTGTAAAACAACCATGAATACAGAATTCTGCTAAAAAAAATATCAATAAAGAAATTAACCCTGTTGGAAAAAAAAACAAAAACTGTTTTACTTATTTTTCAAGATAACAGCAAGTAATTTTTCCTCAATTGGATAATTTGATCTTTGAATTGTCTGTTTTTCTTTGTACCAACTCTATGTTCGTTATTTCTTTTTTGCGAGATTTTAAAAGAAAACGTTAAATATTTACATTTCTTCCTTCAATAGGACCTAAACTGATCACGTGACGTATTTTGGTGGTACCAATAATGTTTACCAATAGATTTAAACTAGACTAGTTTTTGGCTTACGTGAGTGAACTTGACAACCCGTAGGGTTCCCGTTTGTTCAAACAGAAGTCCACAAATATGGATTCTAATTAAATTATTAGCATTTTTCATAATTATTTCAGTCTCCCTTTACAAATTTAAAAACTGCTTAATTCTAAGATCATTTCAAATGTATTGCTCTAAAATCTCGCTAGAATGTGCCGTTTTGACACATATACACACACACACAAAACAGAGAGAGAGAGAGAGGGGGGGTAGATTGTATCAGGTTATAGAAAAATACAATGCTACTAAAAATTCCCATAAATTGTTAGAAAAACTGTCATACATTGGAGCCTCGCAACTGTCCATATTTTTATTTTATTTCTTAATCTTTCAAAAATTATCAGATTAAAAAGTTTTCGGTAGTTATTGAAAGAAAAGTTTAAGGTAAACCCAAGTCAATCAACCAAACGAGAACTCGAAAAACAAAAACATCTGAATCAAATGCGAACTTAAAAATATATCTAAATTATTCCTCTAAGTCATTTTAAAATGCAGTAGAATTACCTAAGATTACGATTGTTTTCGAGTATTGATGCTAAATTCCAATATTCAACGTTAAATCTCAATATTTGACCGCGAAAATATTTAATTTCATCATTAAAACTACACGGCACAAAAGGGGTAGACTGAATTCTGGGACGTAATTTTTTAGCATAGTCTACTGGATAGATGTTAGTGGAATATGAAATGAGGTCCAATGTATATATTTCTGAACTCAGAACCGCATAAGTTTTTACGTATTTTTAAGTATCTCCATATTTACCATGATTTTTTTTTTCGTGGGAGAATAATCGGCCTAATTTACCACTGGGCCTTTTTGTCGGTGGTCACCGCCAACGGTCGATCTACAACGAAATCGGGTGATAAGTTTTGGGACCACAAAAATATTTCCCAGTGTTTGACAAATCTACATAAGAAATCTGGTTACACGAGTTTAGTTACAACATGAGAGTAATAAGGCAAAGGGAATAATATTTTCAAATGAGACAGGCTTTTTCCTAATCGAGAGCAGTTTTTTTTTTTTAAAGAAAATCGAAGTACATAAACATCACCCAAGAAGCCTAAATGGAAGAATAAAGGTTTTCAGAAAGTTAAAATAAAAAACTAATTAGATAAGATTCTTGATTTATTTTTAATTTACTATTTCCTTTTTAAAATTCACATAAAAAAGTATTGTTAAACCAAAGTATTCTTGTTATGAAAAATAAACGTCATGGAAAACACTTTTGGACCCCTATTTTATCACAAGATAAACATTTGTATTATTAGGATTTTTCGGACTACTTTCCTCATCTTTGTTTTGGCCGATGTGACCCCTGGTCTTCTTCGGAGGCCACACCGACCAAAATGTTGTGTATATAACAATAAAGATCAGGACAATAGTCTAAAAATAAAAAAAAAAATACAAACTACCAAGCCTCATCTAAAAAAATTCAGAGAAATAGTAAACAAAACAAACATTTGTCGAGGCATAAATAAAATACAAATTATAGCAGTATAATAAAATTTTGGGTGCAAGTGTGGGAGACTTTGCTGGGGGTACAAAAGAGGACTTTGGATTACTTCCAATTATTGCGAAAAATAAAACTTTTCAAATTGTATAATGTATCAGTGAATTAATCTTTACACGAGTTTTTAGTGTCAGAATTTAAGAGTTTACAAGTGAAAATAAACGTCAAAGAATTTTACTTCAACTTTCATATTTCTAAATCTTAACTCCAAACTATACTTTATAGATATAGAAAAATAAAAGCTATGACTAATAGTAGCTGTAGCAAAAATTAAAATATAGTTCAGACCAGAAGGAAGAGTAGATCTATTATTTTTCTGTGCGTGCAGTTTTGAAGCAAATATTGTTTTTACATAACCTCGATTCTTAAATCGACTTGTTTTAGTAATTTGAAAAAGAAAAACTTTCGTTAAAAACTTAAGGAAAATCCTTTTTTTTAAACGGATAAGTGCTGTGATTGAAGGATACGCATTCGTGACGACGAGTGGAAAATAGTTTGAAAAAAAAAAAAGTAGTATACAAAACAATCATTCCTACGTGTCGACTATCATGATATACATATATAAAAAATTAAGACTACGAAGAGAAGAATATAATATTTGCAATTAGAGTGGCAAGAATTTTATTTTAAAGCCTAAAAGTTAATTAGAAAAAGTAAAGTTTATAAGTGCGCTCTCGGAGATTGGCATTTTATTAACGAAAAACTGGGAAAGGGGGATTTAAAAAAAAAAAAACAACTTAAGAGAGGATTAAACTTTAGATTAAATGTAAAGAGATGTTTTTCCTGCTTTTTATTTTCATTGGGAACAAACAAATAGTCGACATTCCGGTATTTACATACGTAGAAAGAAAGAAAGAAAACAAACGTACAAAACAACAAACAATTGTGTACGAGGTTTAAGGGTGTTGTTTTGGATGTTATAATAGACTTTAAACGATGAATAATAAACATCGTAAATAATAAGAAAAATAAAACTTGCTTAAATCTGACAATGAAAAGAAAAGACAGGAATTCGCGGTAAATATAGCGAAGGGGGAGTTTTTTGTTTTATGTTTAAAAATTAAACTAATTTGATTCGATATGAAAGAGAAAACACCAAACAAACAAAAAAAATTGACTTTCGTGTTAGAACAAAAAAGGAATTTACAAAACAAGTCTAGTGAACTTATTTTTAAAAAATCTACATAATCAAACTAAAAATCGTGATAAGACCAAGACAAAAAAAAAATTTCAACCGGCTTTTTTCTTGTTTAAAACAAAGTATATAAAACTATATAAATAAATTTTAAAAGGGTACTTACACCAAGAAAAATTAGTTTGACGTTCTGTACTGGCATATTCCAATGATTATTATTAGTCCAAGAAGATATAAAACTCTGTGGCGGAAGACGATTCGGATGCGTAGTTGTAAAAATAAAGATTTAAAAAATGTATAGAAAATAAAGGCAATAACTCAGCTGTCAGAAGGAGTTCGAGTACAGTCACCGGCTCACCTTGGTTTGGTCAGTTTTTTTTTTTGTTTTTTTTAAAAAGTTTTTTTAATAGATAAAATCCGTTGTGAGCAACAATGATGAAACAATGATATTTCTGTACATTATAAAAAGGTGTAAATTTTTAATTCTGTCAAATCAAAATTGACAAAACTACATTTTCTTCCTGACAGAAGGTGATTTCATTTTTTTTAAGTATTTAGAACCCGAAAAACAGTTTATTTTTTTACTCTTAGTTATCTTTAAACAAAACTGCACATCTCTTTTTAAAAATATATTATATATCGAATGTTATTGTTAAGTAATGATACGGAGTTATTATTCATAGAGAATTAAAAAGAGAAAAAAAAATGCAAACTTTAAAATTTGCGTATTAAAACAAGGAAAGGCATATAGAGATGAAACATAAAAAACACTTTTTTTTTTATAGTAGGGGAAAATAAGACTAAAAAAAAAAAAAAAAAAGCAAGCAACCACTAAGTTAAAAACAGCAGTGAAGTTGAGTTTAGTTCTTGCCTATTTTTCGGTATAAAGAGCAGAGCATAGAGCTCTATCTCTCTCTTCACTACCTTTCAAATAATCTTCACTTTTTCTTTGTTAGAGTTTTGTTTGCCAGTGGATAAAAAATAAATAAACAACGTTGCTAAAAAAAAAAGATGTTTTTCTATTTCTTTCTCTTCTCCCTCCCTTTTCTTTTTGCTCTAACGCTAAAATAACCCGAACCTTCGCACGTCTACAATTCCCCACCGACTGACTGAACCATGTTAGTGTTCATCTCATTTTTATATTGGCTAATGCCAAATTCTCCCGCTGCCCTTCCTCCTCCTTCTTCTTCGTCTCCTCCTCCGCCAACAACTCTGGAGGGGAGGGTAGCGTTCTCAGCAGAAATCTCTCCCCCCTCTCCCTCTCTCCTACCACTAACTACTATCACCTACAACACACTGGTGAGTAAGTAATAATAGCAGTAGTCGTTGTAGGAGATTTGTCATTATTGATATATTGTCATTACTAAGACACAAACGACAAGTGTACGTGCTTCATTCGAATTGAACCGATCGAATCTTGGATCATCTTATAGCGCGAAAAACACATCCCCCCCCCCAACAGTCATGGGTGTTATTGTTACGCTTAGCATAGTTAGCGTTAATTATTTTATTCATTTGTTTTTGTTTCCCATTTTTAAAGAACTTTAGTTACCATTATTGGAAGCTGGTTTTTATGGGACAAATTTTCTTTCTTTTTTGTTGTTGTTATTCTAAGGAACCAGGGACCTCACGTAGTGTAAATGGTTCGCAAGCTGGATTAGCAGACCATTGTTAGTGAGTTCGATTCTCACAGGGTGCCTCATACTTCCGGCTTTGTGCCACAACTAAGCTTAGTAAAGTGATTTAATAAACCTTCTTCGCCCCTCCCACCAATAGTATATAGTTATATATTTACTAAGCTTAGCTTAGATGTGGTACAAGGCCAAAAGTATAGGACGCCCAATGAGAATCGAACTCATTAACAATAGTCTGCGAATCTAACTTGCGAACCATTACACCACGTCAGATGCCCTGTTATTTACTAAGCTTAGCTTAAATGGCACAAGGTCAAAATTATGGGGACGCCTAATGAGAATCAAACTCACTAATAATGGTCTGCAAATCTAACTTGCTAACCATTACACCACGTGAAGTGACCAATACTCATAGTATATACTAGGTACCACCAATTTGTGCGCTCATTTTAATTTTAAAAACGAATTAAAATTAATTAAATCGATTATTTAATCAGATTTTTGTTTAAGTCGAAAAGGGTTCGAGTCCCATTGAGAGCGGTTGATGTATTTTGGTGACTGTAGTTTGAAAGATTCATGGAATAAATGTGACGTTATGGTGAAAGGAATATCATAGTAGTTGTTATTTACTAAACTTTGCTTCCTTATGTCACACAGGTTACTTACAGTATCTGCTATTACTTAAGTGCACTCATAATAAGTATTGAATTGGTTAATCGTTGCTTAACTTCGTTGATCTAGTGGGAACCGATGTTTTCAGCGTGACTTGACCGTAAATCAGGAATATTATCGTATGTTTGGGTATGTAGGAATGCTCAAAACACGCTCTTTTCATACGCGCGCAAATTGTTAACAAATATTTTAAAACGTCAATAAAAAATGGAAAATTAACTTTTTAATGTTTTCTTTTATGTTTAATATAAAGAACAATTCCAAGTTTATGTATTAAAAAAAAGAAGAAAAACATTTCTGTTACATAAAACCTACATTTTTGCATTTTAAATTTAATTGCCGTAAATTCTTAATCTTTGTTGACATAGTTATCGCATCTTGACGCGAACAATTAGTCCCAAGTAATTTTTTATGGAGTATCATACATGGAATAATTTTTTTTCATTCCTTTTATTGTTGATTTCAAAAATAATAAATTCCTTCAAACAAACACTGTTTGAGCTCTACAGGTGTCACGGATTTGAACTTATTTGAAATTATTCACAGCAGCAGCAACAACTACAGTTAAAAAAAAAAAAAAAGAATAGAATATTATGTCCCCTACATACTTCCATTAATAAAAATGACGACAATTTTTAATTCAAACATTATTTTCAATTTTTTTTTTTTATAAAGACTGTACTATATTATGCCATTATTTTTAGCTAAATATTTTTTATACAATATTTTCTTTAAATAAATAAATACGATTTTGCTATACACGAAACAAAAGTATTTATTTTACATTTATAAATTTTAAAAAATCCCCCCTCCCCCCAAAAAGTAGACAACAGGAACTTTTAATATAAAATTCCTTAGAAAATAATCTAACAATTTAGAGAAAAAAAGAAGAAAGAAGATACATATTTTTTCTTATTTACGAGACTTAAGTTTCAAGGTTTAAGACGCCCTATTACCAAACATGGTCTAGTATCGATTTATTTATTTTTACATATGTTCCGTCATTGAATTATCTTTCCAAAAATGTAAAATTTATTTTCATACAGAAAAAAAATTACCAAGATATTTGTACGGGGGATCAATGCGCGAAACAAAAACTAACGAAAAAAATTATTAGACGTTTCAATTTAGTAAACATTTATTTACAATAAACGGTCATCTTTTTATTACTTCATAACCGAAAGTTTTATTAAAATCGGATAGTTAGTTTATTTTAGATGATTTTTAGAAGAATTTTCTGTGATCACCCATAACTGCAGGTGCGTGAAAAGGATCAACCCTATGGATATGTCATTAGAATTAATCAAGTTAATTTGTTTTTTTGGTTTTTTTTGTTTGTTTTTGTTTTTTAATGAAAAAGCCATCTTTGTAGAAGAGCAGTAATTGTACTCCGGTTTAGCTCAGTCGGTAGAGCGTGCGCTGGGAACCACAAGATCCCTGGTTCGATACCGGCCCTCGCCAACTCAGTATATGAGTAGCATAGGGATCTGGGCGGTAAAGTGAGGAACTGATGGTAGGTGTGGTGCTCCACCTCAAACACTAAAAAATCTCCCGCGGAGGAGGCTATCCACAGAAGCAGTGGACACCCGGGAGTGCGGCGCACCACCTATTTTGCCAGAAGAATTTGCCCAGCGATAACCAAGGCAGCCGTTAAGTCAGCTATACGGATGTGCGAAGAATGCCAGTCCATAGACCCAGCACCGATCCACTGGGAAAACGGAAAGCTGGAGGTGAATAGGAACTGGCAGAGGTTAGGAATGGACATCACACATTACGATGCCCGCCATTTCTTAACGCTCACGGACTGTGACCCGTCGCGTTTCTCCATTTGGAAGCAGTTGGCGAGGCAAGACTCGGCAAGTGTGATTCGCCAACTGGAAGCAGTGTTCTTCGAGCGTGGCCTGCCGCATGAAATCCTTATGGACAATGACACAGCCTTCTGCAGCAAAGAGTTCCGAGCTTTCGCACATGAGTGGGAAATTCACTTGCGATTCCGTTGCGCATACGCCCCAGCCGGGAATGGCATAACGGAGCGATGTCACCGCACGGTGAGACGAATTGCGGCCAGGATGCGCTGTTCCATACAGGAGGCTGTCTACTGGTATAACATCACACCCATAGACGACGTATCACCCTCACAGCGCCTGCCAACGGGATCTATAGATACGAATTTAGGGTGAAGGAAGCTAATGCTGCGACAGCGTCCTCGGGTCCCAAGCACAGCTCTTGGAGATCACGTGTGGGTCAAGGCACCGCAGAGTGCGGCAGGGGTAAGGTGACCGACATAATTAGCCCACAGTCAATTCTGGTGGACGGGATACCCCGCCATGTAAAGGACTTGTGCCCACGCCACTGTGTCACCACATCGGAGGAAGACTCCGACAGCACAACGTCCTCTGAGAGACGGACGGAGAGTCTGATGAATGACGACGAAGACACTGAGTCGGACAATGCACCTACGGAAGAAGCAGAAGCTGAACATCCCCGCCCATCTTTGCGAAGAAGTACTCGACGAAAGCGCCCACCGCCAGACTGTCATCTTTGTGATCATGAGATCAGGGGGTAGTGTGACGAGAGAAACCACACACGTAGTGGTTCGAAGCGTGCACGACTGTGTTTGGCATGCAGAATGAGATCAGGGGCGAGTGGGAAGATTGAACTCCTGATCGTGAGTCGTGGCCTTACGCATGTGAATTACTAAACTGTGCAGAGTAACCCGGATGTGAAGTCTCGTCGTGAGGATTGACGCGTGCTGATGAATGTCGAACGTGCTGCACGAGCAGGTCAGAGTAAGGAGCCCGGATGAACACTGAAATTGTGTATTTAAGGACCTGCCCTCCCAGACCAGGGAGAACGCCTGCAGTAGCATTTTGTCTGTTGCGACGAGTGGAAGCGAGAGAGAGAGAGAGAGAGAGAGAGAGAGAGAGAGAGAGAGAGAGAGAGAGAGAGAGAGAGAGAAAAGAAGATATTTGGATAGTGTTGGTGAGAAGAGTGCAGCATTGTTGGGAGAGATTGTTCCAGACTGAACACTTGGTCAGTTGGGAGAGCAAACGCGTCGAACTTAACTGTGCCCCCCCCTCCAGAGTTTATTTTCATTCTTATTAGATTGGTCTAACGCTAGTGACAAGGGGATAGATTCCCTCACTGTCTGGCAGATACCGACTTTAGGTCACTCCGACAACTTTACTTACTGTTTAACTCTTAGGTGAGGGGATTCATACCTTTTCCAAGGGTATTAGTCCGAAAATGAACGTATTAGCGCGACTAGAGTTCGAACTCGCTTACAACGATGTCGCAGTTCAGCACGTTAGCCAGTAGTCCCCATTAATTTCGGCCTTGTGACACATTTATAAGTTTGTTTTTACAATAAATAAATAGACTAATCAACCAGGGAGCGTCAAAGTGGTCGATATCGACACCCCGGGGTTGCTGGGATGATCTGAGAGAGTTAAGTACCTGAGGATCAGAAGTGGGTCGATAAACATGAGGGATAATAGAGAAAGCTTGATTTTTAGGGGTCGGAAGCTAATATTAAAAATAAAATCATGCACACATTCCTTGAATCTTTAGTCTCTATTTGTGGTATTTTCCTAAAAAGGGGAACCACTCTGAACGAATTTTATCTGTTAATTAATCTACCCATTATTTTCCCATTAAACTAACCCTAACCCTGTCTTCTTTTTTCCTAGTAGATCAATCAATAAATAAATAATTTATAAAATTCATTCAGAGTGGTTCCCCTTTTTTAGGTTGGAGTGATAGGAAATAACCCTATTTGTTTTGTTGGTCTTTTAAATTTAATCTTTTTTTACAACATTTCAATAAGATTGAACAATTTTCGACTAAGACTCATACCATACTTAAATCACCGGTCCTTCTATATTCAAGCAACGTTAAACGTTCAGTTCTTAGATAAGAGATCACTCGCGGTAAAATGTCTCGCTTTTTATAATATTTCTGATAGAATTTTATTGTAAATAATTTTTAACATTCTAATTTTGATTTTCCCAGCTCTTTTTTTCCCCAATAATATTAAGAGTCAACGAAGGCACCAACGAAATGGTAATATTAGTAATTTGTTTTTGTTTCAGACTAAATTTTTTTTACATGTGTGATTCTCCATAGAAAATTACGTTGGCTAATTGTTCCCGTCAAAATGCGATAACTATGTCAACAAATATTAAGAATTTATCGCAAATTTATTTAAAACGCAAAAAAGTACGTTATATGTAACAGAAATTTGTTTTTCCTTTTTTTAACATATAAACTTGAGGTAATTTTCACCTTTATTTGGCTAAATTCCTAGCATAAAATTGTGCGAGTGCATTATCTGAAATGAACTTAATTGTTATTAAGAACACATTTTATGATATTTTTGTGTTAAAGCATGCAGTTGTATTGTTTTCGAAAAAGTTTCTAAGATTTTTTTTATTTCGCACGGAGACTTTCAAAAGGGCTACCGGCTTGTTTCAAAGTGAAAGTCAAGGGAGGTTACTCTAATTGCCTTATTTGCTAGGAATTTAGCCAACTAAAGGGGAAAATTACTAACTTGGAATTGTTCTTTATATTAAACGTAAAAGAAATCATTAAAAAGGTAATTTTCCATTTTTTATTGACGTTTTAAAATATTTTTTAACAATTTACGCACGTATGAAAAATCCGTAAATTGAGCATTCCTATACGTCGTATAATGAATTTATAGCAAGTAAATTATTCGTGGCTAACTTCAGAATTTAAGAATTGCTTTTAAGAATTTAATAAAATGAACTAAAGGAAAACCCTATATCATAGGCACTAGCAAATAAATAAATAAATAAATAAAAAATAAATAATAAAAATAAAAAAATATAAAAACGACCCCCCCAAAAAAAACAACACTTTTTCACTTAAAAAACGAATCAAAATTAATTAAATCAATTATTTAAAGTCAAATTTTAGTTTTAGCCGAAAAGTAGTTACATAATGATAATCAGTAAAAAAAAAAAAAAAGAAAAAAAAAAAGAAAAATAATATTACATATGTAATTTATCCTAATTACATTTAAACATTGAATTCGCCCAAAAATGTTACTAAGAGTGAAGGTCTGCTACGCACTGAAAACATCTAATTAAAATTTTAAAACACTTTTAAAAGTTTTTTTTTTCTTAGAAATCAATAACAAAAACATTAAATACACTATATGCAGAAAAATTATTCGTATGTTTATATTTTCTATCCTTGTAATATCCCTTTTTGTTCAAAACATACAGAAAAACAAACCCCGCTTTTTCATAAATACAAATCTTATAATTTTAAAATTTTCCCGCCAAATATTTTGAAAGTATGGTAAACCAGAAAGACAATATTTTTTTACAGTATCAATTCACCAACCATGATTGATAAAAAGAATACCAAAAATCAGGAAATTATCCGATTTTAATAAAATTTGAAACTTTTTATGTGAAAACATTAAACAAGAATCACGACTTTTAAGAAACATAAAGTTGATTATATTTTATGTACATCAAAGTAATTAAAAAATCTGGAAATTTTTTTTTTTTTTTAAGTTTAATTTTTTGATTTTTAGTAATTTTTTTCTTTGCTTTCCACTCAATTAAAACTATTTTTCATTCCCTTCATATCTTCGATCTTTTCTCTTTTTATTTATACAAAAATTAGAGTCAGCCTTAAATATCCAATATATATGTTGTAGGAAAATTAAAATTAAAAAAAATAATTAAATTCTCACATGTGGGGGTAAAATTTCAAATTCCAATATATGGGTAAATTACCAAATTTCTTAATATTTAGGAACATGATTTCAAATTCCAATATATGGGTAAAATACCGATTTCTTAATATATTGGGAAATATTTTAAGGGGGCTTTTGTTGGGTAAATTCTCAAGGTAAATCTTGCAACTTTCAAGTTCGGATACTGAATGAAAAGATAAGTCAGAAGACAAAAGATATTTATATAACAAATTTAATATAGAAAAAAAAAAGAAAATGAAAGGTAGATTTGAGATATACGTTTTGTAAATTTGTTGTATTTGTATTGGAAAAATTTGGGATTAATTATCTGCCCTTGGCACCAGGGACTGAATCGACAATATCGTATACTGGCGCCTAAACTGAATTCCATGACTAAGTCACTTATAGTGTTGAGTAGATAGTAGCAAGACATCTAAATCTTGTCGCTCTCAAAACCTCAAAGAACCCCAGCAGATAAGTCTAGCAGCAAACGCCATTAAGTTTGCAATTGCGCCTTTCTGAATATATGTTTTTTTTAAATCTTCAATTGTTGTTTAAAAAAAAACATATTCAGAAAGGCACAATTGCAAACTTAATGGCCTTTGTTTACCAGACTCTTCAATTGTTGTTGTCTTCTTCATCCGAATTTAATTGCCTACCTGGGAAAATAGATGATGCCCGGCAAAAAAAGATCATATTTGCGGGGGAAAACTTAGCAGAAGAGTCCGGTGTTGTGACCTGATATATAAAGCTGACTCATCCCCGGTCATCAGTACACACAAATACTTGACATGCGCACTCACATACATATACCAACAGGCGCCAAATTTTTTTAATAAAATTCAACTGTTATCCTGTTATCAGAGAGAGAGAGAGAGAGAGAGTTGACTTGTTTTATTTTCGCTTAAAGAACTCACAGTTACCCTTTTATAAAGCTGGTTTATATAAAGGCATAACCATAAAATCTGGTTAACAAAATATTCTTTGGAATTGAAGTTGATTCCTTGAAATTGAGTTGGTTGTATTTTGTTGAATAAATCGTTTTTCTTTGAAAAAATGTTTTCTTGTTTTCATAGAATTTTAGTATTTCTTTGTCTTTAAAGTTTGGTTTTTCTACCTGTAATGAAAAAAATCCAAGTTAACAGTTAAAAAAGTGTTTTATTGACGGTAACATACATTATGTGCTGTGTACGGTTCATCACGCCATGTTGGTTGTGATAGTCCTTTTTTAGGGATCTCACCTTACCGAGATTTCCCTTAATCTCGTTATTTCGATATCTCAGTATACTTGTGGGGTGGCAGGAGGTTTAATGTTTTATGTTTAAAGGTAGCCGTGGTTATTCTTGGTGCGTGTTCCTAGGGTTTTGCTTTTAACCTCATCTTATTTGGTGGTCACGCTGAAAAAGGAATTCACGGAGAGAAAAGGAAAAGACAAAGACAAAAGGTATTTTAAGGATTTAGGCTTTATTCATGGGTCATATCCACAAAATGGTAAGGAAAGTCCTTCCTGGTCAGTGGTAGTGTCTAGACACAGTTAAGTTCGAATGGCCGAGAGATTATCTTGTGGGTCAGAAGTGGGTCCTTTTTCCCGCACATGCTCAGAGAGTTCTTCCGGTGTGAAGGCTCATGGGAGTTTGTTATTTTTTAAATTTTAATTCTATTTTAATCCCCACATACTACACTACCATAGAAAAGTTTTGTTTGATCTTGGTACAGGGTTTTGTTTGGTGACCCCTTGTCTAAGACCTGAGTAAATACCCAACCCTTGAAATATGGTATTCATTTGGCATGTAAGCTGTTATGTGTGTAGACGTTGATAGAAGATTGAGACAACACAGAGCTAAGGAAAACAACGACTTTATTCCACAGGTTGTGACACAGGAAGTGGACTTCCTCCTATTCGGAGCGTTACCCAAACCAGGGGTCATAATATGGGAGAGGACAGTAAAAGTGTATATTGCTTATATAGGTTACATCGTAGTAAGCGAGTTCGAATTTGAGTCACACTATTATGTCCAATTTCGGACTAATACACTTGAGAAAGGTATGCCCCCCCCTCATTCCTTGAGACGCATAAAACTCTCCAGACTTTTATGATACAAACAGATAATCTGAACGCTGACTAAAAGACCATACCTAGTGTTAATTAACAAAAAAGATAGTCTTTCATTTGCCTGTGGATCTCCTGATTCTTTCTCATTTTCTCTGCTTATCTCTTTGTCTGAGATGTGACTTTCTGCACCTGATTGGCTATAGCCAGTCGATGTCGGTTGCTGTTGTGAGAATGAGTGCGTTGATCACACCTTGGCGTAAGAACTGCCTGTTGTGTCAATACTTCTATCTATTTGCATTCTCAACTCCATATGATCGGCCAGTCAATTGTTTGTTTTATTCGTAGATCCCCCCTCTCTCTTGTGTGTGATCTTAGAAGCTGGACTAAACATTGTTGCCAACATGAAGTTGGATCAATTCTTTGGCTATGTCCTGTTGCTTCAGTTTCTTGCCTTCTTTATTTTGCGCCACCTCATTTGAGTATGGATAGCTGGGTCTTTGCAGAGTCTCTGCAGCCGGTACCATGGACTTTGTGTGTCGGCCTGAAAGCCTTTGTGTATTACAAAAGTTCCGTAGCCCCAGTAGTAGATCCACCCACGAGGCCTCACATTTCCACATTAGACGCTTCACTACTTTGACTGCGGCTTATGCAGTACCATTTTCTTGACTGCTGCCTGGGTATATCGTCCTGTCTGAACGCCTAATTTCTTGAGACCTTTCTGAATGCATTAGATGAGAATTAGGGTCCGTTGTCCGAGACGAGTGTGTCTTGTATCCCAAACCTGGCAAAATGGCTTCTTAAACGATCGATTACTGTGTCTGAGGTTGAGTTGTTTAGCTTGTCTACCTAAAAAGAATTGCGGTGCTGGTTCACTGTAACTAGATATTCATCTCCATCCCATTGGAGAATGTCAGCAGCGATTTGTTGCCAGTGTCTTTAAAAACATTCCTTTACAAAATAAGCAACTCTACGAATTAACATTATTAAGAAAAATAGAATCTTTTATATATAATACGGTCAAACTAAGCCATTGCTGCATGCCCAACGCGGGGAACTTAATTAATAAAAGTAACTTTTAAAAAATCAACAAAAACCAACACAATAAGCCCCTTAATTGTAACTGTATCAATAAAGCAGAATGTCCTCTTGAAAGAAAATGCCACCAAGAGTGCGTAGTATATAAAGTCAAAGTATATACCAATAAACCAAAGGATAAAAATATTAATAATAATAATAAAAAGTATACTTGGGATCCACACAAGAAGCCTTCAAAATTAGATACTATAACTACAAGAATAGTTTCGTAAACGAAAAATATAGACATAATACTAGTTTATCTAATCAAGCGTGGGAAATAAAAAAAGAAAAACTAGGGATGGAGCCCATCCTAAAATGAGAAATGATAAAGAAATGTAATAAATACAAAGCAGGAGACAAAAGTTAAAAAGTAGTTATAATACAACCTTTTTACGAATTTTCGATTTTTAACTTTTTATGGTAATTTTGACCCACTCGGATACCCACTCCCGTTATAAAAGACGTTTGTAACAACCTCCTTCAGTCTGAATTATCCTGAAGAATCATTTGGGGGAAACCTAGGTAGATAGTGTCTGAGTTATGTAAGTCCTTTTATATATATATATATATTATTGCTTGCCTAACTTGGACATGAATTTTTAAAATACTTATCTGATCCAAAAATACAAAAAACAATGATAATGCAAATATCTATATCTAATTTATATTTGTTTTTTTTTTAAATTATTTACTAGTTCTTTTAATGACACGTCATCTTTTCTATATTTTTCGATATGCCGTTAACACAAATGACAAAGCAATAATTTTGTTATAACACATATATACACTTACACCATCCGAATAGACTTGGGGAAGTTTTAGTTATTATTTTGTTTACTACTACTACTACTACTACTAGGAGGAGAAGGAGGAGGAGGATTCTCATCATAAATAACTTGTTACTCTAATCCGTAAGATGCCTATGACTAATTTTATATATAGATAAATATCTATAGCCTAATGGGTCATCTTGACCTGTCATTGGGGCGTAGAATAGGTTGAATACATACAGAAAAAGAAGAAAAATGGGTGTCCTATGTATGACACTAAATGGTGAGACTCCAGTTCTGGGTGGGGGAAGAGATGGATACATGCATTTCCCAAGTGCATTAACATGAAATGAAGTGCAAACAACATTTGAATTTGCTTCATTCAGTCCATTCTCTTTGTACTACATTAACCATACGTCCATATATCTATCTATATATAAAGTAATGTCGTGGTACCTGCATGTCATCTTATAACTCTGAAAAAAGATATCGTTCAGCATAAACCTTAATATGTTTATAATTAAGAAACGCAGAAAGTATGGCTTTTGATTTTTATTAATTAAGTGATATAATTCAATAATTAAACAAAAATTTAACGCTAAATATTTGCTTTTAGTTGTAAAAACTTTTTGTGAAATCGCTAATCTGTTTCAATCGAACATAATGAAAAGATGAAAATAAATAAATAAAAAAGAGCGAGAGCAAGAGAGAGAGAGAGAGAGAGAGAGAGAGAGAGAGAGAGAGAGAGAGAGAGAGATAAATCAAGATTATTATACTTTTTACACATTGAACTATTTAGTAATAGCTCTTACGTAAACATATCAAACGTTGTAATAGTCAAATTATCATACTGTGGTAAATCCACAGGTCCTGCTAATACAAATAGTTGTGGTTGATGCATCAAAATCAAAATATTGCCTGATATTTATTTTAAAAATTCTTTTCAAATATAAACGTCCCTGTTTACATGGTTCCCTATTCATCGGGTGATATTGGAATACTTTTCTCTTCCAAAACAAAACTGTCTAATTGCATCATTATATATTACTATATTTAGAGTTTATCGATCGTTAGATTGTTTGTCCGCCAGAGTAGATTTCTCAAAAAGTTTCTACAGCTAAAAGCAAATATTTGGTCACACCTGGTGGGGTGAGTCAAAAGTTTTGCAATATTTTAATAACGTGAGGCACAATTCGATGCTTCTACTGGGGTAAGATGAATTACGGGGTCGTAGGAAGCTCTTAATCTCCCGGTGGTCGACTATTGTTCCGGACGAAAAAAGAAAAACAACACAAATGGAAATTACACACATATATTAACAAAGGTACAAAATTGTTGCAAATTTTGATGGCATTTGCTATGAGATTTATCTGAGAGGTGAAATTACAGTTCGTAGGTGAATTAGCGCTAGAAAGGGGTTCTACTCGCTGTGGTTGTAGAGTGCAGTAGAGACGCGTCCGCCTCGTCCGATAAATAAAGTTTTGGGGAGTGCTTTTTTTGAGCGACTCTCCTAGTTAACTGCCCTTTTAAGTGGGCCGTGGCTGGAACCCTTGTTAAGGTGATTATTCAGGTCGACAGCCTTCAGATTAGTATGCTGTTGAGACGCCTCCGTCCTGGTCGACAGCCTTCAGACAAGTGATGGTTTGGTTTTGCCGCCAACATACGATGTTGGCGATTCGCCCCCTATTGGCATGGGGGGGATAATTCTCTATCGGTTTTTCCGATAGAGGTTGTGAAGGTGATGAACCACACTGGATTGTGATATGCTGAGCTCACCTGATACTCTCTGCGTGTAACCAAGTAAGTTACTAACTAGTTACCTATCAGGTGACTAGAGTGGGAGGAGAAGCTCTCAAAGTAGTTTTGACTAATGAGAAGAGAGCGCCTTTAGTTTGAATTCAGAGTTTTCTTTCTCATAGGTCGGTTGCAATACGAAGATTAAAGAACCCAGTCTTCTCATAAAACGAGGGAGAATAGTCCTTAGATGTTATATCTACACTTCAAACCAGTACCAATGGCATATGCATTCATACATGATGTTACACCTACCTAAAAATTGTTTGAGCACAGAATCAACGTTGCACTTCACAATGTAGAAGCAGCTACGTCCTTGAAAATGACCAAAGATAGTTGAAAGTACCCGTACTCGGGCTACACAAACAGACACGTTGGACAGTTTTTAGCTCGGTAGAGCGTCCAACTAGGAACCACAAGGTTCCGGGTTCGATACTGGCCCTCGCCAACTCAGCGTATGAGTAGCACTGGATCTGTGCAGTAAAGTGAGGAGCTGATGGTAGGTGAAAAAAAACACCCAAGAAACAAAAAAAAAAACAAACAAACAAACAACAAAAAACCAAAACAATCTCCTTGGTCTAGCTCTAATGAAAAGGGGATAGACTCCATCGCTGTCTGGTTGATACTGACATTAGGCCGCCTCGCCGACTTTACTTACTTACAACCACAGTTGTGACATAACCAAATTCGTGTCTGTCATTTTTACTTAAACATTTCTAAAAAGAATCTGCTGCCTAAAACACATTCTATTTTGGTTTGAGAATGTATCCAAGGGCTGAGTAGTAACAGATACAGAGAAAATGAAGACACAGAGTATAAAGAAACTAGACACGTAACGACAGTACTCCAAGGTTTGAAGTATGGAGTTAACCACGAGTGTGGCAGACAGGTTGAGAGTTAAAGAAATAACCAAACAACTAGAAATAGGAATAAAAGACGTGTATTACATAAAACAATAAGGATTGCAAACTTTAGTTCGTCTGCACAAATGTTTATAAATTGTAATAACTTATCTGAGTCCTGAGATAGGGTATTATCAGAGCCCTTGCTACGGCCTTCTGATAGTTCGGATATGATAGACGTTCTGTTTGATGTCCGACTCCGATGCTGGTTGTTGAGGAAGAGGAGTGACCCTTATCTAGGTCTGTTCCCTGTGAAAGCGGGATCAGAAGAGGCCGAGTTTGCTTATTCGGCTTTGCCGCCAAAGTATGCTGGCTCATGATTGGTTGGTTCGAAACAGAGGCTCGTAGAGACAAGGACGATAACACCCATACCCCAGAATTCTCAATAAGAGATAGACAGGCAGAAGGCCAAAATATTTTTCAGAACAATTAAGTCCTGAAATTACGTTTTCAACTAGCTAAAATATGACCATAGGCCATATTTCTTTAACCTTTCCCATAGAGAAGATGGACAATCAATGTAACATCTATGATAAATGACAACAGGATCAATTTGGATACACGTACAGAATAGCCCACTCATTAAAATTGACTTTTTTTCCCAATGCAATATATATATATATTAACATAAATGTACACGGTATTAACCTACTCGAGTTTCACCATAAGGATCTTCAGGGTTAAATCTACTGGATTAATCACGATATTGATTAATGGCAGTCGATTACACGTGTGTGCTTTTTTTTGCGATAAACGGTTGATTATAGGTCCGCGGTCGAAGAACGCTGGTTTTAAATTCAAAAATTTGAAAGAGCGGAAGATGCATTTTTTCAAAGGATCAAAATATAAACATTGTTAGAAATCCGCTTTGTGCTATTGTTTTAAAGGTTTACGACGATGATGAGGAATGTCTATATTATTATAGAGTCTGTAGTGATTAAACGTGTTTTAATAATGTATGCATAAAGTTATTCATTTTGATTAAAGCCAGTAGAATGTGTATATATGTATAGTATACATATATACACATTCTACACCCCCCTTGTGCGTATACATTGTATACGCACAAGGGGGGGTGTTTTACTATTTCAATGGTCTTATTATTAGTGAAACTTGAATCAACTAACCACTGTGACCATTTTCACGGGTAAGTCACTTTTTTCCACAAATACCACACACACACACACACACATATATATATATATATATATATATATATATATATATGAGTTAAGTTAGGACAGTTTCTCGTCTATGATCTTCAGACCAAGAAGAAGAAAAAAAGATCACATACGCGAGAAACAGTAACCAGGTGTTGTCTCCATGTCCACACCCACCTAACTCAAATATAAACACTATGTAGCGTTAGTTTGTATTCGCCTGGTGGAGTTGTCTGCCCCTTTAGTTTGCTGGATGCCCGCTAGGGCACCATAGTATTTAAGCGCCGGATTCAAACCCTTTCGTCCTCTTTTCCTGTTTCAGCAACTACGAGCCACATGGGGTAGATTTTATCTAAACCCTCTCGTTGGGGCTCCGCCCCCCTTACATTACTGTAAGTCCTCACAGCATGGACTATTCCTAGTCTCATGTATGTACTCATATATGTATATCTGTATCATTCATGAATGTGTCTTTATCTGTATTTGTGTACCCCTCTTTATATGTACTCTGTTTACCATGTACTTTGTATCTTCATATCCATGTGCTGTGTATATTAAATGTTTTGTCCGTTAACCTTCGTCGGAGTTATTTGTATCCAAAGTATCTAATAACTTTGCACCATCCTTATAACTATATCATTGATATTCAGCACTATCTGCTTAGAAATATACCACCCATATCATAAACAATTTATATATAATATATATATATATATATATATATATATATATATATATATATATAAGTGTATTTTGGCAGCATTTTTTCTTTTATACAAGTTTTGTTGAATTGAACAGACAATTCCTGTCTGACAAGTCTTTCATTGATCCGTTCCAATCTTCGGGCCATCCTTCTGGTGTCAGGGTGGAACTGGTATAACAGTCCACCGAAGGTTTCAACACTAGCGCTTTCGGCAATACACTTTGCCATCCTCAGGTGGGAAACGATGGAATAGTTTTCATGTCTCGTTTTTAACGAGAACGAGTAGTAGCAAGGAAATAGTGGGAGGTAATATCAATTGGTAGTGGGAGGTTTTTGGAATGGTCGTAGTTAAAAACGAGACATGAAACTATTCCATCGTTTCCCACCTGAGGATGGCAAAGTGTATTGCCGAAAGCGCTAGTGTTGAAACCTTCGGTGGACTGTTATACCAGTTCCACCCTGACACCAGAAGGATGGCCCGAAGATTGGAACAGATCAATGAAAGACTTGTCAGACAGGAATTGTCTGTTCAATTCAACAAAACTGTGTGTAATATATACATTGTCCATTCAAATAAGAGTAAGCTTCAGTCATTTGCTTCATTTCTTCACTGAAGAGTAAAGTCCTAAAACTACATCTACAACTAGCAACAATTCGACCATGGACTTTCCCCACTTTTGATACTTTTTAGCACACCTTGTAAAAGTAATTCCGCTTTTCATGCCCTGGCTTTCTTAGCTTGTGTCAGATTACACAATTTTCACCTGGAAGTCATAAGTAGAGAAGGTCAGAATGCAGGTATGTTGTTAGGCTTTCTTACCTTCTAGGTAGGTAGATAGGTAAGGGTGGGGGGAGTAAAGTCCGACAGAGAAATGGGCTATAAGGTGGTGAAGGTCGGAATGTAGACATGTTGTTGTTTCTATCTTTCCTTCTCTTTATTTCCTCGTTTATGGACACACACACACACACACACACACACACACACACACACATATATATATATATATATATATATATATATATATATATATATATATATACACATATTATTCTCCTCACTCACCCCTTAATGTACGCCTTACACTTCTAGATAGGTATGTGGTAGGTAGTTGGGCCTGAGGGTGGAGTATAGCCTGGAGAAGGTCGGAATGCAGGTGTGTAGTCGGGATTTCCTCTTTTATGGACATGTAAACATCATTGTCCTCTTCCGCTCTCTCCATAGCGCATGCTTTACACCCCAAGGTAAGTAGGAGTGGGGGAGTAAAGTTTTACAGAGAGTGGGGTATAGGGCAGGGAAGGTCAGAATGCAGATGAGTTGTTGCCCTCTCTCTCTCTCTCTCTCTCTCTCTCTCTCTCTCTCTCTCTCTCTCTCTCTCTCTCTTTATGGATTTTTAAAATTATGTTCTGCTGAGACGAGTAATAAAAGTACACATAGGTGGGTATTGGTGGGTGTTTTTTTAATCAATTTTTTTTCTTTTTCAATCAATTTATTTTCTTTTTTAAATCATTTTTTTTCTTTTTTAATTTAAAATTAAAAACAAAATCCACCTTAATTCTCCACTGGTACAGAATTTTTAAAAACTTTTTTACATTTTTCATTTTATCTTCAATTTTTAAGTTTTTAAAAATTTAATTCTTTTTTTAATAAAAAATATTTTTCTTTTTTAATCAAAATTTAAAAAAAAAGAAGATATACCATAATTCTCCACTGATAAAGAATTTTAAAAGTTTTTTTAAAATTTCTAATTTTATTTGACTAAAATGTAATTTAAAAATGAAAATGCACAACAATCTTTCTGTATTGTTTAATATTATTCTTTTCACATGAACGCGGATTTTATGATGTCATAAGCCATAAATTATTCGAAAAGATATTATCAGTTGACTTCATTGAACAAATAAAATTTTGAGTTGGAACAAACAAATAAGATAAAATTAAAAAAAACCCAAAAAACTACAAGGACCTTATATATTCAATCAAATTTATTTTTACAATAAATTGAGTTGACTGCAAAATTGTCTTTTTGCCAAAAATCAAAACTGATTTTTTTTTAAATAACAGAAGACAACCAGTAAAAAAAATAAAAAAAATAAAAAAAGAAGTACAATTAAGTCACATACATGGTAACAAATTTCACAGCCACAAGACCAATCTCTTCCGGTGCCTTTTGTCTGGCATTGAACGCTGGACTATGTGCCATTTATGTATAGAGAGTTTCACGTGACCTCTTGAAGGATTGTGTGATTGGACTATTTGACCATTCCATGTGTGTCAGATGAATTCCAATAAAAAGGAGGAATAAAAATGGCGAATATATAAAAAATCTTATTTCTCTTCGTTGATTTGAATTTCAATGTCAAGAAAGGTATCTCGCAGGAGATAAATGTTTCTCTTCTTTTCAATGAACAGATGGGAAAAGCATGTCCATTTCGTTCTAAGAGCGGGAACTGAAGATATATCTTATCTCATCTAAGACGAGACTCCCACAACCCCCCTAAAAAAAGAGATAAAGGAGGTCTTAATTGTCACATGACCAATGGGCATATGACATGGGAAGCCACACCCCCAATCCAAGAGCAGACAATTATTTTTGACTCCTTACACCTTGATTTAAAACATTACCGGAGAACGTTCCTCTCTTCACAAGGATTTTTCTCCTTTCATTACTTCTGAGCCTTAGTAAAACTAGCCCTCCCCGCCAAAAAAAGCACCCCCCGGGCGGTGTAAAATTAATTTTTAAAAGATATTGCTAGAGAGGGGGAATTAAAAATTCAATGTTAGAGGGTTTGTATCATAAGTAAAACCATTAAATTTATAAAAGGAGTAAAAAGAATAAGACAATCAGAAATGGACACTTAGCGTTCCCATTGAAATTAAATTGATGAATTATCAATCACAGAAATCATTGGTTTATTGGTGGATCTTTAATTGTGTGAATTTTTGTTTAGAAGGTCCGAAAATTGTTAAAATAAAATAAATATTTTTTGTTATATTGTTAGTTAAAATAGTACATGTCCACTGTTAAAGTTCATCAAAGAGTATGACAGGATTGTTCTAGGACGAGTCTTTTAAAGTCTCCGATGTGGGGTGGAGACGTTGGTATCACTAGAAAGTTTCCGGACATACCTCTCAAAGTTGTCAATATTTATGGGTCTCGCCAGCAGCAGTATTATTCCTTGCATGTTTGTATCCAAATTTGTATGTATTTCCTTTTATATGTTTTTTTTTTCTTCAAAAACAGACAGGATATGGTTTGAATAAAACCGAACCGCTATAGCATCGGCTTCAAAAATGTCAATTTTCGAAATACTTTCTTGTTTTTTCACAAACTTTATACACATTTATATCACGTATATACTATTGGGTTACTTGAAGGTAGATAAAATATTTAGCCGTGCCCCCCCCTCGCCAAGGACCAAGCGTTAGTGTATCCATGATATACTAACACAAATAAATGGAAAGAAAAACAAATTAAACTCATTGTTATATTTCAATAACATTTTATATATTATATACATATTATACTTACAAGGGGTATTAAAAGAATAAAATATACAAACATATTCCTACAGCTAGAACTATATACATATCTCTTGTGAGACCTCATGAGACGCAAATCTTGTAACAAACTTCCCGAAAATTACCAGAATATGTGACTTCCAAGTTTAGCTAATTTAGTAGAGATCAGTGTTACTTTTAATAAGAACATTGGGAAGGATTTGAACTATTATACAGCAAACTGAAATTGGACTAATGAAAAAATATGGGTGCTATTCGCAGAATTGCGTCCCGACATCCTGCCATAAAAAAAACGCTAGGCGGTGATAGCTGAAAAATACCCCCAACCCCACCTACAAATGAAGTCCCTAGATGAAGCAGTGCCTTCTGTACATGAATTGATCGATTGAAGGCGTTTTTATCGACAAATTATTTTTTTAGTGGTTTGAAGGCGTTAAAAGTAAGCCATATTTTTATCGACAAGCAAATGTAAATATTTAGCCCCCGCCCATTAAATATTTTAAAGATTGAGGGAGGAGGGGGGGGGGTTAAAAATATTTACATTTACTTGTCGAAAAAAAACTGGAGGGAAAACGCCTTAAGCGCTGATTGTTTTTTCAACATATTCAAAAATATGGCTTACTTTTAACGCCTTCAAACCACCACCCCTAATAATAATAATAATAATAATAATAATAATAATAATAATAATAATAATAATTTGTCGATAAAAACGCCTTCAATCAACAAATTCTACCTTTTTTTATAAGGCAGGAGGCCAGGACGCAATTCTGCGAATAGCACGAAAATATGAAATAAATTTGTTACATTCACAACCCATGTTTATTTTATTTTATTTATTTATTTTAGTAATTTTTGTATAACCCTTTGCCGTCGACCTTTCCAGCAGTTAAGCGACTTCATCAAGCGACTTTCTGATACATAATTTATAGGTAGCCTACAATTTATGTCTGTAAGTGTAGTAAAATTCAAATAACGGTATGGTAAATCGAAAGTTATCATTGACCGTTGTATAAAGTTGTAAAAGTGATTAACAAGGCAGTTCTCCTTATCTGACCATGACGCCGATTGCTGATTGGCTGAAGGTGAGCGTGAGAAGAGAACTAGTTTAGTTAGAGTTGTATCCCGAGATGTAGGGCATACAGAATTGATAATAAAAACAGGGAATATGTTAACAATAACAATATTTGTTTTATTTATTCTCACTGACAGGGAATACAGTGGATGGTTTTGGATTCAGTTCGGCATGATGTATGATACGCGTGTGTCACGTACCGGGTCCGGTTCTTGTCTGCCTGGCTGCCAGTATTTTGTCCTCCTCCTTTTTGGAGAGTTTCCGGTTCGAATCGTTAGAGGATGATAACTCTCCCTAACAGTTAGTAAGATTTAGGCCGTTAGTCAAACGGACTAGACGTAACATTGTCTGTCCTAAGATGCCAAATTCTCACCACACGGTTGAAAACCTTTTAGGGCTTCGGGTTTTTAATAAAGAGTAGACGTCTTGAAAAACATTTAAGCCTTGTTTAATTATTACCAACAACAAGAAATAAGCACAGACAACTCAGTCCAACAGAAAGAAGAAAGTCCGGAAAAAGAAGATGGTCGCCAACGAAGCAGAACCCATCCTTTCTCCTCTCTCCCCATTATATACCCGATGCAAAGGGGTATATAACACTTCTTACTTTCAAGAAACACAACGTGGGCAGATAGTGTGTGTGTGTGGGGGGGTGTGAATAACGCCGACGCAATCAACACAAGCAGAACAGTGCCTAACAGCGTAACCTGACGAAACACCAGAGACGTGTCCACAAGTGGAGACACAGCTTGTGGTAACCATAGCGGTTCTAGAGATTAAGAATTGTCATGGTGCAGTGTGGGGTTACATAATCGGTATCTTAAGACTCAGGATCCAACCCTGAAAGAACCCAAATGGCCAAGTGTTTTAGATTATTAAGGCCGTGACGTCTCTATGATTGTAGTGATTTGTTTCATGTTTCAGAAGGAATTAAGGGTGGGTGGTTGATAATGCTACCACACGTTTGTCGTGATCGTGTGTTGCTTACTTCGGGATTAGACCGTGATTCACATAATCGTGAAATTATAGAATCAGAGGCCCTAGAAATTAATGAATTATATATATATATATATATATATATATATATATATATATATATATATACCAACCCTGCTGTACAAGTAGGATGCGAAAGAAAGTAAATTTCTTAAGCAGAGTTTAACAGGTCTGAGTTCAGACTTTTCCTAGACTAGACTAGTTACCCAGCCATGGTTAAAGAGCCCAGCCTGCCCTACTGTTATACCCATAGCTGGAGGGAGAGTAGTTGGAGTATAAGTGCTATGTGAAATGTAAATAACCTCGTCCAGTATTTGACGTTCATTTCCTATGTATCTAACCACTATTCCACGTTCCTTCACTCATATTTAATGGTTCATAATTAGTTAATAAATGGCACCTTGGTCTGGGGGGGGGGGTACTTACAAATTTCCCTAAAGGAGTGAATTGCCATCCTGAATGAATACTTTGGCGGTAAAATTATCACGTTTCGCGGGACTCATATAATTCCCAGGTTAAAAGCAAGTAAATTCGGATAAAAGAAGACGAGAACAACAATTGAAGATAAAAAAACAACATATATTCAAAAAGGTACAAAAAGGTTTCAACCTTAATGGCACTTGCTGCCAGACGTCTTGTTGAGGGTATAAGATAAAGGGAGTACTTGATAACACGATTCGCTGGTTGACTGCCCATCACGATAAGTGACTTTCGTCATGGAATTTAATTTAGGCACCAATATCGTATATTGGCGATTCGCCCTCTGGTGCCATAAACTGCACTTTTCCCTTTACTACCAATCTCCACATTATGGTGTTTTAGGCCATATATATGTTGTTAAATTGAGTCAATATCAGTGTTGTTATGTGTAGTTTCGTATTCCTTGTTGTAGCACTAGTAGTAATTCTTCGAGCGTATCGTACCTCTAAGTCTCAGCTTCTCGTAGCTAATTCTAATCTGTCTCTAAACTTTCTCTATATATCTCCTGCTGTAATACACATATGTAAATGAGATAACACGCCATTGGCTATCTCACTACAATCAGAAAGCTTATGGACAAAACTTGGAATTTAAAACAATATTGTATTACATTCATACATAAAGAACATACAGTTGTAATATTTTCAGTTGCAAACAAATTGTAATGTTTGCGGCTATATTGTATTATATAAATATAAGCGAATATAAATCAACTGTAGGAGTTATTTTCGTATTTGCATGGGGAGTTGTCTGCCCGTTTAGTGTCGCTGGTTTCCGCTAGGGGCCTCGTGTATTTAAGCGGCTGTTTTGAATTTCTCTTCCTCTTTGCCTGCTGCTCGACCTACGAGACCACATGGGTTAGACAATTGTCATTCTCTTCTTGTTGGGGCTTCGGCCCTCAACGCCGGACTTGTCACTGTAAGTGATTTATACAGCATGGACTATTCTTAGTCTCATGTCTGTACCTATATATTATGTGACTTTTATGTATGTATGTATGTACACTATTCTATCTTCTATTCTTTATGTATCTCGTCATATCCATGTGCTGTATACCTATTAAATGTTTTGTCCCTCAACCTGTGTCGGAGTTTGTTTGCGTTCCAACGAGTTATGACTTTGTCATAACCTTTGAATCTTACAACTGGTGATACCCCGAAGTGATACGAACACGTACCTTTTTGGCCTAAGTCGACCACAACAATGGTCGTAAAAGTACTCGGGATTTACACAACTTTACTAAATTCTTGGTAAATGGTTATGTTAAAGTTCTCGTACTTACGAACGGCTCTTCGTATTTTCTCTGTTGTTATAGTAGCAGTAACAAGATGACGTCCGCCTCGATCGAAATATTGGTTGAAAAAGAGGTGGATACTTATCTTTGATTTCTGGCGCCGAAAATTGCGGATCTGTGATTAATTGGTTTGAAAAAGGGTATGTCGGCCAAGGGAGACAACCCACCTACCTTAGATAGAGTTTTTTTATAACATCACAACGACATACTTTACAGAAGACAAGAAAACCATTCTTTCTGCTTCTAGGGAAAGACTCACGCCCTTTCATTGATTGAGTTAGCCTCCTCCTTCCGCAAAGGAATGGATGAAGACAATGCGTTGATAACAGACTCTGTTTCTTAACAACATATTTCCTTAACGAAAATAAACGAGTGTTTTCGCCCAGGATGTTTTTTTAAAACCTGGGGTACTGTAAAAGCGCCGTATAAGAGTGCTGTCTGCGTGAGGGCCACACCTGTGATTGCTGAGGTGTGATCGGCTCGCGGACCGCGTGTTTGACGTGCCTGGTATAGATATTTCAAAATCATTTCCTGGGTTCTTAGTCTTGACTCTCAAATCTAGGCGACAAATCAAAATTACGTAACAAGTGTTGTGTGAGACGACCTGTTCTGCGCTCAATGCACGATGTCTAGAACCCCAAACGTTGTGATATTCTGTGCTGGCCCATTTGAAGGCATGAGTCAGAAAACAGGTTCACAAGGATTAAAAACAAAAACAAACAACAACTATAAGTGTTTGTAAACAAGACGCGGATGGAAGAAGGGGGTCTGTGATACTTTAGAAATCTATCTCAACTGGCTCGCTACTGACTTCACTTGTTGTGGATTCGGGGCTAACTACTGCTACCGACATTAACACCTCTAGGGTCCGGGGTTGACTGCCTTAGTGCTGGAGTTTAGCTGTATTTATATAAAATTCTCCTTTCCCACCCATCTTCTCCGGACCACACAGATGGCCAGTACTTAAATCCAATCGCCGACTTCTAGTCGTCATTAACCCTTAAAATTAAAGCAATTAAATATTTTTCCAGACTTAATGTCTTCAATACTTCGAACATTCATTTTTTTCAAAAGAGATTTCCTCATAAAAATAGCCTCTTTGTTTTTAATACCTGGGTGCATAAGATATTATCACTAAGTGGCCTAATTTCATGGTGGTCGTACAAGTCTCTTAAACTTTACGACCTAATCTTTGGATTCGTAAAAAGATCAACCACCCACCCCTTTTACTTATGCCTGGCTTGAACCTATTCTCTTTCTTATTCATTTATTTATTCTGACCATGTTCGTCTTCAATCATAGTATCACAGTTGTGATTGGTGATTTATTTTTTTAATCTTTTTAATTTTTTTTTACTTTTATGGTTGTGTGGGGTTTTAAGTATTTTAATGTTTGGTTTAAAGGTCGCTGGTTATTACTGGTGCATGCTCACAGGTTTTCCTTTTAACTGCATTATAATAATAATGAAATTTATTGTGTACAGTGCTCAGATGCACCACAACTCATCAAAGTCTCATGTCTAGTACACAGAATAATGTATTGGTGTCAGGAACATGAACAGTGTATATGTGCGCGTGCGTGCATATGTGTGTGGAGAGGGGTATCGGATGTAGTGTTGGCAGACTACAGGAAGCATGGAGGCTTTGAAAGATGCAGTGTTTTGGCAGCCCACAACGGACGCAGGCAGCAATGCTGTTTTCTGACTTTGTAGGCATGCCCACGTGTGTTAGAAAGATGGAGATAAAAAAGGTGTTGTTGTTAAGATGATTAATGACCTTATGAGCAGGTCAATTGCCAGACGCCGGAATTTCAACGCCGGATTTTTAACGAATCCATTCCCAGGGCAGCAAGACGTTCAGAATATCATGGCAGATGCTTATATTTGTGGTCGCGCTGAAAAGGAATTAAAGGAAATAAAAGGAAGAGACAAAGACAGAAAAGTGGTTTTAGGATTCAAGCTTTATTCATGGGTCATAGCCACCACGTGGAGAGGAAATTTCTTCCCGTCCAGTAATAGTGTCTGATCCCAGTTGAGGTCTGTCTCCGAATGACCGAGAGATTATCTTGGTGGTAGGAAGTGGGTCCTTTTTCCTGCGCCTGCTCAAAGGGTTTTTCCTGTCTGAGGAGTCATAATAATATAATAATAATATCTTTTCAGCTAGTATATTAGGTCTGAGACCTGTCAGCTGTTCCTTGCAAATATTCATTTTAAATCCACTGAATATTTAATGTCATTCCACAGATTATCCAACATTGCCTTAAAAGAGTTTAGAGATGGGGCATTCACTATTGATGAAGGTAGTTTATTCCATGTATTCACCACTCTGTAGCTAAAATAATTTTGTCTTGCGTTTGCTTTACAAGATTTTTTAAGGAGTTTTAATTTATGTCCCCTTGTATAGGTATTTTGAGCAATGTTTAGTAGGTCAGAGTTCGCTGAATAGAAACCATGCGTGTATTTGTAGGCTTCGATCATATCCCCTCTCATACGTCGGAAAACCATACACCATGGGAGATTGTTATCTTTTTTTTTATAAATTTTATTTTAATCTCTACAGTTGTATAAACCTCTGTAACTTTTGTCGCTTCCATACATTGGTGATTAATCCAAGAGATCTGCTGGACCTATGAAACTACCATTATTGTAACTAGCAAATATATGCACCTTCCTTCGGGTGCAAGTATTTAGGTTTTGATGTAATAAAATATTATATCAAATTAGAAACTATTTAGAAAATGATAAATCGAGGGGGTATAATCGAAAAATAGAACAGCTTTAAATCTAACTCTTCCATCATGTTCCATTACTCCCCTCTTTCATTTGTCCTAATTTATCTATTTAGTTAGATTATGAAGTATTTAATAAAATTACAGTTCTTTCGTCTTGTTTATGGATTTCTTTTAAGATTTATTGAAGAGATTTTTGCTCAGATTCTTTAAGAGAAAACCAAACAATTAGAAATCAATAATACTAAGCATATATTTAGTAAAATCAAATTCTTAATATCAATATGCAAATTAGCCTTCTCGTTCACACTGTAAACCGCTATTTTGTTGAATATATAAATATACTTGCATGTTATTAGTATGTAGATCCAACAGTATTAATAAGATACAACAATTTTATCAATAATTGAGGTTTAAATAAAAAATAAATTCATGGTGAATGTGATGTCAATAATTAAGGGAATTGTGACTTGAGTAGGGATATAGTTTCGGTTACAGACAGACAAACACACAATCTCCATTATAATAAGATATTCATATTTTGAAGTATCATGTTTCTAATGCTCTGGTATGCAAATGATTCCGACTGCCGTAGCCAATCCGCTTGCCCGGTTGTAAGGGTGCTTTTGGTCCCCATCTGGGGATTAAAATAAAATAAATTAAATTAAAAAAAAAAAAAACTCCCATGGGCCTTCACCGGAAGAACCCTCCGCGCATGTGAATATCTCGGCCTTTCGAGTTGAGGCCTTAACTGGGTCTAGTCGCTCCTACTAGCCAGGGAGATACCCCCTTGCTACAGGCGACTATGACCCGGTCAATAAAACCTAAATCATAAAACCACCTTTTGTTTCTGTCTCTTACCTTTTCGTTCCTTAAACTTCTTCCTTTTCAGTGCGACCACCAAATGAGATGGGCTGAAAAGCAAAAACCCGAAGAATATATATCCAGTTACATTTTAACCTTAAAACACCCGAACCTCTTCCTACCCCATACCTGCACACACGGTAGGTAAGGCGTTAATTCTAACAACTCCAATTTTTATTTTGGGGTGGGTGGTAAAATAAATTTTGTTATGAATTTATTATATTTTTTATCTTATTGTTTTATTGTTTTTTTTTCGTTTACAATCACGTCATTTAAAAAAAAATCATCCCCCCCCCCAAAAAAAAAAACAAAAAAAAAAAACAAACTTTTCTTATTAAAACTAAAATGATTTCATGACTTCCTTTTTTAAATTTTTTAAATTAAATTAGATTTGGATTAATATAAAACTTCTCAGTCACTGTAATAAGTTCAGCGCGTCCCATTGACGTCAGCACATACGTCACACCGTATTACTCTTGGGATCATCTTCTTTTTTAAGTACGGTATTTGCTTCTGTAGTTTAAAATGACCGTCTTAACAAACTTTAAAATATTTACCATTACTTAAAAAAAAAAAGTGAAACATCTAAGCCGAAGTGAGCGAATTAACCACATACAGACAGGTGACCCACAGTAATAAGGGACTGTAGGGTGGGATGTTGTGCTAGTTAGCTATGAGGGAGGGGCGATGAAAAAAAAAAGCACAGTTGCAAACAAAAAGAAACATCTATTCAATAAGGCAGCTGTAGCCATAGATGTGGAGAGGGTGGGGGGGGATAAAAGGTGGTGGTGGAGGCTTGAACTAAATTTAGTTCTGATGTAACTTGTGCGTGTGTCTTTATGCGTGTGTCAGTGCTTCCGTGTGTGTGTGTATGTGTATGTGTCTTTGTGCGTGAAAGCAAATTGACGCTGAACTACGCAATGTGGTTGCACACACACACACACACACACACACACACACACACAACAACAACAACAACAACAACAACCCACATCCACATTAGCAGATTTTATTGACGACCGAGACAAGCTTTGATTTAACATCGAGATGATCAGAGATTGCGAAGGGAAGTAATTCTTAATTTTTAAACATTTTCAAACTATTAAAAAAATCAGGGAATTGTCCGATTTTAATGAAATTTTCACAGCTTTATTCATTAAAGACTTAAATTTATAATGAATTTAGGATGTGTGTGTGTGTGTGTGTGTGGGGGGGGGTGACCTTTGGCCATTTGAAGAAAAAAAATTCCAGTTCCTAATTTTGGACCATATGACCTTTAGGCACCCCTTTTGCGATCTCGATTCATAAGGACATTTTTTCATTTACACCGTCAAAATCCGTTTGTTTGTTAACAGACGATTTTAAGAGTTTTTAAAAATTATAAAACTAACCTCTAGCCCCTAACCCCTCACCCTAACCCTAACCCTAACCCCTAACAAACAACCGGATTTTGACGGTGTAAATGAAAAAATGTCCTTATGAATCGAGATCGCAAAAGGGTGCCTAAAGGTCATATGGTCCCTAATTTTTACCTTTCTAGAAATATCAAATCCTGAAGAACAGCAGATATAATATAACAGGTACTACCACTCTGGGTGAGTAATGGAAATTAAGGGGTGATACCACACTCCCCAGATCACCAGAACTTAATCCTCACCACAAGATGCAGTTTAGTGTCATACCCAAAACAATATAAATCATTGAATATCAACCTGGTACCACATAACTCAGTATAATCTGCTGCATGAGTGACCAGACTTAACTGATGAAGATGTCACACTCTCTAGAGCCCAGAAGTGGAGCCTCACCATTAGATGTGGTTTGGATTAGCTATGTCGAGTTATATATATATATATATATACCAACCTTTCCACACGAGTTTCCTTTTCCTAGACTGGTTACTGAGCCATGGTTAAATAGCTCAATCTGTCCTACGATTTACCCATAGCTGGAGGGAGAGTAGTTGGATGCATACATTTCTCAAGGGTATTAGCACTATGTGAAATGCAAACAGCCTCGTCCAGGATTTGAACTCGGGTCGGCGAGTCCATTTCCTACGACTCTAACCATTACACCACGTGCCTTGTGTTATATCACCAAATTTTAGCCACTAAGGTTCTTCTAAGATATTGAACGATATGTTTCTGCTTGATAGAAGATAAAAGGGTGTGTACATGTCTCAGTTCCAAGGCTATTTTCACTGAAACTCAATAGTTTCACTGAAACTCAATATGTCTATTGTTCAACCACTTATGTATGAAGTGGTCGATTTTCTCATTAAGTAACTATTCATGATATGAAATAAATAAACTCTGTTGTTAAACATTTCATTGCATTCTTATATTACTAGCCAATCACCAATGATTAAAGATGTTCTAAGAATTTTTTCACCTAGGACATATCCAGGACCCCAAAACCCAGTTTTTTATAAAGCCATCCATCTTACCCTAGCATATTTATTCCTGGAAAGTCAGTTTTTTCTAGTTAACCCAAGAAGAACCGATCGGCTTGCTTTCGAACCTTGAAAAGACCGAAAGACAGTCGGCGGTCCTATACAATAGTAGAGGGAAAGGAGGTAACCAAAATGGCCCACAATTTTATTTTGTTACACTTTTCAGTTTCTTGGGAATCTTTTGTTTTTTGTTACCCCAACCCCTCCATCTCCCTTAAATCATACGAAGCGAACATACGCTTAAAATCCTAAATCATTCGAAAAGGAAAATTTTAAGTAGGATAAAGCCATAGAGCGAAAGTGGTATTTTGGTGCAAGTAAGCTGTGCAAGGAGAGAATGCCAGGATTATTTTTGAATGGATCGGTCAGCGAGTGAACCTAGCTAAATAGATCCATGTAGTGGTATGACCAGCTTTGTTACCCTCCCCCCCAAACAAAACTTTCCGGTTATATGCCGAGTCGTGATGTCACACTCATGTATTCGCTTCATATTTTTTGAATAAAGAATTTGGAGTGAGTACATGAGTGTGCTCACTTCAAATATAAGTTGTCACATAGTACCTAAAACAGGACAATGGAATTGTCTGTTTGTTTTTTTAATATATAGTGAACCTCGTACGGGTCGGACTTCGCAGACTTGTGAATGTAACCTGTCAATTATTGATTACTCATTTCACTGTATCTTATGTAGTTAAACTCTTTTCCTTACCTAAAATACTCATGGTAACTCGAATAGACGAGTTACAACACTTCCCTCCTTCCTTCCTCCCTTCCTTCCTTCCTCTTTATTTCATTTGTCTTCTGATATTTATTTACATCTCTAGACTTTCGATTTCTAATGATTTCCTTCCTTCACCTTGACTTGTTCATTCTTTCTTACTGTCATACATTACCTAAAAGAGGAGAAAGGAATCGTCTGTTTTCTATAAATAGAGAACCTCAGATGAAAGAACAAGCAGGACTTCACGGACTTGTGAATGCAATCTGGCAATTACTGATGACTCGTTTCACTGTTCTTATGTTGTAAACCTATTTCCTTACTTAAAGTTCTCGTGTTTTCTTCATACTTTCTCTGTTAACTTGAATACACAAATTACAACATCAGTGAAGAGCGTGTGGCTTATTAGTGTTATATAGCTATCTTATTACATATATAGTTATTTACTAAGTTTACTTAGATGTGGCACAAGGCCGGGAGTATGGGGCACCCAATGAGAATCAAGCTCATTAATAATGGTCTGTGTTGTACCGTTGAGGTGGTAAAAGATACATAGAGAAATAGTGTGCTTGAGATATATTTTATTCAGCACTTGTATCTGGTGCTAACAGATACTAATTACATAAAAACAAGAAGTAGAACAATTCACAAAGACAAACTTACAAGAATGAGGAGGGTCAAATGTGTGTAGTCAAACACAGTGATTGTGTCCAAATATAATTTTTCCTTTCTATCACTGCTACGTCGACTATTATAAGGCTATGAGCCAGTCCATCCTGTAGGGGTGTTAACTCCTCTACAACAGTCTGCAAATCGAGCTTACTAACCATTACACCACATGAGGTGCCCTTATTATATATTTAAGTAAAAAAAAAAGTAAAGTCGTTGGGGTGGCCTCAGCCAGACAGCGAGGGTTTATCCACTAGACCAAGGAGATTGTTTTTTTTTTAGTGTCTGAGGCGGGGCGCCACACCTACCATCAGCTCCTCACTTTACTGCACAGATCCTGTGCTACTCATACACTGAGTTGGCAAGGACTAATATCGAACCAGGAACCTTGCGATTCCCAGGCAGATGCTCTACCGACTGAGCTAAATTGGCCACAATTACATATATAAACCGGGTTAGCTCAGTTGGTAGAGCGTTCGGCTAGAAACCACAAGGTTCCTAGTTTGATTCCGGTCGTCGCCAACTCAGCGAATGAGTAGCACAGGGATCTGTGCGGTAAAGTAAGGAGCTGATGGTAGGTGTGGTGCTCCACCTTAGACGCCAAAACAATCTACTTGGTCTAGCACTATTGAAAAGGGGATAGACTCCCCCGCTGACTGGCTGATATTGACTTTAGGCCGCCCGACGACTTTACATATATAAACAGTATATATATTTTGAGGGGGACACCCGTGGTTGTGTCTCTCATATTTAATCTTCTCTTTGTTTGTACTTACTTCTTACTCCTGAGTAGCATTTTCTTACTTTTTACTTCTTCATCATTTGGTCTGGTATCTTTTGTAGTAGTTCTTCTATCAGTCTGGTTCTGACTTCTTAGCTGTTTCTCTGGTTGGTTCCTTCTAAGATTCTGGTGATGACTTGGTTGTCGTTTGCTTGTAGTGACCAACACAAGACATTTCTTTTGAGAATCATCATTCAACGGTTTAGCTCAAACTGCCTAAACCAAAAACCTTTCTCATACTTTGCCTCACAACAGGAAGTGGAGGTCAGACTAAGGTTACAACCTGCTAACTCAATCTCCCCACTCCAATGGCTGGGTCTGAATTCAAATAACATTTTCCTGATTTGAATTCAAGTCTATTTTCTACACTAACCGTCCAAAACCGACGGTATGCCCATCAATATGCAACATTAGTTGGTTGGTAGATTTTATAGCATATCAACACTTATTGAGTTATCATATACCAAAATCAGTTTAATAATTATAGTTTCAAAATCATATAAAGTACAAAAATGTATCTTTGGTTGGTTTTACAGCAAGTCAACATTTACAGATTTCACTTTCTCACCACTGGAATAATTTTTACCTCTCAAACCCTCTTTCATAGGGCTGAAGAAAGGCAAAAATTATTCCAGTGACGAGGAAGTGAAATCTAGCGAAGAAGTGGCTCAAAGAACAGTCAACAGAATTTTACAGAGCAGGTATACATATTCTCATTTGAAGGTTGAACATTGCTATTGAGAGAAATGGTGACTATGTGGAGAAGTAGGGATGAGATCCACAGAGGACCAGCTTCATTTTGATGTATGATACATGTTCCTGTGTTGTTAATTATACCTGTCCTAAACAAAATGGCATTACTTTTTGACTCACCCTCATAGCAAAAATATGTGCCCCCTGGGTGCAATTATTTAAGTTTTAATGTAATAAAATATTGTATCAAATTAGAAAGACTAATGAAACTGAATAAGAACAAATATAAAAATATTACTTATTTTAATGTTAATTGATTTCTATATAAAATTATATATAAGATTGCTTTTAATACGTTTGAAATAACATGTAGTATTAAAATCAGTAACAGCAAATAGTTATTTATTAAACCTAGTTTTGTTAATATCATGATGCAACTTATTCCCACCATATGTATGTAAATCTTTATTTCTTAGTGATATATAACACATATTTCAGGATTTTAAATGTATGGTGTTTGGGAAGATTGGATGTATAGATATATATGGGTAATTACAATAAACACACCATAAGGTCACATATATTAAGACAGAAAAAGAAAGAACTCATAAATTCAACAAGTAATATGTGTATTGAAACAAAAGATTACAATAATCAAGAATACTGATCAAAGTCCTGCAGAATATGCTTTTTTAAATGTTCATGTAATAAGAGGATGAAAGAGTGGAGTTCTATATATCAGCAGTGAAGTAACTTGTAGAGAGGGAAAGATATAGCTTGTAATACCTTCAGCAGTAGGCAAATATTTCTTAAATCGAGAGACGTGGACTATCCAGGCATATTTGATCTTTCTGAACTGTTCTTCAAAAAGCCTGTTATTTATAGCGTTTACCTAGGCTTGAAATTGGTCTTTTTGAAAAACTTCTTTTTAGATTTTTTAGATAAAGACACAAAAAATTCTTCCAAATGAAAAGTATAGATACTGTTAATGACTTTGTGATCAAACATGTGAATTTTTACAAAATTTAAGGAAATGATAAAGGTAATTTTGACTATCATGATTTTTTTTCCAAAATTGGAAAATGGCATTTTCCACTTTCAATTGTTAAAACATAAAATTGTAACCCTAACCCTAACCCTAACCCTAACAAGATAAATTCTTGTCAAGTGCTATTTTAAGAAATTAGATTTAAGATAGATTGTTTTAAAGTTTGTTTGTATTACAGAATTACACAACTATTTTTTAAGCAATTCCTTTTTAGATAATCCCTGATTGCTCGTCAACAACCATTTTAATCTTTTAGCTTTTAGATAGTTTGAAATATATTTCAAATATATTTGCTGGCAAAATAACCTGTGGTCTATTTTACTCGGACCGGTAAGATAAGCTCGAAAAGCATGTTTATCTATTTTACCGGAACCGGCTAACTAGCCTATTCGAAAAAATTTAAGTAGATTATTGGTGCAGACAGTTTTCTTACCTAAAAGTGAACTGTTTGTTTACTAAACAATGTTTAGCTTTCAAATGATAGAAATTTCATAAGATTAAATAAAGATTTAAAAATTTCGTATATTATTTTTCCTGGGGTAGTTTTGTTGCATAAGTCTTTTTTTTTTTTTTTTTTTTTGTTGTTGTCCTATTGTCATACCTGTCATTTCAAATCCGGATTTTGTTTTGTTTATTTCATAAAAGGCGACGTATTTGGATTTACCGTCTGATGCAATGGGCGTTGTTCGAGTGCTGGTTGTTGATTGGTTCAAGTCTCAAACACATGTGTCAGCATAGCCGGTGTCCATCATTAATAGTCCCTACCCACCGCCTTTCCTCTTAGTGAATCAGACACGTTGACCAATTTCATCTTAAAAAAAACGAAATTGTCTTAGACTGACCAGAAGAATGACTTCCCGAGATATGACGACGATTTGTTTATTTGATATTGATGGAACTTTAACGGGTGCTCGTAAGGTGATTTGCTTTTGTAAAATAATTGACTAGACTGTGTGGATAATCGGTGTAAGTGAATGAATATGGAACTGTTTAAAGAAAAGAAAAGGAAAAAAAAAAAAAAAAATCAGTTCGTTGTCAATTTTTTTCCCGGTTTTAAAGTTGTCTTGTAGTTTTACTTTTAGTATTTTTGTCTGGACCTTCGATAAAATATATAATTTATGTCGCGTTTATTGTCGGAAATTGTCTAAAATTTTATTTAATACTTTCATAGTTATTATTCTTAGTTTAGTTTACATACGAAGAAATACGTATAACTAAAGTAAATAAGTTTATTTTCAATGTCTTTAAAATACACAAGTTGACACGTTATTTCGTTTTGTCACGTAATTAAGTTTATTTTGAAAAAATTGAATTGAGAAGGAAATATATTTTCAAAGAAACCTTGGTTTTGTTTGTCAAATTTTGTAGTACGTAAAAATGAATGAACATGAATAAATTATTAAATAAAATCGTTAAAAAAAATTAAGGTGATTTTTGACGTGACGTGTACTAAATAATTTTAAGGATCATATCATTTAGGATTGAGTCCATTTTCCCCTTTTGATTGATTTTTATCGACAGAATATTTTGACTGTTTTAACAACGATTTAACGAAAGCAGGAAGAGGGGAGATCTTATTTATTTAGTAAATAATATTTACTAACAACTTTTTTTTTTTTTTTCGAAAATTAATACATTCTACTTAACTCGCATATACTAAAAATAAACATAATATTTCTTCGTGTTTCAGCAAAACTTTTTGATAAACATTTATGCAGTGCCGGTGCTAGTGTTTCATGGACCCCCTCCGAATCTACTTTTTGTCAATTTTCATGAAGTAGTTATTATATGAAATATATGAAACCTGTCCTTTTGGGGCTTCAAGGCAGGTTTGACCCAATACCTCTTTACGTAGGCCTCGCTTGGCCCTCCCACCTCTGGTCGTGTTGTTCGGGAGTAGTATGCACCGGCCATGCATTTATGTAATAAATTAGACTGTAGTTTTAATCAAGAAAATCCAATTATCATAAATGTTTTAATGACTTAAAAAAAATTATCTTTTATCTTATGAAAAAAAACAAAAAAAAAAAAAAAAACTTTCCTTCATTAACTACCATGTTGATCCCTGACCATGTGTAAAACTAATCTTATTTCTGAAATAATTCAATAGATACTGGTAGTACATTAGTGTGACGACTAATGTGAAATTATATTACATCAGTCGTCATACTAATCAGCTGATCAGTCAACCAGAATATGGTACATCTACATAGGGATGGGCAAAAAGGTGGATAAGTCAACATTGAGTTATTCCCCTTTTTTCAAAATATATCTATCTATTTACGATTTAGCAAAGTTATGGAAGCCTAGATGTGTAAACATTTCCCACAAAAAAAGTTACATGGCACAACAATACACTCACTGAAAGTTGTCCAGGCCCCAGAGTAAAAATCCGGATATTTTGAAAATAAAGAGCCTTAACTTATGTCCCTTTAGTCTACCATAAAAAAATCATTAACACATAGAATAAATCTTATTTATTAACAATGTCTCTATGAAAATTTAAGTTAGATTTACCTCAAAACAGCCCATGTTTTTAGTGAGTTTAAAATCCTGCAATGTGTCTTATATATCACTAAGATATAAAGATTTGCATAATATATGGTACTGTTAATTTGCGTACTGTTTTTAACAAAACTGGGTTTAATAAATACTTACTTGGTGTTATTGATCTCTAATATTATTGTTTTATTTTCCAATGTATTAAATTAATCCATAAATGATTTTATATAGAAACCAATTAAAATATGATTACAATAAATGTAATCTTTTTATGTGTCCTTATTTGATTTCATTAGTCTTTCTAATCTATCTATTCATATATAAAGGGCAGTTGGTGTGTATGTATGTCCAAATGAAAGTACGAAAATAAAACAATTAATTTCATAGTAAATATATATATGCATTGAATATCAATGGTTTTTGGCTTTGTGCAAAAATTATGAAGATTCGATTTATATTCAAAGATATTTAAAATTAAAATATACATAGAAATAGCATTGAAATTCTATTTAAAAACGTCCAGCATTTGTAAATCTCAAAAGTAAACAAATCAATACACCAGGTTATTTTTTTTGTCTCCCCGACTCTACCCAGGTGATGCTGGGTAGCCACTTCTAGTTTAATATATTTCATTACGTTAAAACTTAAATACTTACGTCTGGAGTGCGCTTATATTCTTGCTAGTATATGTAAAAAAACAGACGACAGACGTTATTTTTGTGTTTACTGAATTTCCAACTGATTTATGAGATTGTGTAAGTTAAGCTTGATGCTAAAACCAGACAAGAATGACTCTTGTAATGATGGCTGTGATGTTCTTCTGAGAAATGGAATCTGAGAAATGGAATCTGAGAATTGTCTTTTATTCTGGGATTGCCATTTCTTGTTGTTTATAACTTTCCATTCTTTTTTTTTTTTTTTTTTCTTTTTGTCAGAAAATCCGTCCTGACATGGAAGAATGTTTGAAGAAGTTAAAAAACAAAGTTGTTGTTGGATTGGTTGGTGGTTCTGATGCCATCAAAATCACAGAACAAATGGGAGGTGACATGAGTAGTAAGTACATGTTACAAAATTACATATCTTATTATTATAATGGAGATTGTGGGTTTGTCTGTCTGTAACCGAAACTATATTACTATACAAGTCACAATTCCCTTTGTTATTTACATTTAAACCTCAATTATTAATAAAATTGTTTTACATCATTAAGACTGTTGACCATATCTAAATACTAACAACATGCAATTGTATTTATATATACAACAAAATAGCGGATTACAGTGTGAATGGGAAGGCTAATTTGCATATTGATCTTAAACATTTGATTTTAATAAATATATGTTTAGTATTATTGATTTCTAATAGTTTGGTTTTATCTTATTGAATATGAGCAAAAATCTCGGGGATAAATCTTAAAAGAAATCTATTAACAAGAAGAAATAACTATAATTTTATTCTTTACTTCCTATTTTAACTAAATAGTTAAATTAGGAAAATTTACCAATGAAAGATGGGAGTAATTGAAAATGATGGAAGAGTTAGTTTCAAAGTTGTTCTATTTTTCGATTATACCCCCTCTGTTCCGAATCTTTTTATCTGCATTCTTATTCAGTTTCATTAGCCTTTCTAATTTAACATGATATTTTATTTTATTAAAACTTAAATACTTGCACCTGGAGGGTGCATATATTTGCTAGTAGTACTTATAAAAAGACCCCCCCCAAAAAAAAACAAAAACAAAGAAAAACTAGCAAGATTACTAAATGCAGCATGTTATTAAGACATAGAAGGTAAGGAAATTGAGCAGCCTATCTATTTCCTATCACACAAGTTAAGCGATACCCAAACAAGATGGTTGATGATAGAGAAAGAAGCGTATGCCATCCATTATTCATTGCAGAAATTCCACCATTATTTACATGGCGCTACATTTACCATATAGACTGATCATAAAACACTACAATACTTACTGACCTCCCTGTCGCCTGGGGCATTAGAATGCACCGACTGCCCCTCTGCAGAGGGGTAAGACTCCCCCAAATGGAGTTGGCCGTGGGTGGCGACCAATGATGCTTAAGGATGGAGTCTTGGTGGATGAGCAGTCCGTGACCTGCAACACTCCACTTAGAACCTTACTTAGGCTAGACAGGCGGTCGGAGAGGCCTGCTCCGATCAATCGGCTGGTCACGTCAAGCCCTAGCACCTATATGATTGCCCCAACCCTATTGCCCTTATGGCAAGCCCCAACCCTCTTTATCCTGGGAATGACGTTAAACTCTATCTGATGGTGAGGTTCCAGTTTTGGAGGTTTGGGGAATGTGGAGCACCTCTTCATCACCATTGCTCCCTGGTCCACTCTGACCCGGAGTGGTAGTACCTGTTAGGGTCCCATCTATGGGTTAAATAGAAAAATGTATTTATAAAAAAAATTGTGTATCCATTAAGAATTAATTTATTTCAAAACTTTATCGGCATTAAATGACCCACTGAAGTTGATATGCTGCAAAACAAAACAAAACAAACAAACCAATACTTACTGAACTCATACATGCAGAATCGGAAAATACAGGTGTGGGCTTTGAGTATAGTGGGGTACAATTGTAGCATAGAATATCTGCAGGGCAAGTGAGAAGGGTAATTCTCTCTGACTGGGCTAATCAAATTTTTGCACACTAACATACAGATACTGAATTGATTTGTTAAAATTGTCTGAAACTGACACCTGCAAGTTAGGTATATAATGACTAAAACATTTTTAAAAAATTATCTTATTTTAGTTATTTAAAAAAATCCATATTCCCTATTTATTGTATTCAGATATACCTTGGTTTACATACAGTTGTAACTCAAGTATCAGACTTAACAGAGAAACAATAGAAGGAAACACAAGTATAAAGGATAAGGGAAAAGGTTTACTAAGCAAAGATACAAGGTGAACAGTAATTAGCAATTGCTAGGTTGAACTAGTCCTGTAAGATCACTATAGTTTTGAGAAGGTTCTCTCTGGGTTCATTAAATGTTTATATACTAACTGCAAAAGTCAACTGTTTTAAGTTTAAAATTTTTTTTTATTGTTACTTTGAAATAGAAATATCATTAAATACTCGGCAAAATTACCAGCGAATAGTAATTTTCAGTTTATTTCACTATAGGACTTGATTATTCCCTTAATGCTGAGGTAAAAAAAAAGTGTATAACTGAATCACTATGCAATTTTAAATCTAAACAACATCAATTAATCCTGTGCTTCAATTTTTATAAAAACTTCTAAATGAATTAATGTATTAAGTTATGTTTTCCTTAGTTTCATTTTTTCTTAAAAGTATTAATCCCAGTTGAGAAATTAAAAATATATACATTGGACTTTATTTCATATTCCACTAACATCTGTCTGGTAGACTAATTTACGCTCCTGAATTCACTGTCTACCCAGATTTTTTTGGTCCCTCCATTATCACAAGAATATTGCTAATAATCTAATATTTAATGTTTGTATTTGAACTCTTTACATTTTTCTTTTCAGTTATTAAAGAATTTGATTATTTTTTCTGTGAAAATGGAGTGATTGCTTATAAAAATGGTGAACTGATAGGAGAACAAGTAAGTTTAATTTCTTCTTTATTTAATGAAGACGAGAAAATGAGAGTTTATGAAAATCTTACATCTAAAACAAGGGGAGATAAATCCTACTGTATTGGTTTTAATGAAAACAAGGGAGGAAATCCAGTCAATGGAATATCCAATTTAAAAAAAAAAAATTATTTAAAGAAAGTTGGTCTTACGTCACAAAATGACCCGAAACAAGAATTTTTTTCTCTTAAATTCTTTAAAAAGTAGTTGATTATTTTTGTAAAAGTTTAAAACTAAAAAAAAAAAAAAAAAAAAAAAATCACAGTAAAGTTTTATTTTTCTAGATGAATTATGAACCTACCAGGTTTTAACAGTGATCCATGATGATATTAATGCTTCTCTTTAGAAAGGAATCATGGTTTCTAATTAGCATTTCATAGTTATTTCTATATCAAGAATTTGTCAGACCAATGAGTATTTAAACTTCAAAATCATTATTATTTTGAATAAATCTTATTCATTAACAACGTCTCTGAAAATCTGAGTTAGATTTGCCTCAACACACACCATGTTAATAGTGCATTTAAAATCCTGCAATGTGTCTTATATATCACTAAGAAATAAAGGTTTATATAATATATGGTATGGTCAATTTGCATACTGGTTTTAACAAAACCAGGTTTGATAAATAATTATTTGGTGTTATTGATTTCTAATATTATTATTTTATTCTCTAACATATTAAAATCAATCCTATGAATGATTTTATATAGAAACCAATTAAAATAAATGTGATCTTTTTATGTGTTCTTTTTAATTTTGTTAGTCTTTCTAATTTATATAGTTCATTACATTAAAACTTGAATACTTATGCCTGGAGGGTGCATATTCTTGCTAGTAATTATAACATAAAATATAATTAAAATAAGTGTAATCTTTTATGTGTTCTTATTTAATTTCATTAGTCTTTCTAATTTAATATATTTCATTGCATTAAAACTTAAATACTTATGCCTGGAGGGCGCATATTCTTCCCAGTATAAATAATGTTGTATGTACTTTGTTTTTTTTTTGTTTTTTAATTAGAAAAGATTAAATCTGCAATCAATTTGTCACTTTGTTATGAAACAAGATTTTTGCCATGTCAGTGAGTCCTAGAATATGCTGATTGCCCCTACTGCTGAGGGATAAGGCCCAACCCCTTACAGGATGTCTTGGGTATGACACTAAACTGCATTCAGTAGTGAGGCTCTATTTCTGGATCCCTGGGAAGTGTGGAGTCCTAGAATACACTGACTTTACCTACTGCAAATGGGGTAAGAGTCCTCTCATTTTCACTGATGAGTTTTGGTAATAGTAAAAGGGATTCTCTATGAAACTTTATTGAGAGTGTCAATATCTTGAATAGTTTTTTTTTTTTTTTTTTTTTTTTTTTTGTCAATTTAAGAATTAAAAAAAATAATGGCATTTGAAAGATGTCCTTGTAAAATAAAAATAATTGACTAAAACAGTTTAAAAAAAACTATTTCTTCTTCTTTTTCAGAGTTTACCAAAATATATGGGTGAAGACAAGTTGCAAGAAGTGATCAACTTTAGTTTGAATTACATGTCGAAATTAAAACTGCCATGTAAAAGGTGAGAAAATACATTTTTAAAATTATATCTTTATATCTATTATGATAATACTTGTGTTCCTATGAAATACAATTGTTATCATCTTGCAACACCCTTTGGTTAAAAATGAAACCATCCAAATTAGTGTTATCACCTCAACTAAATAATGGATCATTCAGTTTTTATTACACAGAAAGGGAAGAAAAAAGACATGCTACACAGAAAAAATATAAGAAAGAGTAGGGAAAGATAGAGAGAGGTAATGAGTGCACAGAAGTGATAACACTAATCTGTTTCAATTGAACATAAGGAAAAGAAGGAAAGTAAAAAAAAAAAATAAATAATAAGTAAATAAAAACGATATAGTCATGACTACTTTAAAACATTTACAGATGAATCAATTTTTGACATTAAATAATCCATCAAATAACTACAATTATTTATATATATATATATGTGTATATATATATGTTGGAAGGAAAAATAAAGGAAAGAAAATGCTGAATGGATAAAATAGCTTTACTAACACTTGTTTCGGCCAGGAGTTTATTCGTGTACACATGTATTCTATTTTTTATAATTTTTTTTCTTTTGAACATATTTCTTTTTTCAATCACTTCAAAATTCTCTGTATTTTGACCGCTTTAACTTCAAATACCAAACATTTTACTTTGATGAAGGTCGTTATTCTTTGTATGCTTAAAGATTTTGTAGTTTTCTATTATTATTATTTTATTTTATATTTAGAATAATAATAGATAGAATACATGTGTACATGAACAAACTCCTGGTCAAAACAAGTGTTAGTAAATCTATTTTATCCATTCAACATTTTCTTTCCTTTATTTATTTTTCCTTTCAACATAAGGGGATGATTCTATTTATGACGATACTCGGGTCATAATTGTTCAAGTTAGCATGAGTTACTTCCCTTGAAATATTGACTAAGAAAACATAATTCAATTTTTGGTATCTATTTATTTGAATAACAATTTTAATAATCATTCAGTTTATTGATGTTTTTACTTTTAATTTCAATCAATTTAAGAATAATACAGCATTATAAAAATATTGAAGATTTAAAAAAATTGTAAAGTCTTGCATGAATTAGATCCTAAAGAGTAATATTTAACCATTCATTTTTGTTGGTCTTTATCATTTTCACTTTATATTATCCTTTTTTTTTCTTTACATTCACTATTTGTATATCTGATGTTTGGGGTTAAATCGAACTTAACAGACCTAAATTCCACCATCGTATGTCGCCCCGCCGAAAGAAAAAAAATACCAAAAATCAGGGAATTAACTGAATTTAATGAAATTTTCAGTGTTAATATTTTAATTTTTTAAATTTTGGACACTACTCCATCGTCCTTAGTGGATAGAAAGGATCCAATAATAATAATAATATGATCTATTAATGAATAAACAATAAAATGCATCAGTTATTTTATTAAAAAACTTTTACATTTTTTCAGGTCAGTTATCTTGGAACCACGTATCTTTGAGGTGTAACACAAATTCTCAAAGATACGTGGTTCAAAATTAACTGACCTGAAAAAAATGTAAAAGTTTTTAAATAAAATAACTTGTGCATTATATCTTTTATTCATTACTGAACACTGAAAATTTCATTAAACTCAGTAAATTTCCTGATTTTTTTATATATTTATTTTCTTTTGGCAGGGTGACATACAATGGTGGAATTTAGGTCCATTAAGTTTGATTTAACCAATGTTTGGTTACATTATTTTTAATTTAATTTTTTTTTTTTCAATTTTTTATAATTTAGAGGAACTTTTGTTGAATTTCGTAAAGGAATGATGAATCTTTGCCCTGTTGGAAGAAGTTGTTCTCAAGCAGAAAGAGATGAGTTTGGAAAATATGATGAGGTAATCTGTGCAATGAATTTATTGAACTTTGGGAAAATTTGAGTAAAATTTAAAAAATAAATGTTATTCAACAACAACACTTGATAAAGCATTTTATAGAATTTAGAGGCCATTAGAAAATAACTGTTTCTAATATGCACACACACACATACACTGTTTCTAATATGCACACATACACACACACGTTGTTTCTATTACACACACACGTTGTTTCTATTACACACACACACACACACGCGTTGTTTCTATTACACACACACGCGTTGTTTCTATTACACACACACACACGCGTTGTTTCTATTACACACACACACACACACACACACACACGTGCTGTTTCTAATACACACACACACACACACACACACACACACACACACACGTGCTGTTTCTAATACACACACACACACGCACACACACTTGCTGTTTCTAATACACGCGCACACACTTGCTGTTTCTAATACACACACACACACACGCACACTCTGTTTCTAATATGCACACATATACACACACACACAGTTTCTAACATGCACACACATACACACAATTTCTAATATGCATGTACACACACTCGCACATACACATTTTTTATAATACACACATATATGTACACTGTTTTAAAGGTTGCAGTATATATCAAGTCCTTTTAATTCTTCAGTATTTAGTATTTCTTTATGATCCCCAAAAAAAGAGTGAAACTACTTGTTGCAATATGTGGCGTTAATTTCTGTGTTACACTGCATCCCCCCCCTCTCTCTCTATGTGTGTGATTCCTTGTTTTGTATAATTTCTGTCTGTCGAATTTGCCTTTACACTTCTTTTCTGAATTAAATTTCAATTCAGCAAAAATCTCATAACATTTGATGTTAATTTCACTCAGCAATATCATCTATGTCATAATTAAAGGAAATGAAATAAATGAATTTATTTCCATAAAAGTATATTTTAAAATTAATAAAATACATAAGAATTAACAGTAAAAGCCAAAAAGAATGAAAAAAAACATCGGAAAACAAAGGTATATATAAAGTATAATAAAATATTCATACTTGTATGTATTTATGAGATGAAACTTGATATGAATAATTTTGATATTTTGGACTGTTGTCCTCATCTTAATTGTGTATAAACAATGAGTGGTAATGATTTTAGCTACAAAACCACATTTGAATTCATGGGTAATCGTCTGAAGATGAATTATTTTAAGGGAATTTGAAAAAAAAAACTCACCTGAATTTGGCCTGAGGTTACTGTGGTCTGAACGTTGTGTTTATACACAATTAAGATGAGGACAACAGTCCAAAATAAAATATTTGTCCAAAAAAATTATAAACAAATCTATGTAGAAATGTAAATAAGAAAAAACAAAGTATTCTAAAGGATGAATTTCTTGGTAGATGTTAAAGTTAGTCAATGTTAAAATGTTTCGGTTTTTTCCCCCAATAAAACCTTCATCAGGACAATTGGATTAGGATGTTGTCTAACCTGAGTTAGATTTTTTCAAAATGAAAACGAAAAGATGTATACCAAAAAGCAAACAAATGTATGCTATTCCATAAAAACTACATTTTCAAATTAAGACTAAAAATATTATATAAATTCTAAATTCTTTGATTCTTTAAATTCTTTAATCGTAACAAGTTTTATTCTTCCGCATGTTGTTTATGTGAAGTATTCCAAAGGATGAATATTTATTCTTGAAGGTAATGTCAACACTATAACATTTTGGTTTTTGAAACCTTCTTCAGGACAATCTTGTATGGAGATGTTAAGATCCTTCTTGAAGGGTTATGAACTTGTAGGTGTATTATCCTCATAAACCTCCTATGACTCTAACCATTACACCATGCTGTATGTGTGTGTGTGTATGTATGTATATATATATATATATATATATATATATATGTAATATAAAGATTTTGTGAAGGCAATTTACAATGCAATATGTGTTGAAAATTATATTTATTTAACTTTTTTTTTTTTTTTTTTCAAAACTAAATATTTTCGGAAGTAAAATTCCATCCTCAGAGTTATTGAAAGTACTAGGTGTTTTTTTTATAGTACTTATCCACGGCGATATTGTAATCATTGCCTTCAAAAATCTTTATATTACACATACACACAATGCTTCAAAGATACTATAAAAAAACAACAATATATATATATATGTATTTTAATCTGTATTTAAATTACTTTTTCAGGAACATAACGTACGGCAAAAGTTTGTTGATGCTTTGTATGAAGAATTTCCAACGTTTGGATTGCGTTACGTGATTGGCGGTCAAATTAGTATAGATGTCATACCTGAAGGTTGGGACAAAACTTACTGTCTTCAGTTTGTTGAGAAAGATTCCTTCAAGAACATCCACTTTTTTGGCGACAAAACTCAAAAGGTTTGTATCCTAATCACTGTACATACCATAATTATTCATATACTAGCAGGACCTGTAAATTTACCACAGTGTGATAATTTAATTATTACAATGGTTCATATGTTTACTTAAGAGCTATTGCCACATAGTTCAATATATAAAAAGTATAATGATCTTGATTTAAGTCTCTCTCTCTCTCTCTCTCTCTCTCTCTTGCTCATTTTTTTCTTTTTTCCCTTTTCATCATCGATTGAAACAGATTAGCGTTATTGTTTTCTTGTTTTCACCTTCTCTCTCTATCTTTCTTATATTTTTTCTGTGTCCTTTCTTCTTTATGATAAAATGGAATAGTCCATTAATTAGCTGAAGTGATAACACTCATAAGAAATAATAATTTGGTGGATAAGCGACTCCAGATGATCAGTATTTACATTTTTGCATTTCATCTTGGATGATTTGAACGGTCTCATTTCTAACCAGAGGTATTGCAAGATGATAATGGTCGGAAGATTAAAGAACAACATTATCAATCTATAGACAACATGCACTTGTATCTTTGGACTAAGAAATTCCAGAAATCCAAAAGGAAGGTCTCCAAAGTTCTGGGGATGCAGGGAAACTGTTCATATGGCTATTGGCAACATTGTGTTGGATGTACCTACACCTGCTCTGCCATGTGTAGACTTGGCTTGGCAGTTGTTTCTGATGGAGCTCCTGGTTGACGCTACTGCCAAGTGTGAAATTTGCATACTTATTTGGATTTTAGACGCAATCGAAATTCATTGCCAATTAATGGAAGTGTATGGAAAATCATGCATGGATGTCAAAAATGTCCACAAGTGGTGTAGGGAGTTTGCAATGATATAGAAATAATCTCTGGACCTGTTCTACTTTGAGAGGCTTGAATCTGATTGCTGTGCTGATGCTGAGTTGGCTGACAATTCCTTGATGTTTGGAGTCTGGAAACCAACTTGCGGTGCTGGTGGACATCTGCCTTGTGCCATTTATAGTTTAGTTTTTAGTAATAACACAAGGCGACTTATTTCCCCCGCCAAGTCAAAATTGCCCTGACCTCTCACTCCTACTCTTCTGCACTTTGCCATGTGACACGTCTTGACCAATAGAAAAACATCACATGGTGCTGTGCTGACTCATCTTAAAATTTTCCATTCTAATCTACACATAATTCTTATATTTCCCCTAAAAACTTTTCCGTGCTAATTTACACGTCACTGTTACATTCCTGGCTCCTCCCCCCACTCTCTCTCGCCCTATTTTGTTATACCATCTATAAATAATACTAATACGGCCATTTTGAAAAAAAAAAAAAGAAATTTATATATAGTATTTAATATAAGATCTCTGTTTATTTGATTAAAATTGAGCAAACTAATTTTCTGAATGTTGTTCTATTTTTTCTTTCTAGGGAGGGAATGATTATGAAATCTATGAAGATCCAAGGACAATTGGACATTCAGTAAAATCCCCGGAAGATACAATGAAATTGATTGAAGAACTCTTCTTTTAAAGTTTTTTTTTTTTAATTTTAAAATTTCATCCATTGACCTGAGTGACTTTCAAGAGAATCAATCACAAATATTTGTGTGTCTTTCTTGTTTATTCTTTTTAAACCAAGGAAGAATTAAATTTTTTTTGATACAAGAGAAGTGATGATTAGAAATATTTTAATAACTAGCAAAAAATGTGCCCTCCAGACACAAGAATTTAAGTATCAATTAAATATTATATTGAATGAATATATAATGAAATTAAATAAGAACACAAAAAAATTACCTTTTTTTTTACTTTATTCTAATTGATTTCAATGTAAAATTATACATAGGATGGTTTTTAATACATTTAAGAATAAAAACAATAATATTAGAAATGAAGTAATTATTTATTAAACACGATTTTGTTAAAACCGGTATGCAAATTATTTACACCATATACTCTGTAAACATTTATTTCTTAATCATATATAAACACACATCGCAGGATTTTAAATGCATGGGCTGTTTTGAGGCAAATCTATCTCGGCTAGACTTTAATAGAGATATTGTTAATGAGATGCTAATTAAGATTAAATAATGATTATTTAATAACCATTGAGAATAGAATGTAAATAATTTAGGAAATTGGGACATTGGCGGTAATGTAGTTTCAGTTACACACACACATTCCATTATAATAAGATGTGTGTGTGGGTGGTTGAAAGATATTATGTCAAATCCTTTTTTTTTCCTTTCCAGGTTACTTACATTGAAGAGAGATAAGTCGATTAGTGCTATAGATCTAAAAAGAACCCCAAAAATAGCCAAATTTTAGGCAGGTTTACTTTACCATATGCTTGGTATATTGGTAAATCATAATTTTGACTTACATTTTCTAGATATATATCTATACATACACATACATATATACCAGAAGGCTGTTTATTGTATTCCCACTAAAAAAATGTTTTTTTTTTTTTAATGCATGAAACTGACAGTTATGGGGTAATCATATGGGGTGGGGGGAGTGAAAATCAATTTATTAAAGGTTTTATCCTTCTCTAATCACTGGGATTAGTTGATTGATTTTTTTCTTGTTTCTTTTTAATATTTATTTTTAAGATGAAGGTATTTAAAAAAATTTAAAATAATCTTTTACAGTCAATTGAAAAGTTTAAAAATTTTAAAGTATCTATAGACTAATTTAAGTTAATTTTTCTTATTTTAAAAAAGATTCAGAAAAAAAATTTCCTTGTAGATTTTTCTTTTCTTTATTTTTTCTTTGCCATGCAACCTTTTCTCACTGCTGAGTAATATTAAATACCGTTGTTATTAAACCATAAAACATTAGTTTCTTTAAAAAAAGAAAAAAAAAAGGGGTAAAAGGTTTCTCAGAAATTCAAATGCATCTGATCCTTCCCTTCCACAGGTAATAACTAGATAGGCTACACTACTTAATCTCTCTTCCTGCATCACTTAAAGTTTTTCTCTTTTTCAATTTTTCTTTCTTCGAATGTATTCTCAATGCTTTTTCATTCCATTATGTTTTGAAAGGATTTCAGTTGACCTATGCTCCTGCATTTCCTACTCAAAAACACAACTAATGACATCATCTCGAACAAACAGAAGTAGGAATTTATAAGTAAATAATACCAATCATTTATTACAGCATTATATGTTGCATATTAAGATACTTCAAGTATTTTTGTCCCATTTTAGTTTTGTTATCTTATGCCCAACAATGTTAACATATCGTTAAAACAATTCAAAATATTGGTTAGGAGGTAGATTTAGAAGGCCATCACAATGCAGTTTGGAATAAATAAAAAATAATAATACGGTAACAATGGTGGTGTGTGTTGACCTGTATTTTTTTATTATTTCTTGAATTTTCGAGGTAATACCTCTTTATCAAAAGAATTGAACTGAAGCAGTACAGCTATGGCATTTCTTCCTAAATGAATTTAAAAAAAAAAAAAAAAAAAAAAAATTCATTTAGGAAGAAATGCCATAGCTGGACTGCTTCAGTTCAATTCTTTTGATAAAGAGGTATTACCTCGAAAATTCAAGAAATAATAAAAAAATACAGGTCAACACACACCACCATTGTTACCGTATTATTATTTTTTATTTATTCCAAACTGCATTGTGATGGCCTTCTAAATCAACCTCCTAACCAATACATACACAATGCTTCAAGCAAATTATGAAACTCTCTTAATTCAAAATATGTTAAAAAAAGAAAATAGAATTATATATAAAATTGCCACATTTTATTCGCACTTGCAATTTAGAAGTAAAGGATCTCTAGCCAAAATTCTGTCCGCCTGGGTTTATGTATAGTTAGCCGGCACAAATACTGTTTGATCAGGTTCAAAGGGTTAAGATTTCAGCCATTATTTTATTGGAATTATGGGATAATCATTTACTAAACTCAGCTTAGTTTGGCACAAGGCCAGAAGTATGGGGGGTACCCGGTGAGATGGAATAGTTTTAAACAAAGATACCTACACACTGGACGGAAGTTTTTAATGTGGGTTTTTTTCTTTTTCTTTTTCTACACTCAGGTACAGGGTATCTGGGGACCAAAGGTTTTTATTTTTACCAAATGGAAATTTTCTTGAACAAATATGAGAAAATATTTTTGACTAAAAGAAGTAAAGAAAAATTGATATTTTCTGTTAAATTATTCAACACTTCTTTTTTAACAATATTTTTCTGTTTTAATTCAATAGTATTTTATATGCAGTATAGACAAGGAACACTTGATGGTTTTTAAATTTAATACTAAAGAACTGTATTTGTCATACATTTAAATCAGACTTGCTGGCTGGAGCTTTAGAAAACACCGACTGCACCTCTGCAGAAGGGTAAGACCCCCCCCCTCTCATCGTGGCCATCAGTTGGCCGGGGATGGCAAGTTTATGTGTTTTAATCAAGTCGTGCCATTTCCTTAGTAAATGGCAGACTTCTGAAATTAGTAGACCAGTTCATATAACTTGGTAGCAATATCTCCTCTACTAAAAGCGATCTCAATATATGCATAGGCAGCCTTGTTGGCTGTGGCTTTAGAATACACCAACTGCACCTCTGCAAGACCCCCCCCCTCCAATAGGGCGACCTATTAGCCCCCATAATGCTTAAGGATGGAACCTTGGTTGCTGTGCAGTCCATGACATGCAACACTCCACTGTGGCCCTTACTTAAGCTTGATGGGTGGTCAAGATGCCCCCACTGATCAATCAGCTAGTCACGTCAAGCCCTAGCACTTATATGATTATTCTGTCTCTATTGCCCTTATGGCAACTCCCAACCCTTTTTATTATATATGTGCTAGAAGGTGGTGGCTGAGGGTCTTTATATCCTGGGTATGATTTTAAACTCTATCTGATGGTGAAGTTCCAATTCTGGAGGTCTGGGGAATGTGGATTACCCTTTCATCACCATTATTCCCAGGTCCACTCTGACCCGGAGTGGTAGTACTTGTTAGGGTCCCATCTATGGGTTAAATAGAAAAAAAGGGTTTAAAAAAAAGAAAAAGAAATGTGATCACCCATTAATAAAACAAAATGTCTTTAGTATAAAATAACCCAACAATGGTTGACATGCCATAAAATCCAACCAACCAATCACTACAACAATCGTCAGGTGTTTCTGATCTATTCTACATCTATATTGAAGCTACTTGGGTTTTAAAACTTTTTTTTATATATTTTTTTATTTAAAAAATTTTTTTAAAAGCTTTTCTTACATTCTATGATCCAGTATTTTCAGAAATAAAATGCCTATAAAGTATTCTCCACAAAAACCTTATTTGTTGTTTCTTTCGAATCAATTTTTTGTCTTTAAAATCTTTACAAAGGAATTCAATGATTCAGAATAATGTCTAGTCAGACATTGTTCAATTGTAGATTTAGTCCAGGTTAAAAATGTTGTAAGACTTAAGCCAACCTTTTTTTTTCTTTTTATATATATATATATATATGGACACTGCTGGAGAAGCAAGGACGGACTCATAAGCGACGTTCTCCCGTAGAAGCCAACACATGGGCATGTTAATGTGGGCCGCCTGTCAAGGACCACCTTATTAATCCGATGCAGGTCTCATTGGGGAACAAGATAAGTTTTGGTGAACTACAATTAGATTTCTTAAATCAAATTTCTATTTTCTTGTTCCCCAATGATACTTGCATTGGAAAAATGTCTTTAAAAATAAATCTTGCCTCAGGTTATCCTTACAGAGCTTTTAACCTGAACTAATACCGTGTTTCCCTGAAAATAAGCCTTGTCCTATTTTCGGGGGGATGTCTTATTCTTCATAAATCGAAAAACAACATTAAAAAGTACAACATTTTTAAACAAACAGAAATTGTCAAAAACGATCTATAATTATTTACCATTAATATATTCTTTTATTTAAAAATTAATTCATGACAATTCATTAAAAAATAATCATATCATCATCCTTGGAATGTTATTGCTCTCAACTAGGGCTTAATTTAAGGGGGGTGGGCTTATATCTAAATAATCCTGCAAAATGCACACTAGGTATTACTTATCAGGTAGGTCTTATTTTTGGGGAAACACTGTTCATTGAGATTTGTATACTTTAGGTCAGGCACATCGAAATGAGTAGCTCCCTAGGGCCGCATGGATTACCTATTTCTGTCATGAGGGTTTCAAATGACAACTAAGTTTTTAAATCCTTCTACATTAATAGAAAATGAATGAAAATCCTTATTTAAAAAAAAAAAAATTTTTGTTAAAGATAAAGGAAAAAAAGAATATTACTGGCCGAGTTCCAAATAATAAAATGTACAAATGTCACTATCACTTTCAATTATAGTCATGTATTAATTGAAAGCAGGAGAATGCAAGAGGAAAGACTCACTCTCTTTCATTGACTTTGTCTCTCATCCCTTCCTTTCAGTTGTGGAAGGAGGAGGCAAACTATGTGTTGATAACAGATTCTGTTTCTTAACAATATATTACCCTAATGAAAATAAACAACTGTTTTTGCCCAGGAATTTTTTGTAAAACCTTTTTAAAAACCTGGGATACTGTAAAAGTGCCATATGAGAGTGCCTTCTGCATGTAGGCTGCACCTGTGCTTGCTGAGGGCCACATACGGCCTACGGGCTGCATATTTGACATGCCTGCTTTAGGTTGTCAAAAAACAAACAAAAAACAAAACAAATGGATCAAGTCACCTTTAGGCACCCCAGGGGCGACCTGGATTCAAAAGGACATATTTTGCTTTGCACCTTCAACATCCAGTTGTTTGTTACCATACGATTTTTAGAGGCATTTTTTTGAAATTATAAAACTAACTGCTAACCCTAACCCTAAGCAAAATCTATTTTTAGATAAATACTTTTTAATATTAATTATCTGTAGAGGCACATGGAAAATAAATAAACATGTCTTTCGTTTTAAGTTTTATTTAAAATAGCTAATTTTTTTTTTTTATTAAAATCAAAAACTTTTATCAGATTAAGAATTAAAAATTAATATTTTTTCCTAATTTAAAATAAAATTATTGTTAGTGTTGAAAAATATTCATCAACTTCTGATTAATAAGCAAAACTTGTGATTTATTAAAAGTAATGCTCTGGTGCCAGAGCGACGATTGAGGATTGTCCCATAAAACTGTTAACTATTCCTGTGTAAACTTGTTTTTTTGAACAAAGTTTTTGCAAATAAAAAACTTTTTATTTAAAAAAACCCCAAAAAACTATTGAAATAAACAAAAATTGCATCTAAAAATCGTCTGGTAACCCCCCCCCGGATTTTGATGGTGTAAATGTAAAACATGTCCTTCTGAATCCAGGTCACCCCTGGGGTGCTTAAAGGTGATTTGGTCCCAACAAATTTAAGCAGTTTTTAATGAGTTTAGAAATTACTGAGTATGTCAACTGAGCATTTAGCCAAGCGATTTATCAAAAGACGTGCAAATTAAATGCCCCTGTAGGAATAGCTGCCTACAATCAATGAGGAAAAAGATAAGTTCACAGAATGTAAAGACGAAAGGGAAAGCACATATACTTTTAACCTTATTTACTCACATATAAACTCAACAACAGTCAATATAACAAAGTACTTAGGGGCAGTACTTACAGTTCATATATCTCCCTCATTGAGGGGGGTGTCAGGTTGGGTTTACAGTTGTTAATCCCTCACTGAGGAGAAAGTTCCTTCAGTCACAAGAGACTGAGACAAGAGCTCGTTTCTACGAGGCTCACACGTTGGTACCAAAACCGTAAAGAGGGTTCTTTCCCCAACCTGACAAGGGACGTTACCTTTTCTACTTCCTGTCCCCGAAGGCACAGGAGAGTTCTAGTCCCTACACCCCTACGGTGGAGATGGATAATGGTTATCGTTTTAAGAAATGGAACATGCAACCAGAGTTCAAATCCTGGACGAGGCTGTTTGCATTTCATTTTGCACTAATGGCCTGTGGAAAGGCATGAATCCATCTCTTCCTTAGATACAAATGGGCATACTCGGTTCTTTAGCCCTTGGTGAGGCAACTAGTCTTGGAGAAGGAAAACTCTACATTCAAACCAGCTTTTACTCAGCTTAAAAATTGACGTTGTGTCACATCTTGGCAGAGGGAATGGATAAATATATGCATCTCCACATTGGTTGCAAAGATTTCTGTAACCGAGACAAGAATCTTAAAGATTAGGAGTTGCAGAAAGAATTCTGCAACTGACGCCAACCAATGAAAACAAACCATCACGGCAGAAACATAGCTCTAATACCTTTAGCTCCCTCTATGGGAAAATAGTAGGGCAGTCTGGGCTCTTTAGCTTTTATATGGCAACCGGTCTAGGAGAAGGAAAACACGATATTCAAACTTGTTAAACTCCTGTTAAAAATCCTCGGTTTTGCAATGTTTTTAATTAATATTTTTAATTTGAACTTTAGTTATAATTCGTCATTTAATTTCATTTTGATAAAATAAAATCACTGATTCCCTCGTTTAAAAACTGAAATTGTTAGATTTTCTGATCAATTTTTTGACCAAATGTTGCAAAACAGAGGATTTTTTTTTGTGTGTACCATCTTTGATGCCATTTCCTCAGAAATTGGTACAAGCTGAAGATCTAATATTTGGTATCAGTACTTAATCAACCAATACACAACTTTTGGTGTTTCATGTAATTTGATATTTTAAAAAAGTGAAAAAAAAAAAAAATCGATGTATGTATGTATGTATGTATGTATGCAAAAATGACTTTGTTAACATATCTGATGCTCACTTGTACCTCAAATGTTTGCTCTCAACACAAAAGATATTTTATACAGAAGCAAGAAAAATACATTTAAAGAAAGGAAAAATATTTATTCATATAATTACAATATTCTTACAAAAAATAAAGTGAATAAAATACAGTGTTCACATTTTCCTTAAAGTAAGAGAAAGGAGCCATGTTGAGATCAAAGATATTTTCTCTCATCTTCCTTTGGTTATGAGCAAGAGATAAAAAATGCAAATGAATTCTTTTTTCTTCTTTTTTTTTTTTTTTTTTTTTTATCTACAAAAACTTTTTTTAGGCGACTTGTCAACCATTATTAATTTTAACTTTTATTTAAAAAAATAAATTATCAACCCTTCCACAAATCTATTTGAATTTTTGAGATGAGGCTTGATAATTTGGATTATTTGGACTATTGTCCTCATCTTCATTGTTATGTACACAATGTTTTGGTTGATGTGTCCTCCGGCCTCCTTCAGGTGTTTCTTGTAGGATTCTGGAACCTTCTCTTTGAAATCGGTAACCTTCTTGTCCAGTTGGACACACGGTGCAATGGATATAAGTGTTGAGTTAATACAGTTCTAAGTGATAGGTTTCAGGTTCAATCCTGGCCAAGGGCAATTATAACATAGAATACTTAACTCTGGAACCTTCCTGTTGAACTTGGGAACCTTCATGTCATAATCGAGAGCCCTCTTGGAACTTCAAACTGAACCCTTTATTCAATCCACCGGGGTAGACTATTCTCATTCCGTTAACTGTGACCGGGTGCAAGTGTTAAGCTATGTTAAATATTCTATGTTACTATCACCCTTGGCCAGGATTGAACCTGCAGCCCAGAGATGATTGTCACTTAGAACTGTATCAATACAACACCTTTATCTGTTGCGCCATGTGTACAACAATGAAGATGAGGACAATAGTCAGAATAATACAAATAATCCAAATCTGCTGAAATGAGATTATTGGATGCTTTTTATTTGGATGACTCATTTTGTCGCACGAAAAATGGAAGAAGATCACATTCTTTGACAAACTCCAGAACAATTCAACAGAAACATTTAACTTTGGTATGGTAACCAGTCTAGGAGAAGGAAAATCCTGAATTCAAACTTAGCGCATAGAGTTGGGGTTTGCCATAAGAGCAATAGGGTGAGGACCATCATATAGGTGCTAAGGGCCAAAGTGGAGTGTTGCATGTCATGGACTGCTCAGCCACCAGAGTTCCATCGTTAAGTATTATGGGTGGCCAACAGGTGGCCCTATTGGAGGGGGGGGGGTCTTGCAGAGGTGCAAATGCCAACAAGGCTGCCTATGCATATATTGAGATCGCTTTTAGTTGATGAGATATTGCTACCAAGCAATAGGGTCAGGACAATTATATAGCAATCAAATAATCAGCTAGGGTTTGATGTAACCAGTTGAATGATCGGAGGGAGCCTCTCTGATTATCCGTCTAGCCCAAGTTAAGGGTCAAAGTGGAATATTGCATATCATGAACTGTTCAGCCACCAGGATTTTATTCTTAAGCATCACAAGTCATCACCCATGGCTAACGGGGGGCCCCCATTGTGGAAAGCGGGGGGTCTTATCCCTCTGCAGAAGGGACACGTCGAGCATTGTTTGGAGGATAGGGATAAATTACTACAAATTAAAATTATTTACATTTTTGTCTTCAATTTTTTAAAAAATAATAGGGTTTAGGATTTTAAAAAAAGCTAAAATGCTTTCCAAATCTCCTGGGTAATGGCTATCTTTGAATATATTCATGTTGGGGTATGTATTTACCCATGCCTTTCACCACAGGCAGGATGTGACACAAGGTAAATTTTTAAGCAGGGTACTAATGGTATGAATTCAGAATAGTTGGATGCATACTTTCCCAAGGATATTAGGGCTATGTGAAATGCAAACAGCCCCATCCAGGATTTGAACTTATGTTGCCGTGTCCATTTCCTATGACTATAACCATTACTCCACACACCTTACTTCAAATCTATTTTGGTTTAAGGAATATTTCATGAAGCCGGAATGTTTTGCATCTTATCTGTTATTGGTTTATTTAATAAAATAAAATAATAAAGTTAAAATCCTCAAAGTGTGTTAATTCCATAATTCTCTCCTTAATATTGGATTATTCCATAATATTTTCTTTTGCTTGGTAAAAAAAACCTGATAGCATTAATTTAGATAATTTAATTTAGTTTGTTTTATTAATCAAATGTTAAGTTATTAAAGAAAAAAAAGTTTTACATCTTAGCTGTTATTAGTTTATGTACTGCTAAATAAAAAATAATCTAAGCAAACATCCTCAAAGTATGCTAATTTTTGCGAGTGGTAATATTAATGGTAATCTGAACATTAGCTACATAAATGAGAGTAACCTCACCTTGTTTCTTTCACTTTGAGGAAGACATATGTTTTGCTTGGCCATTTTCATTTCACCGTAAATCTACACTGAAAATACGAATTTGTTTGAATCAATACAACTGCATGTTTTAACATAAAAATATCATAAAATGTGTTCTTAATTGTGCTTGCGCATTATTTGAAATGAACTTAATTCTTATTAAGAACAGATTTATCATGTAGATTTATGGTGAAATGAAAATGGCCGACCAAAACATATGGCTTGCTCAATGTGAAATAAACAAGGGGAGGTTACTCTCATTTATGTTGCTAATGTTCAGATTACCATAATAACCCTTTATCTACCAGAGCACTCCAAACCACCCGACAATTCTATTCAGTTGTAAAGGATCAGCGATATGAGACTAATTTGTCAAGCATTTGGGACAATGGCGATTGTAGATGGCAGTGGTAGATAGAGGGTTAAAGATGAAAGTGCTTGTTAAAATTGACCTCTGACTCACAAGGCATTTTCCATTGTGGTGTAAGGGTTAGCAAGCTAGTCTTGCAGATCCATTACTTGGTGAAAAGCGGGTTTGATCTTCGTTGAATTTCCCACACTTGTGACTTTGTGAATGTGTTCATCTTCTTCACACATTGGTGAAATATCTTTTGTAAAAAGATCTGCTGTCTTCAAACAAAAACTATCTTTGTATTATTCATAATTTTTTAGGTATCATCATATTTCTAATGTTCTGGTATGCAAAGAATGTTGAAGGGGGGATAGGTTTCAGCCCATTTCGTTACTCTAGGGAGGTAAGGGGGGTTTGATAATAATGGTTGACAATTTAGAAATGAAAATAAATAAGAGTCTCATATTTATTTAAGAATTGTTTCAAACGAGGCAGGCGTAAGGAGTGTAAACATATTCAGTTTTTGATGTTTACTCATCTCTGTATTGTTCCGTGATTAATCGTTGTTAATCAGACTAGGGTTCCTTTTTTTTTTTTTTTTTAATTATTGAACATTGAAGGCAGATCGTGATAAGAAATGTACAAAAAACAATTAGGGTAAAAAACAAAAAACAAAAAAAAATCATATTATTGTAGATTTGACAGACTATTAATGTAGAAACAAAGATTACAGAGAGAGAGAGAGAGAGAAGAGAGAGAGAGAGAGAAGAAGAGAGAAGAGAGAGAGAAGGAGAGAAGAAGAAGAAGAAGAAATTGAAATTAAAAAAGAAATTGAAGGAAAAAAGAAAATTGAAGAAAAATAGAGAAAAGAAGATCATAAAAAATGTGAGAAAAAAAAAGGTATAAAATAACAGAGTTAAAAAGACAATGAAATTGAAGAAAATTAAAAGGAAAAAAGTACAGAAAAAAAAAAGCAAAAATAAAAATGAAAAAAAAAAAAAAAGAAAAAAAAGAAGTTAAGGAAAAAGATAAGGAGAAAAAAAAAAAAGAAAATTGAAAAAAGAAAATAGGAAAAAAAAAAGAAAAAAACGAAGAAAATTTGAAAATAAAGGAAAAGAAAGAAAAGAAAGGAAAGAAGAAAGAAAAGAAAGAGAATGAAAAAAAAACTTTTATGGCAAATTCAAATAATTTATTTTGTTTAGGAGATTCTTGAATGTCATTTCTAAAACCTTTAAATATAAAGTTAAGGTTTTGTTAAAGTCTTGGTTATTTGATAGGTCTCATTGGAATATATAATATATATATATAAAACATTTGAAAATAATATATATATATATATATATAAACATATATATATATATATATATAATATATATATATATATAAACATTTGAAAATAAACTCTGATGATGAAGTTGATGCTTCGAAATCGATAAGACAAAAATAACATCTTTTTGTTTTTATTTTTCATACGCATTGTATTGGCCTTCAAAATATTAATATATTATAACATACTTAACAATGCTTCAAGCAAATTACCAATTGCTTTTATTTATATATATATATATATATATATATATATATATATATATATATATACACTCTGTATTTGTTGATATATTAGACACACATATAAACAAACATAGAAACAAACAAACAAATAAAAAAACATGCAAATATTACATAGCATCCAGTTTGCTGGGATTAAGAATAGGGAGAGATTTTGAAATGGCAATTTTCGGTTTCAATGGTCATTAGTCCTGCAAATATCCTTGGTTACTCATCTGGTTATTGACAGTTTCTTGCTTATGCTATCTTCACACCAAGTTTGAAGATCGTATAGGCAAGAAACTGTCTGTAACCATGTGTTAACTCCATGTCCACGCTATTTTAAATCATATATATATATATATATATATATATATATATATATCATGAGGAAAAAATGAGTAAAGAAATGTAGATGGATAAAAATGAATTTTATCGATATCACTTTTATTCGATATCACTTACACGTGTTTCGGTCTGTTTATCAAAATGTATACGGATTTACGTTATTATTATTATTAAAATTATCAGATGGAGTTGAAATAATGATAATAATAATAATAGGAAAGATGCATAAAATATTCCGCATACAGAGAGATTTTTTTACGACCTTCATCAGAGTGATTTTTTATTTTTTGAGTAGATATAAAAATCGTTGGAGACAAGAATAGAATTTTAAATATATATATCATATATTTGGTGATGAGGATAATTCCATGTGAGGTTCAAATGTAATAATACAGGTTATCCATTGTGAGAGTTTGATGTGACTTGTTTCCAGGTGTGTGAACAGACAGAGCAATATAGTGAATAAATGAAGGAAGAAAAACTTTAAATTTGCTCCATGTTAAATATTTCAACTGCAAGTCGAACCATCTTCAGACAAAAAGCAAAAACATGTTTTGGGTTTTTGTCTGAAGATGATATGTCTTGCAGTTGGAATTTATAAAAAGGAAGCAAATTTAAAGTTTTTTTCCTTATATATATATATATTATATATATTATATTATAAGACAGAGTCAATGGTGCTTGGTGACTATCAGTTTCTCATCTATTCAATCCTAAGACCAAGAACTCTGATGATTGCATAGGCAAGAAACTGACAGTCACCAAGCACTGTGATTGTGTTTATGTCTACATTATTCTAACAGCTCTATCACTGATATTGCGCACTCTTTACTTTATATTAGGAAAAAATAACTAAGAAGATTTAGGTTGAAAGCATAATAGACTATTTCAGGGAACCTAGAAAAATTATCCTTTGAACAAAATTCCTCTAGGTACCCTGATATAGTCTATTATGCTTTTAACCTAAATCTTCTTTGTTATTTTTTCCTAATATAATTTTGCTCTGTGACTGACAATAACAGCACACATTGAGCTCTGTAAATTATGACAACTGAAAAACTATAATGTTATAAGAAAGATTTCTTCACTCAATCTTTGGATCATATATATATATATATATATATATATATATATATATATATATATATATATATATATGATGGTTGCCATCTTAGATTTGAGTATGCTCATCGAATGATATAATTTTGTAAAAGAATTATCAGCATAATTTACATTTTTCAGACTGTTATCCTCATCTTTATTGTTATATGCACAATGTTTCATCCAATGCAACCTTTGGCCTTCTCCAGGTGTTTCTAGACAAACTTAAGAGCCTTCATGTTGGAATTGGGACCCTTCATGGAACTTTAAAAATTAAAGTCTTTATTTGATCCATTGGGGTAGATTGTTCTCAGTCCGTTAACCATGACCAGTTACAAGGGTTAAGTTATATTAATTATTCAATGTGATTTTTTTTGCTGTGACATAACAATAAGAATAGGACAAGAGTCCAAAGAAATTTAGATAATAGAAATTATCAAAGCCTCATCTCAAACATTTGGACAAACTGAATAATTGTGGAATGAATGAAAATATAATCTGTATGTATGAGCGTATCCAGTGTATCTCTGACCTGGTGAGTCATCTGAGAAAACACAAGGATAGAGTGTCAAATGCTACTGGCGCCCAACTATGATGATAAAAAAAAAACAAAAACAAAAAAACAAAAAAAACAAAACAGGAAATGGTCTTACTCGAGCACGAGTTGACAGCCATTATTATTATCTAGTGAAACATACAGGAGTGATATTCGTATTAAAATAATGGTTAAAATTATAAAATGAAGCATTTTAATTAAAGGCTTTTATTTTTCTGTTATAAATTGGAGATATATATATTCAGTATATAAATCAGTCTTGTCTACCGACACAAGCACACACATATAGATATACATATTTATCTCAAGTCCATATCTTATTATAATGAAGATTCAGTGTCTGTCTGTAACTGAAAATACGTCACTGTTTAAATCACAATACCCTCAGGAATTGCGAATTGCGTAAATTTATCAATATTAATTAATTTATAGTCAAAATCATTCATGTTAATACATAGAATAAATCTTATTCATTAATATGTCTCTATGAAAATGAGTTAGATTTGCCTCAAAACAGCCCATGTTGTTAGTGCATTTAAAATCCTGTGTGTCTTATATATCCCTAAGAAATAATGGTTTACATAATATATGGTGCAGTTAATTTGCATACTGGTTTTAATAAAACCGAGTTTAATAAATAATTACTTGGTGTTATTAATCTCTAATATTGTTTTATTCTCCAACGTATTAAAATTAATTTGTTATAAAAATAAATTTGTTATAAAATTAATTTGTTATTAAAATTAGCCCCATGAATGATTTTATAAAGAAGCCAATTAAAATATAATTAAAATAAGAGTAATCTTTTTTTATGCGTTCTTATTTAATTTCGTTAGTCTTTCTAATTTAATATATTTCATTACATTAAAACATTTTTGAGAGTTTATATAACCACAAATTAAATAATTTAAAATTGATTCTTTGTCATTTCAGAGGTTTTTTTTAATTAAAAAAAATCTAATTACAAAAAAAAAGAAAAAAGAAGACTAGTTAAATTAGAATAATAAATTGGATTTAGCATATTTGGATTCTCGTGACTTTCAATTAAAAGTTTTTTTCTCTCTCCAGACAATTCAATCTATTTTAGGTTTAAAACTATCATATCTATATATCTATTCAATCTGTTCGTTTCTATGTATGTATCTATCTATCCATGTATATATCTATCAATCTGTTCATATTGATGTATATATCTATCCATCAATCTGTTTATATAATATATCTATCTATCTATATCTATTTCAATCAATCTATATCTATATATCTATCTATATCTACAATCTATATCTACGTATATAATATATATATCTATTATATATATATATATATATCAATCAACATCTACATATATATATGTATATATATATATCAATCAACATCTACATATATATATGTATATATATATCAATCAACATCTACATATCTATCCATCAATCAATATCTACATATTAATATCTATGTATATACCTATAAATCAATCTATGTATATACCTATATATTAATCTATGTATATACCTATATATCAATTCATCTATATGTAAATATTAATCTATATTAATCTAATTTCATTAGTAATTAGATGTGTTTATGTACTATTTTGCACAAATCCTGGAAGCAGCTGTTATGGCCACCACTTACCGCTCCTCCCATCTCACAAACACTCCAAGTGAGACAAGCATCACATGATGGGCATTGCTAGAGAAGTAAGGATGAACTCATAAGTGATGTTTTCCAATGGACTTCTACACACAAACACACCAGTGTAGGCCAACCATTTAAACAATTACATTAACCAGATGTGTGCAGACACTGGATCACATCTAGAGGACTTATCATGGGTAATTGCCAAGAGGGATGGATGGTGAGAGAGAGTCAAGAGAATCCAAGCTGTTGGAAAGTGATAATAATATGAAGACAGACTTTTGTATATGTATATCTAGATTTTACTTACATTCTCTCACACACTTTCAGTATTATACATCATATAAAAATATCCAAATGTATAAATGCTGAGATATATATATTGCACTCACACACACATACCCACCCATTTTGCAGTATTTGAAAAATGTTAAATACTCTGGTTATTGGTATTGCAAATGGTGTATTTTCTTAATAGAAGTCCTGTTGACTTTATATTTGCTAATACTGTTTGCTTATATATATATATATATATATATATATATATAAAAAATTTTCTAATTTTTTTTTTAGGAATTCCAGCATTGTGGGTGGGTTTCATATCACAAAAATTTTTTTTTCTCAATCTGATAAAAATTTTTTTTTTTTTTTTTAAAGAAAGAAAAAATTTTTTTTCAAATTTAAAAAGTGAAATGAAAAACAATTAAATGGAAAAAAAAAATGAAAAATAAAAAATTGAAAAAAAAAAAATCAAAATTAAAAAGAAATTAAAAAATGAAAAAAAATATGAAAAAAATTGAAAAAAAAAAAAATGAAATGCAAAAAAGTAAAAAAATGATATAAAAAAATAAATGAAAAAAAATTTTTTTAAATGAAAAAAAAAAAAATTTTTTTAAATGAAAAAAAAAAAAAAAATTCTTAAGGCTGCTGCTTCCATGTTCATCATAAACTTGTAGTTTCCAATTTTTCTTTTATTGCCTGTTTAACTTCTGCACGGAACATATCACCGGGTTGAGTTGTTTTTGAAGCAAACCAAAAAGCTATAAGAATCAGTATGAGAGATAGAAATCGACCACCCAACAAAGGTATGAACAATAATTTTCGGATCAAAGAAATATCATAGAGTTGGCAGGATCCTAGGATGCCACAGTCACTCTCCCAGATTAGACAAGCCTTATCAATAAATTTTCCAAATAGAAGAGGCGCTGGTAGGAAAGCTACAAAGAAATTTAAAAAAAAAAGACAAAAATTAATTTTACTTTTTAACAAGAATTAAGAAAATGCATACAAAACCACCCATAAATAAATCCACCTCTAAAAATTGTTTTAACAAAAAGTTAATTTTCTTCTATACCAGAATTTTATCATTTTTGTTGAAGATTATACAATCAAAATGGTTATTATTAGGAATTATTTATTACCAAACTCAACAACATTCAAACTCAAAAATATGAAAATGTAGCAGTTAAAAAATAAGTACAACCCTTATATTTATGCAATCTATTTTTAATGTCCTCCATATTTTTGATTTTTGATTTTAATGGCATGTCAAACTGTCTAGGGTTGTTTTATGCCTAGAGGTTAGGGAATCATGTTCATTGTACATTTGTATTTACATTTTTGTGTAGTTGTTTCTTAAAGATTTTTGCACACAAGTATTTTTATCTATTATTAAAAATTGGCACACAGTTATATGGTTTCAAGTATTCCTATCTAATACTAAGAATTATATGGTTTCAAGTAAGTATTTCTGTTTAATAATAGTCATTTTTTTTGCACAGGGTTATATGGGTTTAAGTAACTAATAAAAACACTGGTATGCGTTAAAAAATTTTCTCCAAAAGTCAAAGGTTTATCAAGTGATATATGATTACCATTCTATGCTGAATTCAAAAATACCATTCATTGTGTTTAGTCAGGTCTGGTTTTTAAGTTCACACAATAAGTTGTACATAATAATAAAACTTATTAAAAGGCCTGTGGACTCTCCTTGTCACAGCTATAATAATGTTCTATACATTTCACGTAATAGCTTGTATCTTAAAAATTAGAGTATGATTTTTCGATTCAGCGTTAAAAAACTGCCTTAAAATCAGCTATTATAAATTCAACCTTGAAAACATCACAGACCAATGTAATCCTTTAAGTAAATATTATCAATACAAATAATTAGTCATTTGGCATCAAATATTCCCATCGAATATGAATCATTTTTAAGCAGATATATTTGATCCATAGATGGGACTACACCTCCGGGTCATAGTGGACCTGGGAGTAATGGCAATGAAGAGGTACTCCACACTCACCAGAGCTCCAGAACTGGAGCCTCACCATCAGATCCAGTTTAGCTATGGGTTGAATTGAAAAAAAAAACAAGTTTAAAAAAAAATGTGCTGAAAAAAAAAATATATATATTGAGTACCGATCAAGAATGAATAAAACTCTTATTGGGTTATTTTATGCCAAAGATGTTTTGCTTTATTTATACTTGATGGGTATTCAAAAAATTTATAAGCTCATTTTTTTAAAACTCATTTTTTCTATTTAACCCATAGATGGGACCCTAACAGGTATTACCACTCCGGGTCTGAGTAGACCTGGCGATGAAGGGGCACTCCACACTCCCTAGAGCTTCAAAATTGGAAGTTCACCATTAGATGTAGTTAAATGTCATACCCAGGACACTGCTCAAGGGGGTTAATTTCTAACTTCCTGTATCTCCTGACATAGGAGAGTTCCTATTTAAGGATCCCTATAGGGATATAAAAGAAAAATTCTTTCAATCTAAAAATATTGGTACTTACCGAAAGCCGACAAAGTAAATGAACCAAATCCCATTGCCACAGCTTTGTCTTTTTCAGTTTGAGTCCTAAACAAAAAATAGAGTGAAAGAAAAAAAAATTAGATTCACTTTTGCAAACTTAGAACATATATATAAAAAAAACAAACAAAAAAGAGGCCCACTCTGTGTAATGGTTATTGTAGCAGGAAATGGGAATGATGATTCGAATTCAAATCCTGAAAAACACTGATTGCAGTTCACTTTGTGAACCAACTCAGTGTATGAGTAGCACAGGGATCTGTGCCGTAAAGTAAGGAGCTGATGATAGGTGTGGCGCTGCACCTCAGATGCAAAAACAATATCCTTGGTCTAGTGCTAGTGAAAAGGGGATAGACTCCCTCACTGTCTGGCTGATACTGACTTTAGGCCACCCGACGACTTTACTTACTTTAAGATATAACAAAAAATAAACAGATATCATTGTTGGATTATTTTGGGGTATAAGGTGTGCTGATGATCACTACTTATATCTATAAACTGTTCGAAAACAGTGGTTGCTGAATCGGCCAATCAAGAACTCCCAAATATATATTTAATTTACTATTTAAAAGTGTTGATAAATTGTCCTAGAATTACTGCTGCAGAAGGACAGACCAACAGACGAGGATTATACAGCTCTCTAAGACAGATCAGCAGACAAGGATTAAAACTGATACTGCATCTTTCTACTTCAAGAAAGGATCAAACTTTATGCCACAAGAAACTCCACTGTAAAACTATTTTCAGCTACAGGCTACACGAATCGTAATAATCATATTTATAAAATTTTACTTTTGGTTACAGAGTCTAAAATGCTGTAGATTTTGGTTATAAATCATATCCAATGATATCCATTTTGACTGTGTAATGTTCCACAAGAAAGAATAAAATGCTGGTATCTTTGGTTTTGAAGAAAATTAACTTTTTATATAAAGAATTTTAGGGGTGAACTTATTTAAGGGCAATATTGAAATGGATTTCTGAAGTTTTATTGTTGTTAGTGAATGGCTGAATCACCATTTTCCTGTGAGATGGGTGGGTAGACGTGATTTGCATTAGTGGCCAGTCAAGATTTAACACCTTGCAACTTTTTGGGGGTGGGTGGGGGGTGGATTGAAGGAACAAGTCTACGAAACCAAAGACTTTGGAAGAACTTGAAGGCTTGAAAAGCTGGAGATGAAGACAGAGAGGAGATGAAGGCTGGTGCCCATATAGAATTTTGAATAAAACTCCATGTTATGTGTGTTCTTTCATATTCAATTTTTTTGTAAAAATAATAATACAGAAATAAATTATAAGATTTTTAAAATAGGGAAGGGAGTTACTTTACAATGATCATGTGAAAACTTTATGAATATTAGAGTCAATGAAAGGACTCTGAATTATCAGTGGGATATAGTTAGAAAGTAAATTGCAAAGAAAATATTGGTGGGAGAGCAGAGATAAGGAAGAGAGCAGAGAGAGCAAGGATAGGATAAGGAGAGCAGTGATGAGAGAGGGAGGATAGCAAGGAAAGTAGGGAGGATAGAGAGGATAGGGAGGAGAAAACAGGGAGCTCAAGGAGAAAAGAGCAGAGAGAGGATGGGGGGGAGAAAGGATAGGATAGAGAGGATAGTGGAGAGAGAATAGAGTGCAAAGAGAAGAGGGAGGAGAAAGAAAAAGAGGAGAGCAGAGAGAGAGAGGGGAGAGTGGGAGAGAGAAGAAGATAGAGAGGATAGAGATAGAGGAGAGAGAGAGAGAGAGAGAGAGAGAGAGAGAGAGAGAGAGAGAGAGAGGATAGAGAGAGAGAGAGAGAGAGAGAAGAGAGAGAGTGCAAAGAGAGGATAGAGAAGAGAGAGAGAGAGAGAAGAGAGAGAGAGAGAGAGAGAGAGTGAGAGAGATAGAGATAGAGCAGAGAGAGAGAGAGAGAGAGAGAGAGAGAGAGAGAGTGAGAGAGGAGAGAGAGAGAGTGCGAGAGAGAAGAGAAGAGAGAGAGCAAAGAGAGGATAGAGAGAGAGAGAGAGAGAGAGTGCGAGAGAGAGAGAGAGAGGAGAGAGAGAGAGAGAGAGAGAGAGTGCAAAGAGAGGATAGAGAGAGAGAGTGCGGAGAGAGAGAGAGAGAGAGAGAGAGAGTGCAAAGAGAGGATAGAGAAGAGAGAGAGAGAGAGAGAGAGAGAGAGAGGGAGAGAGAGGATGAGAGAGAGTGCGAGAGAGAGAGAGAGGAGTGAGAGAGGATAGAGATAGAGAGAGAGAGTGCAAAGAGAGGATAGAGAAGAGAGAGGAGAGAGAGAGAGAGAGGGAGAGAGAGAGAGAGAGTGCAGAGAGATAGAGGATAGAGCGAGAGAGAGAGAGAGAGGAGAGAGAGAGAGAGAGAGAGAGAGAGAGAGAGTGCAAAGAGAGGAAGAGAAGAGAGAGAGAGAGAGAGAGAGAGAGAGAGGTGCAAAGAGAGGATAGAGATAGAGAGAGAGCGAGAGAGAGAGAGAGAGAGAGAGTGCAAAGAGGATAGAGGAAGAGAAGAGAGCAGAGAGAGAGAGAGAGAGAGGGAGAGAGAGAGAGAGAGAGAGAGAGAGTGCAAAGAGAGGATAGAGGATAGAGAGAGAGCAGCAGAGAGAGAGAGAGAGAGAAAAGAGGGAGAGCAGAGAGAGAGAGAGAGAGAGAGAGAGAGAGAGAGAAGAGAGAGAGAGAGAGTGGAGAGAAAGAGAAGAGAAGGAAAGCAAGGAGCAAAGGGAGGAGAGCAGAGAGAGAGAACAGAGGGAGAGTGGAGATTGGAGAGAAGGAAGGAAAGAGCAGAGATAGGATGAAGAAGAATAAGAAGTAAAATATCTAGGTACACAAAGAGTAAATATAAAAATAGAATATATATATAATATACCTGATCATTATCAAGTAAGTAGGAACAATATCAATTGTGCCTATTAAGTCTGTTATGAAGAAAAGTACCATAAAGATATATAATGATATACAACTTTCATCACAAAGACCAGCTGAGGCTTTACCACCAGGAATTTCCGTACAGGAATCAAATCCCTGTAAAAGACAAAAAAAAAAAAAAGAAAAAAAAGAATAAAAGATATGTAAATGGAACAGTACGGTTTAGTAGAAAAAAAAATGAAGCTGCTACGATAATCTTGTAATTTCACAATCTTTGATTTCTTACTTTAGATCAGGATTCTGTTATCCACACCAACACACAAAACCTTCAGTAAACACAAGAAGTAAAATTATAACAGGGTGTCAAGTCCTTTGTTGTCTTGCACAGAACAAGCTAGCAGGTTACGTTCAATTAATATGCATGCAAAGCCTGTAGGAGAACTGCCCCCCCCCCCCACCAACGTCCATGCCATTTTTAAAAAAAAATGTGTCACTGCCATCTTATGAAAAGAAGTCTGCAGCATAAAAATGGCAGTTTGGCTCCCAGAGAGTAGTTTGACACGCGAGACAGCGAATGCGTTTAGCTCCCGGTAAGTCACTGTCACTTCTATTACAGTAAATATATTAAAGTTTCAAGTGTAAGTGAATACAAAATGAAAAAAATAGTTATCTTATCGTACTCCCAGATTTATTCAGCTTTTTTTTATGTTTCAAAGAAGTATTTAAAAATTTTTAATCAAAATGACAAAATAGATTGTTCGGTTATCTTCAAGATATTGCACCTCTGCAGAAAGGGTACCCCTTGCACCCAATGGGTCCACTTGTTGACCATGAGTTGTTCCCCCTGATGCTTAATGACTGAATCCTATTAGCTGAGCAGTCCAACACTCCACTTTGGCCCTTACTTAGGCTAAATGGGCAATCAGAGAGGCCCTCATCCTAGCGCCTATATGATTATCCCCTATTGCCCTTATGGCATGACACAACCCTTTTTTATCATATATATATATTTACCAACCCCTCCGCACGAGCAGGATGTGACACAAGGTCAATTTCTAAAGCGGAGTTTAACAGGTTTGAATTCAGAGTTTTCTTTTTCCTAGACTGATTACCTAGTCATAGTTAAAGAACCCAGTCTGTCCTGCTATTTACCCATAGCTGGAGGGAGAATTGGATTCATACTTTTCCCAAGAGTATTAGCACCATGTGAAATGCCAACAGCTTCGTCTAGGAATTGAACTCAGGTTGACGAGTCCATTTCCTACGACTCTAACCATTAGACCATGCGCCTCCATTTTTTATCATATATATGCTAGAAGGCAGTGGCTGAGGGTCTTAGTGTCCTGGGTATGACGTTAAATAGTGAGGTTCCAATTCTGGAGCTCTTGGAAGTATGGAGTACCCCATTCATCGGCATTACACCCCCCAAAACGTTTTTGGTATAAAATAACCCAACAAGAATAAGATCCAGCCAACCAACAACTAAAATAGTCACCCCCCCCAAAAAAAAAAAAAACAACAACAAAACCCCCAAAACTAAAAAGCATTCTATGATAGGAAATGTAAAAATGTAAACACTCACGTTTCTTGACCAATTGCCACATGCGGCATGGCAAGGTGAAAAATAATTCTTGTGATCAGATCCGCAAACTGGGAAGAAATCTCCATGGTTACAATTGCAATCGTGGATTAATTCATGTAATTTATGACTGTGTGGTTTACTGAAAAGAAAGAAAAAAAACAAATATATAGCCAGGGCATCTTATAATTATAGACTGTCTAGAATAAAAAATTTTTTAATCCACTCATATCTGTCAATAGGCATTTAATGGCAGTCACTCTAATGGTGGATGATCGTTGTATATGTAGTCTGTTGCCAATTAACTTTCTTCCTCTTTTGCCAAAGAGTTCCTTCTACCAAGGGAGATAACTCATAGTCTACAATATTTACAGAGTGGCTTCAAATGAGGAATGGCTGAATACAGTAAATCCTCAGCATCTATCTATCTATCTATTATCAGTATATATATATATATATATATATATATATATATATATATATATATATATATATATGTCACTCTATCCCTGTCTCTATCTCTATCAGTTCACCTATTAATCTGTTCATATCTATTTCAATCTGTTCATATCTATCTTACACTTATTGAAGATTGTCTATATAATTGTGAGCAAATTTTGTGAATCAAAAACAGTTACTTGAAGCTATAAGGATTCATTAATGATTATTACTAGCAGGACCTGTGGATATACCACAGTATGATAATCTAATTATTACAATGTACTTGATATGTTTACTTAAGAGATATTGCAAAATAATTCAATATGTAAAAAGTATAATAATCTTGATTTAACTTTCTCTCACCCTTTTCTTTCTTTCTTTCCTTTCCAACTTTTCATTATGTTTGATTGAAACAGGTTAGTAAATAGTAGGGCAGACTGGGCTCTTTAACCTTTGATAGGGAACCAGCTTAGAAGAAGGAAAACTGAATTCAAACCTGTTAAACTCTTCTTAAGAAATTGACCTTGTGTCACACCCTGCTTGTGCGAAGGGGTTGGTATGTATGAATGTATATATGGGGCCATGACTTATATTTCATTAATGTATTTACCCAACCCCTCTGCATGGGGTGGATGTGATGCAAGGTGAATCAAAGAAGAGTTTAACAAGTTTGCATTCAGAGTTTTTTCTTCTCCTAGACAGTTTTCCTATGCAAGGTTAAAGAGCCCAGTCTCCTCTACTATTTACCCATAGCTGGAGGGAGAATAATTGGACTTGTAGTTTTTCTAAGGTTATTAGCGCTATGTGAAATGCAAATATTCAAGTCCAAAAATAGATTTCCATATTGTACACAACATTGGGTGATGTCATAGTTTGTTGTGTACTTTTTCTTACATTCCTGAACAGACACCAATTCTAAACAAGTTTTACAAAATAGTTTTACAGACAAAGAAAAAAGTTAAATTTACAAATTTTTTTTTTTAAACTTACATTTGAGGATTGTTATTAATCACGGGTTGTTCACATCCAAGAAAAAGACAAGAGAAATCAATGACTAAAACGAGACCAAGAATAATAAGTTTCAATTTCATGAGACTTGGTACTTTGAGTTGAAGTCTTGAAGAAATAATTCCACCCAACATGGTTCCAAGACCAGAAGCTACCATTGATATACAACCTGAAATTGGAAGAGAATTCTTTAGAAAAGACTTTTCATACAATGACAATGCATCATCCCCATGAGTGATAACACAGTTTTGGTAGCTCAAGGTGGTACTGCCACTCCTAGTGCTACTAAGCAGCTTTTGCCACTGGACAGGGTGTTAAAAAATATATATATATATCCTAGAAGAATAAAGAGAAGAAATTACAATGTACGTTCATCTTGGGAGTTTCATTTTAAGTACAGTTTGTGATTTTTAAAACACAATTACTTTCAGTAGGTGATGTCATTGCACACTTGCAGTAACCGTTTCTTGGTGTTACATAATCACTATATACTAATATGATTGTAACTACCAACCTTAATACTTGTGAGTTGGCGTGCATCACCCAAAATGTGGAAAAGGCATAGACTGAGTATGTGAAGAGATGGAAGTGAATCCGACAGTATGGAGTATATTAAGAAAATTGAAAAAACACAGGTTTGAATAAAATGAGTGGTAAGTTTATTAGCCGACGCTGCAGTGTTTCGATCTATTAATTAGATCTTCTTCAGGGCATTTGTTGATATAAGGAAAGGTAATAAAAAAATGTTATCAAATAATAACGAGAAAAACTGCGATAGTCCTTGTTTATCAATCTGTTTAAAAAAATTTGAAGTTTGAAGAAAGAATGCTGGAAAGGTGGACGGTTTGAAATATGACGTCAAATATTCTTCTTTATGGTGTGAGTATGAGTGTGTGTGGGTGTATGTATCGAAAAAAGACATTGTGCATTTTTTATATGTTTTGTGTGTGTGTATAATTTTTTTTTAACGATAAACGACATCAAAACAAACCTCAAAGTTGTGTGTGTGTGTATGTCTGAGTTTATATTGTAGCGTTAGTTGGTATTCGCCTTGTGGAGTTGTCTGCCCCTTTTAGTTTGCTGGGTGCCCGCTAGGGCACCATATAGTATTTAAGCGCCGGTTTCAAATCCTTTTGGTCTCTTTGCCGGTTTCACCAACTACGAGCCACATGGGGTAGATTCTATCTAAACCCTCTCGTGGGGCTCCGCCCCCCTTACATTGCTGTAAGTCCTCACAGCATGGACTATTCCTAGTCTCATGTCTGTGCCTTTTATTGTATATTTGTATCATTCATGAATGTGTCTTATCTTGATTTGTGTACCCCTTTTTATGTGTACTCTTTATTATGAACGTTGTATTCCACTGTTATCCATGTGCTGTGTTATTAAATGTTTGTCTATTAACCTTTGTCGGAGTTATTTGTATCCAAAGTATGTTGAACTTTAAACCTACGTTACAATATTAATAGCATTGTAACAACCTACCATTGATATACAATCTGAAATTGGAAGAGAATTCCTTAGAAAAGTATTAATTGGTGTAAAATAATAAAATGGAAAAAGCCAGCAACATGGAAAGTTTTTTTGGATGAGTCAGCACAACGCCACTTGTCAATTTCTTACTGGTCAAGAGATTTCACATGGTGAAGTGTGAAAGAGTAGTAGTGAGAGGAGATAATGTAAGGTCAGTGTGGCTGGGTGAGACGTAAGTCAGCCACCCAAGGCATTTTGACTTAGGGATAAAAATAAAAATTATCTCAAGAGAAAAAATAAGAACACCTTGTGTTATTATTAAAAACTATAAATGGCACAAAGAAAATATCCTTCAGCAAACCCAAGTTATTTCCAGACTCAAAACAGCAAAGAATGCCAGCCAACTCAACATCAGCCCAACAACCAGATTCCAGCATCTCAAAATAAAATAGGGCTAGAGATAAATATTGCCATCATTATTATTGACACATCATCCCTCCTATTCTAAATGACAGCTGCTACATTACAGGTAGACCATTTAGCTTTGGATAGACAACAAATCCGGTCAGTTTGGAACAAAGCAGTGGCTGGGCGAGACAGGTGTCTCTCATCCAGGGCAATTAGACATGGAACATAATAAAATGAAAAAAGCCAGCAACATGGAAATATTTTTGGATGAGTCAGCACAACGCTACTTGTCAATTTCTTATTGGTCAAGAGATTTCACATGGTGAAGTGTGAGAGGAGAGAATGTAAGGTCAGTGTGGGACGTAAGTCAGCCACCCAAGGCATTTTGACTTAGGGATAAAAATAAAAATATCTCAAGAGAAAAAATAAGAACACCTTGTGTTATTATTAAAAACTATAAATGGCACAAAGCAAAATATCCTTCAGCAAACCCAAGTTATTTCCAGACTCAAAACAGCAAAGAATGCCAGCCAACTCAACATCAGCCCAACAACCAGATTCCAGCCTCTCAAAAATAAAACAGAGCTAGAGATAAATATTGCACTATTATTATTATTGACACGTCATCACTCTCTTCCAAATGAGAGCCGCTTCGCAACATGGGTTTAAAAAATTTACACTAAATCTTTCCTAATAACAACAGGTATTTTGAATGATTGAATAATCTGAAGATATACTCAGGGCTTTCGTTGGTCTAAGGAAAAAATAAATTATTACTGAAAGGTTTTTCCTTAAACCAACGAAAACCCTGATGAAGGTCTATTTAAACAGGCTGAAACACTGCAGCGTAGGCGTAATAAACATTATTCGTTTATGAAACTTGTGTTTTTTCAATTTTAACAATATTACATACTGTCGGATTCACTTCCATTTTTTATTCACACACACACACACACACATACATATATATATATAATCCAATGAGTGAGTGATGAAATCTCTCTTACGATGTAATAATTTACAATAGTCATAATTTATAGAGCTCAATGTGTCCTCTTAGTGCTAGGGACACAGAGGAAAATATTTTTGGAAAAAAATAAAGAAGATTTTGTGTCTAATCATAATAGTCAATTTGAGGAAACTTACTCATTATAATATTGGCCTTTGTGGGTGACACGAGAAAGACAACTTCCAGATATTTGGCTGCAAATGCATAAAGACCCATAATGACGAGGAGGAAAACTGTGCTGGATAACAAACTCAAGAGATACACCGGATTTTTTAACACACGATTCAGCGATTTTGGCAGAGCTGAAAAAGAGAGAAAGAACATTTATTTAGGTTTTGATAATTAGACTTTTATACACGTTAAATATAATGCAGCAAAAACTGCACCTCATTTAAAAAGCAATCTGAAATGTTGATAGTTTTGACATCTTGAATCAACTGTTTTCAACTGTGAAATTCTGCAACTCAAATATATTAAACTTAGCATGTAAATATACTTTCTAGCTTGTATATCAGTTGATCAGTCTATTTATGTATCTATCTATCTATATCAGTCTATCTATCTATTTATATCTCTCAGTCTATCTATATCTATCTCTGTCTATCTATCTATCCATATCAGTCTATATCAATCAGTCTATATTTCTATCTATCTATCAGTATATCTATCTATATCATATCTATCTAAATCTATATCATATCTATCTATCTCTATCTCTATCTGTCTATCTATATATATCATATCTATCTATCTCTATCTCTATCTGTCTATCTATATATATCATATCTATCTATCTATCTATCTATCTCTATCTATGTCTATCTATATCAGTCTCTATATATCTATAACTCTCTATCGATCTATCTATATCAGTCTATATATCTATCTAGAACTTTTAGTCATTTGAATTTTCAACTTTTAGCTATTTGAATAAAAAATTTCCAATACCTAATTTTTCCATTTCTTGAAAGATGAAAATGAGAAGATCACATTAAAAAAAAAAAAAGAATATATATATATATATATATATATATATATTACGTCAACACCTGGAATAAGTTATTTCAAAATTTAAAAGTTGTATTTTTAAAACTCAAAAAATAATGTTTGTAGCATGTTTTCTCTTTTCAAAAAAAAAAAAAAAAAAAAAAAAGAAAAAAAAAAAAAAGAAAAGTCCTTTCCTGATTCAATAGACCTATTTTTATTCACTTAAAAAATATAATCATGAATTTTAAACGTCTGAAGGTAGAATGTTGTAAATAGAAATTTTGTAATGAATATATATATATATATATATATATATATATATATATATATAGTAAAATGGTATAGTCAGATAACCTACTTGAGTTTCAACATGAATGGATCATCAGGGTTAACTATGATGAATTAATCAAATTAATTAAGAACAAAGCACTTTTGTTCTTTATTAATTTAGTTAATTCATTACTGTTAACCCTGATGATCCATTCATGGTGAAACTGGATATTTATAGATAGTTTATCTGACTATACCATTTTACCAAATCTGCTCTACAAATATTGAGCTCTCTTACATTTTTTATAACCCTGACTTATTTGGTTAATTATTTTATTGACGGTCAAAGTTGCGACTAACTCAATATTTTATCTTCTCCAGTAAGTCACCCACTTATATATATGAAAAGCGGGTGAAAATTTACATCAACAATTTTACTGCCCTAATCGGTTAACAAAAATGAGTATATATCCCCACAGTGCAGTATCACCTACAATGTTAATTCAGACACAGTTGGTAAGTCAACAGTATTTTTTGAATATTAGTCTATTTTAGCACGGACATTCACAATCCATTTATGCTTAAAAAAACAAAACAACAGTATTTTTATTTTAAAATTTTTTATAACACAAATATGCAAAGCATACACGAAACCCTTACATTAACATATATATATATTATTATTTATATTTTTGCTTGAAGGCAATTACAATGCGTATATCGCATAAAATTCGATAATTATGGAAGATAATAATGACAAGTGAATTTCGGTAAAGAATCATTCGGTGTGTAGAACATCGTACAGACTGTTTCAACTTTATTAAGTCTCATCAGCGATGTATACTAATGATTTCCCTCCGACAGAAATCGAAACCGGGACTTCAGCAGGATAGTCAGAAACCATACTGCTTCGGCCATGATACAGCATGGGAAAATCCTTGCGAAATTAACCTGTCAATGATACTGATACGTCTCTACCATATGAGGTAAGGGGATGTTGAGTGAATAATAATGCCTTCAAGCAAAAATATAAATAATAATATATACTTTATTCAACAATGCTTCTAAAATAAACAAACATCCAAAAATCTTATATATATATATATATATATATATATATATATATATATATATATATATATGATTACCATCTCTTGATCCTCCAGTAAATGTTATTGCAGGAAAACATGTTTTTTTTTTTGTTTTTTTTTGCAGGGGGTAGGTGGACAAAAAAACAAATTTGAAATGTGCAAATTTCCCCTTGAATAATTACGAGGATGGAATTGTGAAATTGCCTGATAAATCGTTGAAAATAGTGGAACAAAATAGTTTAATAAAGTAAATGTAAAATTTTTACAGAAAAACAAAAATTTATATTGGTTTGGTGGTTGGTTTTGAAGGTTATCACAATGCAAGTGGCTAAATAAAATTAACAGCATGGATCCTAGAGGGATATCCCCCCAGGCAATACCTGCCCCCTTGATTTAAAGGGGCAGGGTTAGGTTTATTGCACAGTGCCTGAGGTGCCCCTTTAAGGGGGAATGCTAATGGGATCAACACATTTTTTGAGCCTACCACCCATGAGCTTTGGCTTGTGGGTGGGCCCACATAAAAATGGTCTTGTGTCACGCCCTTATAAGTGGGATGAGAGGCAAATACCATGTAAGTGTAAAGAAAAATAAGGTAACTATGCTGTTGAAACAACATCATAGTTACCTTATTTTTCTTTACACTTGCATTGTGATAGCCTTCAAAACCAACCCCCAAACCAATATAAACACAATTGAAGAATAATTAAAGTTCCAATTACCATTGAACTGGGAAGACAAGGCAACAAGTGGTTGTAACTTAAATACAAATCCGAATAGTCACAAGTCTACTGCAGAATGACAGGGTATTTATAAAACTCCACAATATCATTCAAATCAAGCAGCCAATCAGAACTCAAGGAATGGAATCACCCAAATCACCCACATTCATGAATGGGTCATTCTTGATTTCTATATATACCAACTGTCTTGGACACTGCTTAAGTTGTACTTAGTTAGCTGGTGTTATTCAAACCAACAGTAGACTTACTGACTTCAATAACAATGCTTCAAGCAAAATATAAAACACTTTTAAAAAATTATATGTTTAAAAAACCAACAATTTTTCTTCATTAGACAATTATATACAGTAGCAAAGCATTTAAAACATAGAATTCAAAATCATATTTATTAATTAAAAAAAAGACAAAAAAGAAGAAAAAAATTTTAAAAAAAAAAAAAAAAAGAAAAAAGAAGAAAAAAAAAGAAAAAAAAAGAAAAAAAGAAAAAAAAAAAAAAAAAAAAAAAGAAGAAAAAAAAAGAAAAAAAAGAAAAAAAAAAAAAAAAAGGAAAAAAGAAGAAAAAAGAAGAAAAAAGAAAAAAAAGAAAGAAAAAAAAGAAGAAAAAAAGGAAAAAAAGAAGAAAAAAGAAGAAAAAAAGAAGAAAAAAAGAAGAAAAAAGAAGAAAAAAAAAAGAAGAAAAAAAAGGAAAAAAAAAAGAAAAAAAAAGAAGAAAAAAGGAAAAAAAAAGAAGAAAAAAGAAGAAAAAAAAGAGAAAAAAAAGGAAAAAAAAGAAAAAAAATAAGAAAAAAAAGAAGAAAAAAAAAAAAAAGAAAAAAAAAAAAAAAAAAATTACCTTTTATATTTCCTAATAAACTATCTTGCGATGGTTCTGCTTCACTTTTCTTTGTAGTGAGATTAGCTCTGAAGATAGCTTCACGTTTCATCATAGAACGAGGGAAACAAGCGAGAGGAAGTCCCAAAAATCCACTCGTGCCAATAATAAGAAAACCAAGCCACCAGGCACCCAACCAACGAGGATCGGTAGAGTCGACTCCATGATCTGAAAACAAACAAAAAAGGTAAAGAAAGAAAGTTATTTTGAACATTTGATTTACAAAAAGCAACTTAGAAAATCTTAATCGGCCAAGATGAAATGTAAAGATGTAAATCCTGATTATCTGGTGTTGCTTATTGTCCAAATTCTTATTTCTTATGAGTATCGTCATCTCAGCTAAGTAATGGACCATTCCGTTTTTATTATAAAGAAAGAAAGGAAAGTAAAAGGACATGCTACACAGAAAAAATGTAATAAGAAAGAAAGATAGAGAGTAGGGGAAGATGGAGAGAGGGTGAGTGTACGGAAGCGATAATGCGAATCTGTTTCAATCGAACATAATGAAAAGATGAAAAGAAAGAAAGGAAAAAGAGTGAGAGAATTAAATGAAGATTATTATACTTTTTACATATTGAACTATTTAGCAATAGCTCTTAAGTAAACATATCAAACATTGTAACAATTAAATTATCATACTGTAGTATATCTCCAGGTCCTGCTAGTTAATTTTAATTACTTATTGACTTAAAAACAGAATGGACATGCCCAAGGTCATTAATCATCTTAACAACAGCAACCTTGAGCACCTTTTTGATCTCCATGTTTCTAACACACGTGGGCATGCCTACAAAGTCAGAAAACAGCATAGCTCACATGATTTTCAGAAAGATTTTTTCATGCTCAGAGTTGCCGAGGCATGGAATAAGCTGCCTGCGTCTGTTGTAGGCTGCTGAAACACTGCATCTTTCAAAGCCTTGATGCTTCTTGTAGTCCACCAACACTATACCCGATACTCCTATCCATACACATATGCATGCATGTGCACACATACATGTATATTGTTACTGACACTAATACATTATTCTCTGTACTAGACATGAGATTTTGATAAGTTGTGGTGCACCTGACGCACTGTACACAATCATCATCATCATCATCATCATGTCGCGCTATTAGCACGGATATCCATGACAATCTCTCGCCAACCTTTCCTATCATTCATTTTCCCAGGGAGGTCCTCTGCGCAGCAACCTGCATCTTTGCTTAGTTGGTCAATGTAGGTCCTTGCTGGGCGGCCCACACTAGCATGTCCGTGTGTTGGCTTCCACAGGAGAACGTCACTTATGAGCTCATCCTTGCTTCTCCAGCAGTGCCCGGCATGTCTTGTCCGTCTCACTCGAATGGTTTGTGAGATGGGGGACAGGTGGCCATATAGCTGTTTCGTCGTGGGGTGCTGCTTCCACGATTTATTCAGGACTGCATGCAGCATTCTTGTGCAGCTCCCATCCAGCTTATTCTCAAGGCGCCTCGTTAGGGTCCATGTGGTGCATCCGTACAGCAACACTGATACAACCACCGCCTGGAAGAATTGTCGCTTTAGCTTGTCAGTGAGATCGGATTTCCATATTACTGATAATTTGTTTGTGGCCGACCACGCTTTTCCTATTCGTGTATTTACATCGCTTTCTGTGGACAGGATATTACCACCTAGGTATGTGAATGGTTCTACTGGTTTAAGGGGATTACCGTTGAGTGTGGTTATGTCTCCTTTCCTTTTGAAACATATGTTTTATCGGAGTTTACATGAAGGCCAATATTATTTGCTGCCTTCTCTAGGCTATGCAGTAGTGACTCGGCCTGTGGTGGTGTATCTGCAAGAAGTGCAAGGTCATCAGCGTAGTCCGCATCTGTGATTTTCTGTGCGGGATATCGCCTGCTTCTTGCCTTTTTTAGTGTGAAGCCTTCTTCTTTTATGGTATCTAATGATGTTCGGAGTACATAGTCTAAGCATATGATAAATATATATGGTGCTAGTGTATCTCCTTGTAGGACTCCAGTTCCGATGTCGAAGAAATCTGTGTCGCCATCGGGTGAGCGTACCATTGCTTGTGTATCTTTGTAGAGCATCATTATAGCAGCAACAGTTTCTTCTGGTAGCCCGTATGCTAGTAGTATTTGTTCCATTTTTCCTCTGTGTATGGAATCAAATGCCTTGGAAAAATCTACGAATAGTAGCGTTGCCTCTAGATTCTTTGCTCGAATAAATTTCATTATTATTATACAACAAACAATTATAAGGAATAGAATAAAAGAATGCAAAACAAACAAAAAAGTGATTTTTGCAAATTACCATTTAAATCGACAGGAATTTTTGAAGCTAATGCTCCAAGTCCAAATGCTAATCCAGGTCCTAAAAGTTGGGCCGTGAAGATTATACCTGCAAATAAAAGAAAGAAATTTAAAAACAAACAAAAAAAAAACAAAAGAAAACAGTATATCATTTTGATTTTTACTATTGAATAAAATGTTCAATCCCCATACATGCCCCATACTTGTGACCTTGTGTCAAATTCTAATCGTAGTGAATGGGTTGGGTAAAATAGGCCTCCCATCATGGTGTAATGGTTTGCTGTAGACTTTTAATACCAAGGTTAAAGAGTCCAGTTTCTCAGAGTTTTAACCAATAATATCCAATAAGATCTCATTTAAATTATACAGTGACGAAATGTTGTGCTTTTAGATAGCACAATAAAGATGAGGACAACAGTTCAAAAAATCAAAATAATACACATCAAGCCTCATCTCAAAAATTCAGATAAATGATAAAAAAAAAAATCAGATCAGATTTATTGTGGCAGTATCGTCCGTGTCTCGAACAGTCTCACCAGCTAACTGATGCATATATCCTCCATGTTGTGTTTGTTTTTAAAAGAAGATCTATTGCTTCGTTTAGTTGAAACAATATATATATATATATATATATATATATATATATATATATATACTTAAAAACTTCTCTGCATGAGTAGGATGTGACACAAGGTCAATTTTTAAGCTGAGTTTGAATTCAGAGTTTTACTTCTAGACTGGTTGCCATGCCAAGGTTAAAGAACCCAGTCTGCCCAATTATTTTACCCATAGCTGGAGGGAGAATAGTTTGATTCATACTCACCTCTAACCTTTGTAGTGATCGCATCTGCATAGAAATTATGTATTTACCCAATCCCTCCGCACAAGGTCAATGTCTTAAGTGGAGTTTAACAGGTTTAAATTCAGAGTTTTCTTTCTCCTAGATCAGTTGCAATACCAAGGTTAAAAATTCCAGTCTGCCTACTATTTACCCATAGCTGGAGTCATACCTTTCCAATGGGTACTAGCATTATATGAAATGCAAACAGCCTTGTCCAGGATTTGAACTTGGGTCACCAATCGAATACGAATAATTTTTAAACAGATACTACAACTGTGGGTCAGATTAGACCTGTAAGTAATGGCAATGAAGAATTACTCCACACTCCACAGAACTGGAGCCTCACCATCAAATACAGTCTAGTGTCATAGCCAGGAGACCCCTTTTTTTGAGAGTGTGATCTTACCCCATTGTAAGGGGATATAATCAGCGTATTCTAAGCTCTGGAGACAGGTTGATGCCCCAAGAGAGACTTGCTCTCTTTTAAAGATGCATTTACCCAACCCCTCTGTCATGGTCAGGAATATTGGTTTTTAATTCAAAGTTTTCCTTCTCCTGGACTGGTTGCCTAACCGAGGCTAAGAACCTAGTCTGCCCTAATATTTAACTATAGCAAGGGTGAGAACAGATGGATACATGCCCTTCCCAAGGGTACTTGCGTGAAATGAAACAAAAACAGTTTTTTGTATTATTTGGACTTTTCGAATTGTTGTCCTCATCTTTATTGTTATATACACAACGTTTCAGCCGATATTCCCTCTGACCTTCTTCAGGTGTTTCTTGTCAAAATCAGGAACCTTTTCTTCGAACTACAATACAGTTCTAAGTGACAATCATCTGTAGGTTGAAGGTTCAATCCTGATCAAGGGCGATAATAAAATTGGATAATTAACAGTTTAATACTTGTACCTGATCATGCTTAATGGTATGTGAACAGTTTACTCATGTGGATTGAATAAAGGGTTCGGTTTGAAGTTCTGTGAAGGCTATTGATTACAACATGAAGGCAACTGAGTTCGACAAGGTTCCCGAGTTTGAAGAGAAGGTTCCAGAGTTTAACAAGAAACACCTGAAAAAGGCCGGAGAGCACACCAGCCGAAACATTGTGTATATAACAATCAAGATGAGGACAATAGACCAAAATATCCAAATAATAAAAATTATCAAGCCTCATCTCAAAAATACAGACGAAAACAGCTTTGTCCAGGATTTTCTATGAGGATAACCTTTATGCTAAGTACGCCTCCTTTTAAATGAGATTGTGTGACATTTGAAAAATATCACATATCACTTCAATTAGTGTAACGGTTAGAGACTTCGCCCGTCAGCTTGACAGTCGAGGTTTCGAGTCACACACGGAGCAGTCTCCCATGTCTATAACCTTGCTGATGAGACCTAATAGGTCGAAATATACATATATATATATATATATATATATATATATATATATATATATATATATATATATATATATATATATATAGGAGAAAGGGAAACTGGAAAAATGGAACGCTATGAAAATAAATAGAATATGAAAAAACGATGTATTCAGATGACTTTAGTTATTTTGAAATATTTGCCAACATTAGATGTTTCGTTTTTTTTTTTTTTAAATATCAAACCATCATCAGGGCATTGTCAATATCAAAGATTTTTCTCATTTTCTTTCTATATTTAGATTGAATAGAATTCAGAAAATACAACATCACATATTGACAATGACTTGATGATGGTTTGATATAAAAAAACTGAAGCGTTTAAACGTGGGCAAACTATAGTGTTACTTCAAACTATAATAAGATCATCTTCTGAATACCTTGTTTTTCAGCTGTAAAAATTTCTTCTCGCACCATAGATATGTTCTCATTGATATTGTAGTAGCTGTAGAAATATAAATACACTATCCACAGTTTTTTTTTAAGTCACTGAACCGGAACGAAGGAAAATATTTTAAAATTCTAGTATTGTAGAAAAATAGGACATTGACTGACAAACCCACTACCTTAATTCATACGATTGTGTTGAGAGATGACAGATTTTTAGATGACCTACATCAGAATAAGATTTCTGTGTTTTCTTTTATAGTTAGTACAGTGTTTCCCCCCAAAAATAAAACCTACTTGCAAAATAAGACCTCGCATGATTTTTCAGGATGATTTTAACATAAACTCTCCCCATAAAATAAGCCCTAGTTGAAAGTGGCAGACAGATGAAAGAAATAAGTATTCTTCACCATCAAATCATGGGATGCAAACACTTGACATTTCCCGAAAAATAAGCCCTAGTGTTATATTTCGGAGTGAAAAGTCTGGTGTTATTTTCGGGAAAACACTGTATCTGACAGGTTGATTTACGAAAAGAGACACTTGAGCATTTACTACAAAACCATCATCAAGGCATTCTGTTAGCATGGATTCCCTTGACTCTCTCTTGCCATGTGTCCCTATCTCCCTATTGACCATTGCTCTTGGTAAGTCCTCTACCCAGCATCCAGTGTTTGCATAAAGATGATGAATGCAAGTTTTTGTCGGTCAGCCAAGATTGGTTTGTCCACGTGTAGGAATCCATAGAAGAATGTCACATGGATTTGTCCTTATGAAGCAGTGCATAGAATGTCTGGTTTATCTTACTTGGATGGTTTGTGTGATAGGAGGTAAGTGGCCATACATCTGCTATTTTGTACAGTGCTGTTTCCTTGTGCAGATCTCTTCTAGTTTTTTCTACAGACATTTTGTTAAAAATCATTATTTAGTGATTTTTTAAATTTGTAATCCAAAAATAAGTGTTGGATTTTAACGGCATATCAACCTTTCAAGAGCTATTTTATGCACAGAGGTTAGAGCATAGCATTCGTTATACATTCATATTTACATTTTTGTGTAGTTAAGTTAGGCCTATTAATGTGGGACCGCCCACGAACTGAAGATCATGGGACGGCAGGCACAAAAAATGAGTGGATCCCGTCAAGTGTGTGTGTGTGTGTGGGGGGGGGGGCTCAGGCACTGGGCAATAAACCCAGCCCTGCCCCTTTAAACCAAGGTATTGCCTGGGGGGATAGCCCCAGGGATTAACGATGTTAATTAATAACACAGGTCCAGTGGCCGAAGCACACCAGACCCCTGCCCTGAAGGCCGGCTTATTAATGAGTATTTACCTCTCATCCCACTTATGAGGGTGTGACACAAGGGCATTCTTATGCGGGCCCACCCACAAGCCGAAGATCATGGGTGGTAGGCACAAAAATGCATCAGCATTCCCCCTCAAGCACTGGACAATAAAGCTAGACATACCCCTTTAAATCAAGGGGGCAGTTGTACCTGGGTGGATAGCTCCCTGGGATCACGACAGTTAATCTAACACTAATAGTCCGGTGGCCGAAGCCACTGGACCTCTGCTCCGGAGGCCAGGCTATTAATGGGCTTAAAGTCATGTGATGTGCGTTATATATTATTAAGAAACAATGTTTACATAGTATATGGTGTGAATAATTTGCATACCGTCTTTAACAAATCCGTGTTTGATAAATAATTACTTGGTGTTATTGATTTCTAATATTATTGTTTTATTCTCAAACATATTGAAAGCAATCCTATGTATAATTTCATATTGAAATCAATTAGAATAAAGTAAAAATAAGTGTAATCCTTTTTGTGTTCGTATTTAATTCCATTATTCTTTCTAATTCGATATAATATTTAATTATATTAAAACTTCAATACTTGTGCCCAGAGGGCGCATTTCTTTGCTAGTACACATAATTTCAATTATGATAGGCCTGTTCAAGACTTAATTGGGTTGGTTGGTTGGATTTTAGGGCATGTTAACCCTTGTGTTATTTCATGCCGAAGCTGTTTTGTTTCATTCTTGTTGGGTATTCAATTTAAAAAAAAAAGCAATTAAAAAAATAACAGGTACTACGTCCTTAATCATCATGGGTTCCAACTCTCGGCCAAAAAGTAGCCCAATTAGGGGTGGGGATTTTACCCCTCTGCAGAGGTACAGTCAGCATATTCTACAGCCCCACCAACAGGGCAGACTTAATTGGGTCACCACGTAGGTAAAAGTAGGTACTGTAAGCAATCGGAGTCCTTCATTTTATCAAAATGATTTGATTTGGCATTAAATGACCTGACAAGGGCTGATATGTTGTAAACCAAAACAACCTACCATCATTTTTCATAAAAACGAAATCAGTAGAAGGAATTTTTCCTATTTATCTATAAATCTCGTGGTGTCTGTAAACATAGATATGACCAACATAGATACAGACTTCGGATATTCTTTTTTTTATTATCATGAAGCTAAAATGTAAAAATAGAGGTTCTTTAAATACATATTTAATGGTTAGTTGCATTTTATGGCCTATAAACCCTTGTTGGGTTATTCTATGCCGAAGAAATTTGTTTTATTCATTCTTGTTAGGTATTTACAAAATTTTTAAAACTCATTTAAAAAAAAAATTTTTTTTGATCTATTTTAGATGGAACCCTAACAGGTGCTACCACTCAGGGTGGACCTGGGAGTAATGGCAATAAAGGGGTACTCCACTCTTCAGAAGTGGCGCCTCACTACTAGATGCAGTTTAGCGCCATACCAAGGACACTAAAACCCTCAGCCACTGCCTTCTAGCATATATATGATAAAAGTGTAGGATCTTGCTATAAGATCAATACAGTTGGGACAATCATACAGGAGCTAGGGCTTGACATGACCAACCAATTTATTGGAGGGGGCCTTTCTGACCACCCATCTACCCAAAGTAAAGACAAAAGTCATGGAGTATTCAGCAACCAGGATTCCATCTTTAAGCATCATGGGTTCTCTGCAGAAGAATTTAAGTACAAAATACCCCAAAACATTTTTTGAACTTTGACATTAGATAAATGAAAATTATATACAAATGCAGAATAGCGCGCAATAGATAATATCATTAGAATTGCATTTTTACATATAAATAGCATTAGATTATGGCCTAACATTGATCCTAACACTAACACTAATCCTAGCGTCTCTAAAGTATTTTCGCGAAATGTAATGCTTTTTATACATAATCTAATGATATTATCTCTTGCGTGCCATTCTGCATTAGTACCAAAATTTAATAACTTACCCATTAGAAAACCGGTTCTGCTCTGATCAGAAACATTGTTATCCACGTAGAGTGGCACCAATGAAGAACGGGGAGCTTTTGCCATACCCTGTACAATCATAAACACTATAAATATGGCGTATGCAGCATGGCTTTTGGAAACATTTTCTTGCATTTTAAAATGGCAGTCTTCCTCCTCCCCGTGATGATCGAGGTCGTGATGTTTTTGAATCGAATCGGGGGTGCACAGTAAGTCCAATTCAGCATGGGGCAAATCCTCTCGGGGAATGCTCTTGTTATGAGTGCTTACAAAATGGCTGACGCTGTCCCACGCTGTTTCTGGTCGGATAAAATAGGCTCCGCTCATGCAGAGGGTGGCCAGGCCAAATATCAGTGTACACAAGGCCATGAAGCGGGGTATGTGCCAATTCTTGCCAAAGTGACTGGCCAGAAGAACAGTGAGTAAGAAGCCAATTTCATTGCAACTTATTAGGAAGCCACTTTGTGAACTGCGTAAGTGGAACTGCTTCTCCAAGACTGGAATCTGAGATGATATATACATGGTGATTGCGTGCGAGAAGAGTGACGACATCGAACAGATGCAGGTGAAGATCGATAGTTTTTCAAAAACACGGCACCACTCAAAACTGCAAAAACCTATCCCACAATGCACCTCGTCCATTGTGCTGGCCGTTCGGACACGTTTTTGATTGTTTTTTGAGAGCATTGGCCGATTTGATTCTCTGGTACGGTCTTTGCCTAAGGAACCTCCTTCGTACGATTGCAGTGCCAAATCTACGAATGCATCGTCTTTATTATTTGATGAATCCATGATTACTGAAAAAATAAAAAATAAAATAAAAATTAATTTTTGAGAAAAACAAAAACACACATAAAACCCCCACAAAAACCCCCAAACAAACAGCTTACGGCCAAGTCACGTTTAAAGCACTGGTTCCCTCTAGATCACCAAAGTTAAGCAGCGATGAGCCTGTCCACTACTTAAATGGGTGACCATTTAAGCAACAGCAGGTACTGTAAGTAAACATATCAAAATGACTCGATTCGGCATAGAATAACCCGAAAAGGGTTGATATGCCGTAAAACAAATCAAAACAATCAATCAAACAAACAGAATTTTACACAAAACAAAGCCAGCTGACTAAACACACATCTTCTATGTATTAATACACGTGTTCCTTAATTATACGACCGTTATCAGCTTGCAGCACCCCCTGGTTAAAAATGAGACCGTTCAAGATGAAATGCAAATATGTAGATCCTGATTGTCTAGTGTTGCTTATCTGCCGAATTCTTATTTCTTATGAGTGTCGTCATCTGAGCTAAATAATGGACCATTCCGTTTTTACTCTAAACAAAGAAAGGAAGGAAAAAGGACATGCAAAACAGAAAAATATAATATAAGAAAGAAAGAGAGTAGGAGAGATGATGAGCACACAGAAGCGATAAAACTTATCTGTTTCAATCGAACATAACGAAAAGAAGGAAAGAAATAAAAGATTGAGAGAGAGTTAAATAAAGATTATTATACTTTTTACATATTGAACTATTTCGCAATAGCTCTTAAGTAAACATATCAAACATTGTAATAATTAAATTATCATACTGTGGTCTATCAACAGGTCCTGCTAGTATGAAATATAATAATTCCCGTTAGTTTGAGAGAGAGAGAGAGAGAGAGAGAGAGAGAGAGAGAGAGAGAGAGAGAGAGAGAGAAAAATCAACATGTGAAATCTTAGATTTTATTTAAACTCTCGTGTAGATAAGAAAATACAAATTATTTTGAGTCATGTGTCCTGGTTCTAAAAATGTTGAACGAGGATTTATATTTAGGCGCGCGGAGGCAGTGTAACCACAAAAGAAACGATTTGAAATTATTGGCGGACATCGCACAGTTTTCCATCTAGATCATCCCTTTTATTGGAATAGTTTCTTATTCAAAAAAATTTAAACACCAGACACAATTGAGCAAGACACTTAGGGGGCGAAATCTGTGTCAATGAGTTTGTATTCAAACCGGATCAAGTATTTAAAGAAAAAACAACAAAAAACAACACCCACATCACTATATACAAAGGAATTGCGTCTGTCGTGGTATGTACGTGACAGCTTATAACTCAGAAATGACAAGACATTGATCGTTGAAATTTCGTATACATTTTGATATGTTTACTAGCATGACCCGTGGATATACCACAGTATGATAATTTAATTATTATAACCTTTGATATGTTTACTTAAGAGCTATTGCTAGAATAGTTCAATATGTAAAAAGTATAAAAATCTTGAATTAATCCTCACTCACTCTTTGATCTTTCTTTTTTTCTCTTTGTTTTCCTTCTTTTCATTATGTTTATTTATTTATTTATTTTTTTTCAAACTCATTTTTTCTATTTAACTCAAAGATGGGACCCTAATAGTTACTACCACTCCGGGTCAGAGTGGACCTGGGAGTAATGGTGATGGATGTGGAATTCTTCAGAGATCCAGAATTGGAACTTCACCATCAGATTAACGTCATATCCAGGACATTAAGACCCTCAGCCATCGCCTCTTAGCACATATATGACAAAAAGGGAGGCGTGTGGTCTAATGGTTAGAGTCTTAGGAAATGGACTCGTCGACCCGAGTTCAATTCCTGGACGAGACTATTTGCATTTCACATGGCGCTAATACCCTGGGAAAAGGTATGAATCCAATTCTCCCTCCAGTAATGGGTAAATAGCAGAGCAGATTGGGCTCTTTAACTATGGCTAGGTAACCAGTCTAGGAGAAGGAAAACTCTGAATTCAAACCTGTTAAACTCCGCTTAAGAAATTGACCTTGTGTCACATCCTGCTCATGCGGAGGGGTTGGTAAATATATATATGATAAAAAGGGCTGGGTCTTACCATAAGGGCATAAATGTTGGGACAATCATATAGGTGCTAGGGTTTGACGTGACCAGATCGGAGGGGGTCTCTCAGACTGAGTAGATAGGGGGGAAAAAAGCGAAAAGAATAAAATTTTATTGTGGACATTTAAGAAGAAAACAAAATCCATGACGTATATTGGAAGGGCGTTGTTTCCGTTAAAACAAGAGCTTTTAAGTGGTCTTCCTGTGACCAGTTAAAGAAGACAAAATAACCCTGTATTGTATAAAAACATAAAAGAAGACAATGTTAGGAATTATGTCTTGTAATATGTTTAAAATTATATTTTCTTTACCGTAATAAATATGGAATCTTAGATTTTTTAGTGAACTTATTAACATAGGCGTATCTGAAGCTTGCTAATACTTCAAATATTAACTCTCAGCTCAAAGCAAAAAAAAATCAACCGTCACTCGTCACACACTTTCACTTTCGATTATTAACACCTTTGTATATGAGGTTAAGTAAATAAACAAATGTGTTTATTTTTATATGGCTTTAAGCCGACATTTTTTGGAGGATATGTGCTTAATTGGAGTCGTACCTAATTTTGAAAATTAATTAGTTAATAATTAATGAATTTTAGGCGGGCATATATGTTCAAATGTAAGGCTAAACAAATCGAGAAAATGTCAATCGCTGAATGTACATTTCGACCTATTAGGTCTCATCAGTAAGGTTATAGACCGAGGCCACTGGTGGCCTCGTATAGACATGGGAGACTGCTCCGTGTGTGACTCGAAACCTCGACTGTCAAACTGACAGGCGAAGTCTCTAACCGTTACACTAACTTGCCAATTCCACATTCTTCGTTCGTTTTGAAACTTATTTATATTCCACTTTTTATTGAATTCTTACACGACAATATGAGGTTAAGTAAACAAACGAATGTGTTTATTTTTATACGGCTTTAAGCCGATGTTTGAATATGTAAAAAAAAAATTAAAGTCGTCGGGGCGGCCTAGTATCGGTGTCAGCCAGACAGTGAGGGAGTCTATCCCCTTTTCACTAGCGCTAGACCAAGGAGATTATTTTAGCGTCTGAGGTGGAGCGTCACACCTACCATCAGCTCCTTACTTTACCGCACAGATCCCTGTGCTACTCATACGCTGAGTTGGCGAGGGCCGGTATCGAACCAGGAACCTTGTGATTCCTAGCTGAACGCTCTACCGACTGAGCTAAGCCGGCCGTTTGGTTGCTTTGCACTTTTAGAATCAGTTTTATTTTCTTTCCTTGCATTCGTGTTCTTGTTAATATTTTAAAAAATATTGGTTAAAAAGAAAACCAATAAAATGTATAAGGAAGTTGAGAGAATCTGTGGTCAGATTTGGGGATGGTGAAACGGAATAAGGAAATTCCTTTTTTCTCTTTTTAGCATCAAATCTAAAAGTGTCCATTGTAATATATATCGTGTCCGGAAAATTCATCGTGCGGTAAATTATTTGTGGCTAAATTCAGAATTCAATCTTTACTTTTTAAAAATTTAACAAAAGAATTAAAGGGTTAGGGAAACCATATATTATAAAAGCAATTAGTATTATTTTGCTTATTTCGGACTATTGTCCTCATCTTTATTGTTATCTACACAACATTTCGGCCGATGTGCCCTCCGGCCTTCTTCATTCAAATATCAAGCCTTATCTAAAAAATTCAGAAAAATAAAAGCAATTAATCTGATATGATGAATTTAAAGACAATAAATTTATCAAGAATCATAATATATATATATATATATATATATATATATATACCCCCGCACGAGCAGGATGCGACACAAGGTCAATTTCTTAAGCGCAGTTTAACAGTTTGAATATAATTTTTCTTCTTCTAGACTGGTTACCTAGCCACGGTTAAAGCGTCCAGTCTGCCCTACAATTTACCCATAACCGGAGGGAGAGTAGTTTGATTCACACCTTTCCCACGCGTATTAGCGCTATGTTAAATGCTAACGGCCACGCCCAGGATTTGAATCATAATATGTATAAGTAAAAGTAAAGTCTGTGGAGTGGCCTATCAATAGGACAGTGAAGAGGTCTATCCCCTTTTCACTAGTGCTAGACCAGGGAGATTGTTTTGCTGAGGTGCAGCGCCGAAACCTACCGTCAGCTACACACCTTACTGCACAGATCAGATTACCCAGGCTGTGCTACTCATGTGTTTATATATATATATATATATATAATATATATATATATATATATATGAGGAAAATGGGATTGGAATGAATCCAACAGAATGAGGTAAAATAGGAATGAAAGAACAAATCTCAGACAAAAGATTTTTTGTCTGAGTTTTGTTCTTTTATTCCTATTTCACCTCATATATATATATGATATTTAAAATCTAACTAAGACTTTCATAGAAACATCGTTAATAAATAAGATTTAAGAAGATTTGTTCTATATATCAATGGTTTTGACTATAAATTAAATACTCATCGGTAAACTTGCGCAATCCCTGAGGGTATTGTGACGTGGCAGTAACGTAGTTTTGGTTACAGACAGATGCTGAATCTCCATTATAATAAGATTTGTATCAATAAAAAGATTCAAAATTTGCTGCTATTAGATCTGATTTTTCTCGGAATAGTCCTCTTGTCACATTAAACTTGCATACTCTTCCAAAAGAAATCCTACTGTCAACTGGGGTTGTAAATACGCCGACTGCACCTCTGCAGAGGGGCAAGACCCCCAGTTGTCTGTGGGTGACGACCCGTGATGCTTAAGGATGGAATCTTGGTAACTAGGCACTCCACTTTGCTCCTTACTTAGACTAGACAAGCGGTCGGAGAGGCCCCCTCCAATCAATCAGTTGGTCACATCAAGCACTAGCACTTATATGATTGTCCCAATCCTTTTGCTCTTATGGCAACCCCCCCAACTCTTTTTATCCTATATGTGCTAGAAGGCGATGGCTGAGGGTCTTATAGTCCAGGGTATGACGTTAAACTGAATCTAGTGGTGAAGTTCCAGCACTGGAGCTCTGGGAGTACCCCGTCATCCTCATTACTTCCAGGTCCACATCATTCACCACAATAATAATTGGTAACGGATAAAAAGAAAGAAAAATATTAAAAGAGAGAGAGAGAGAGAGAGAGAGAGAGAGAGAGAGAGAGAGAGAGAGAGAGAGAGAGAGAGAGAGAGAGAGAAATTCACTCATTCAAATTGGACATATTTTTCCATCCATGTGCGTTCACATCTTGCGACTAATATATATGCACACACACATGTATGGATACATGCATACATACATGTATACACATGCATGCATGCATACATACATGTATACACATGCGTGCATACGCACACACATAGACACATACATACATGTATACACATGCATGCATACGCACACACATAGACACATACATACATGTATACACATGCATGCATACGCACACACATAGACACATACATACATGTAACACATGCATGCATACGCACACACATACACATACATACATGTATACACATGCATACGCACACATAGACACATACATGTATACACATGCATGCATACGCACACATAGACACATACATGTATACACATGCATGCATACGCACACACATAGACACATACATATATACACATGCATGCATACGCACACACATAGACACATACATATATACACATGCATGCATACGCACACACATAGACACATACATATATACACATGCATGCATACGCACACACATAGACACATACATATATACACATGCATGCATACGCATAGACACATACATATATACATGCATGCATACGCACACACATAGACACATACATGTATACACATGCATGCACACACATAGACACATACATATATACACATGCATGCATACACATAGACACATACATGTATGCACATGCATGCATACACATAGACACATACATGTATGCACATGCATGCATACGCATAGACACATACATGTATACACATGCATGCATACGCATAGACACATAGACACATACATATATACACATGCATGCATACACATAGACACATACATATATACACATGCATGCATACACATAGACACATACATGTATATACATGCATGCATACGCACACACATATACATGTATATACATGCATGCATACGCACACACATAGACACATACATGTATACACATGCATGCACACACATAGACACATACATGTATACACATGCATGCATACACACATGTCTACACACGCATGCATACACACATGTCTACACACACATACATACACACATGTCTACACACGCATACATGTATACATACATGTATGCACAAGCACATATATATATATATATATAAACATTTATGTATATACATGCACACACATATGTATACACATACACACATGTACACACATATGCACACACAGACACATGTATACACATATACACACTCTCACACACATATATAATGTATATATACATGTTAACAAAAAGCCGAATAACCATTTGCCAGAATCTTTCTTTCAATAAAACAAAGCCAATGATATTCTATTCACTTTGTGAGCATAACGATCTTTTGTGAAGGGCAGTGTTCACGGCTCTGAGGGATTCGTCGGCCTCAAATTAAACACCAACAAATTTTAACAAGGTAACCTAGATTATTACTATTTGTCCAGAAAACATTACGACGACAAGACGACTGTATATACTTGCATAATGTCTGAATTTTTAAAAAACCTATAATTAGGAAATCGGAAATTACACATGAAATGTTTTTGAGGCAATTTAGAAAAAAATCTGACATCTCGACCTGTGGATTCGGAGGACGAGAATTTGGGACGAGATGAAACAGCGAAAGTGAAACAAACTCGTTTCAAATAACACAATGTATCTATCTATTAATCTCATCTCTCTCTCTCTCTCTCTCTCTCTCTCTCTCTCTCTCTCTCTCTCTCTCTCTCTCTCTTCTCTCTATTAATCTCTCTCTCTCTCATCTCTCTCTCTCTCATCTATCTATCTATTTCTATTAATCTCAACCTCTCTCATATATTCTATGAATCTCAATCTATCTATATATATTTTTTTCTTCCCCCCCTCTCTCCTTCGTGGGTTATTTAATGTGAAAGCCATCCTTGCAGACAACAGTAGTGTTGCAAATGGTCCTGCGGGATGAAAGGATTCCTACATTTCCAAGGGTATTACTCCGAAAGTGGACGTAATAACGTGACTGGAGTTCGAACTCGGGTTACGACGATGTCGCGTGTTAGCCATAACGCCACAAAGACCCTCGCACAAAGCTGTGGTAGGGACCCTAGCAGCAAGCTGTGGTAGGGACCTGCTGTGGTTGATAGTATCGTGGTAGTTAGTTCGCTAACATTGTGCACACCTTCACTTCGTTCACGATTTGAAAGCCGCACAGATGAATGTGTAATGTTTTCTAATTCAAGAATTTAGTCCCCACGTGTTCAGACTAGACCATAACGCCGGACAAACAACTATTATATACCCTCTTCTTCTGCTGGGTATATATTATGTAGAGCGTTCGTTTCTATTCTTCTTATGGGTTATGATAGACACTCGTGGTTATGCCCTCATATCTAAATCTTCACTTACTTGCTGGAGTAGTTAGCTGTTATTTCTTATTCTCTTCTGTTTCTTGTAATTGGTAGCTATCTTTATGGCTTCTTCTATTTCTTCTAACTTCTTATGTAGCTGGGGAATTTATTTCCTACTTCTTCTAACTTCTTCTTGTCCTGGTCCTTTAAGATGCTGGTCTGTTGTTGACTGGTCTGATTATGCCGAGGTTGTCATTAGTTCATAGAGACAACACAAGGCATATATTCTGTTGTGATCAAACTTTTATTAACTTCAGAACCAGAACTTTCTAGGATTCTCAACCGCATGCGGGGAACGAAACCGGCACGTGTTTATATTAGGACCTCTAACGGCGTGACTCTCTCTAAGCTAACTAAATCTTCTTTCCCACAGATTTCGTAACCGGAAGGAGTCGGGTCAACTGGAGGTTACGGAACATCAATCACCTAACGGTTCAGATTTTAATTTCAACAACCCTAAATTCAAAATCCGTTTATACACTAACCGTCTAAAAAACGACAGTACACATCAATATATAACACAACCGAAAAAAAACATTTTTTGTCCGAAAGGTGAAACTGCAATTGACCACAGTACAATAACCAGATGATTCAAGAAATATCACCCAGGCTGTAAGAACGTCGATGATCAGGGTTGGTCAGGTAGGCCTAAAACCGTGGATTCCGAGGTCGTGCCCTGAGCCACATAGACAATTACTACGAGTAGCAGTAATAAGTCGGTGGAGTACCTTATTGTTGGTATCAACCAAACAGTGAGTGAGTCTATCCCCTTTTCACTAGCAATAGACCAGGGAAATTGTTTTTACGTCTGAGGTGGAGTGCCACACCTACAGCTCACCACTTTACCGCACAGATCCAAGCTGTGTTACTCATGCACTGAGTTATCGAGGGCTGGTATCGAACCCGGATCCTTGAGGTTCTCAGGCGGATGCTCTGTCGACTGAGCTAAACCGGACCCTAGTTAGTCCAGTGTGGTTTGTTATCTTCCTGACACCTGGAATTGACGAATTGCAAAAATATTGCAAACCCTTTGATTCACCCGAGTAAAAGCTGCCCTTTCAAATTTGTTTTTAAATTTCAAGTTACCTGCCTTATAATTGGTGCAATTTGAAAGGTAGAGACAAGTAAAAAAAAAATAAAAGTAAGCAGAGTGGCCTATTGTCGGTATCAACCGGACAGCGAGGAGTCTATCAGTGTACGAGGTGGATCGCCACACCTACCATCAGCGCATGTGTAGCACAGATCTGATCTGTGCGGTAAAGTGGGGACTTGACTTTACCGCACAGATCAAGGTTGAATTGGCGAGGTTCGGTATCGAACCAGGAACCTTGTGGTTCCGAAGCGGATGCTCTAGCGACTGAGTTAAACCGATTACACTTATGTAGGTCTATGATACCTACGTGATATGAATGTCTTTGCTTGTTGACGTCACTTGGAGTTTTTTATTTACACTTCAAGGATTTCCGAAAGATGATCGACGATTTTACCCTTTCTTAATCCGTGTTTAAATTTTCTCACAAATAAGACAAAGATAAATTGTAAATCCGGTTCAGAAATTGGACTTATATATATATATATATATATATATATGAAGTGAACAAACAATGTGTTTGAAATGACGAAGGCCGACAATTTTTGGGAGATTATGTGCTTAATTAAAGTCATACCTAATTTGTTAATTAATTAATTATAATTAAATGAATTAGGCGTGCATATCGGTTTGAGTGTCCGCCTGTCATCCTGACAGGTAGGGTTCGAATCACGCACAAAGCACTGCCCTGTCTATAGCTCTGCTGATGAGGCCTAATAGGCTGAAATGTACATACAGAGACTTTTCTCGATTTGTTTACGTTTTACATTTAAACCGATATGCACGCCTAATTCATTTAATTATAATTAATTAATTAACAAATTAGGTATGACTTTAATTAAGCACATAATCTCCCAAATATATATATATATATAGTTAAGAATTAATGCAAAAATGAACCAATGAATATAATAAAAATGAATAGAATAATTGAAAAATATATTTTCCGAGGGATCTCTCCCAAATGAAAAAAAATAATAACTTTTGAGAGAGGTCATTAATAGAAAAAACCCTTCACATTTATTCTTTATCGAAGCATTGAATTAATTATCATATAAATTCAATGCTTCGATAAAGAGTCCCATAGAATGTGGAAGGGTTTTTTCGATTAATGACCTCTCTCAAAAGTTATTATTTTTTTTCATTTGGGAGAGATCTCTCGGAAAATATATTTTTCAATTATTCTATTCATTTTTATTATATTCATTGGTTCATTTTTGCATTAATTCTTAACTAAATAATATGGAAGCATACGCGAATACTCTCTCTCTCTTATATATATATATATATATATATATATATATATATATATATATAATGGTAACCATGCTTACACACACACACACACACACACACACACACAACCTTGAGGTTTGTTTCGCTGTCGTTTATCGCAAAAGATTTATACACACACGCGCAACCACACACCTAAAAAATGCACAATGTTTCCTTTCGATACACACACACAGTCTCATACTCACACCGTAAAAGAGAATATTTGACGTCATATTTCCAACCGTCTCCTTTTTTCAAACCTCAAATTTTTTTAAACAGACCGAATAACAAGAACTACCACTCACTTTTCTTGTTATTCTGTGATAAAAAAATTTCTTATTACCTTCCATATACCAACAAATGCCCTGAAGATGATCTAATTAATAGATCGAAACACTGCAGCGTCGGCCAATAAACTCACCACTTAACACATTTAAACCTGTGTTTTTCATTTTTTTCTTAATATACTACACACACACACACACACACACACACACACATATATATATATATATATATGTGTGTGTGTGTGTGCGCGCACGCGTGCGCGCGTGCGTGCGTGTGTGTTCAGTTCTTGTTTCATTCTGTCAAAGTGTATGAACAGATCAGCTAAGTACATAAAAAGTAAGTTTTTGCCAAACAAACAAAAACCTACTACAGTGAATATATAAAACTAGAAGAAACTGTGGATATACCACAGTATGATAATTTAATTATTACAACGTTTGGTATATTTACTTAAGAGCTATTGCAAAATAGTTCAATAAATAAAAAGTATAATAATCTTGATTCAACTATCTCTCACGCTCTTATTTTCTTTATTTCCTTCTTTTTCTTTTCATTATGTTCGATTCCACCCGCTCACCCCCTCTCTCTATCTTTCCCCCTACTATCTTTCTTTCTTATTATATTTTTCTGTGTAGCATGTCCTTTTTTCTTTCTTCCTTTATAATAAAGTCGGAATGGTCCACTATGTAGCTGAGGTGACGACACTGATTAAAAATAATAATTCGACGGATAAGCAACACCAGATAATCAGGTTTTACATTTTTGCATTTCGTCTTGGACGATTTGGATGGTCTCATTTTTAATCAGAGGGTGTTGCAAGAGGATAACGGACGTATTTTTAGGAAGATCAGTATTGATATATAGATTACTGTTTCTCACGGTTCGATGTAAATTTTTAGTTTACAAAGGTTGTAAAATAGAAATTTGGAAAAAAATTACCCGACGTAGATTGGTATTTTAGCTAGTACTAAATTTTAAGAAAATGTTTTGTTGGTATCTAAATGACTTAAAATTTAAAAAGAAATGTCCTGAATATGACATTAAACTTCATCTGATGGCGAGGCTGAAATTCTGGAGTGTAGAGTACCCATTTCATTGCCTTTAATCCCAGATCCATTGATCCAGGGTGGAAGTACATGTAAGGTCCCCTCTAGGGTTAAATAGACCCGTTTAAAATTATTCTTATTCAAATAGGAATGCTTGATACTGTATAACTCTAAATCATTTGTATTAAGAATAGTTACTTGAAGTTATAATTGTTTTACTAAGGATTATTATTAGTTACTTGAACACTTAACAGAGTGCAAATAAATGACTATGATTGAATAGAAATATATATTATTCGGACTATTGTCCTTATCTTTATTGTTATCTACACAAAGTTTTGGTCTGCGTACCCTCCGACCTTTTTCAGGTATTTTTGTCGGACTCGGGAACCTTCTCGGACTCGAAAAAAGGCTGGAGGGCACATCAGCCAAAACGTCGACTAGATAACAATAAAGATGAGGAAAATAGTCCAAATAATCCAATTATCAAGCCTCACCTTCAGAGAAATAATTACTTCAAATATATACGTTTTTTAGAATTAGATACAAATACTTGAAACCATACAACTGTGTGCAAATTATTTGTATTAGATAGAAATAATTTATATCTTATAACTGCGTGCAAAAACTCTTTAAAAAACTACACAAAAAATTGTATTATTTGTATTTTTGCGGACTATTGTCCTCATCTTTATTAATATATACACAACGTTTCGGTCGATGTGCTCTCTGGTCTTCTTCTTGTGTATATAATAAAGATGAGGTCAATAGTCCGAAAAATCCAAATAATCCAAATTATCACGCCACATCTCAAAAACTCAGACAAATTGTACACAAAAATGGACGTACAAATGTACAATGAACACTATTTCACAACTTCTAGGCATAAAATAACTCTATACGAGTTGAAATGCCGTTAAAAATCAATCAATCATTCAACACTCATTTGTTACACCAATCAGAATAAAATAAAAAAAATAAAAAATAAAAGTATATCCATTGATGAATTAGCAGGGAACGAACTCCCGAACGACAGATTACCAAACTAAGACGCTAACCACTGTTTCATGGCGAGTGCTCTATGCACAAAGATTGATTTTTTGGGAAGAAGAATGGCTGAACATTGATTAATGGCAACCATCTGTTGGTAATTTATATTTTCATGAAGAGAGTGAACTATTTCGGAAGCTCGCCACTCACCCTAAACAACATTTAGGGACGTAGATAGAAGAAGAAGAAGAAGAAGAAGAAGAAGAAGAAGAAGAAGAAGAAGAAGAAGAAGAAAGAAGAAGAAGAGAACGAAAAGCAAGAAAGAAGAAGAAGAAGAAGAAGAAGAAGAAGAATTGCCAATCTCAACAATGTAAAATCTAAGTTTGGTTAGCATCTGCGTTCAATTAATTCAAAACATAAACGGGAGGTAATTATAGAAAAAGATGATGCAAGTTATTAATAAGGGTTTGCATATATAACGTTCTATGAGTTGCGCATGCGCGCGAACACTCACACAAATGGAACAAGACGAAAAAAACAAAAACAAAAAAAAACGAAAAAAGCAAAACACACACACACACACACACACACACACACACACACACACACACACAAAAAAAATGAACAAACAGAATATCTAAAGAAAGAAAGAAATTCTAGCTCCGACCCCTTAAGATCTTTCACCATTCTTCTTTGAGGAATACTTGACAAATGACTTTCACTTGTTAAATATATACAACAAATGACAATGAAATGTGAACACGTCAAAGCGGGTAGGTAGATGAAGAGAAATACGACAGTACTGAATTTTATAAGCAAATAATTTGGACCTTGCCAGAGAACAGAGGAAACTGTGGAACATGAAGGCGAAGGTTGTACCAATTGTAATTGGTGCCCTTGGAACGGTCCCCAAAGCTCTGGAAAAGAATTTGGGTGAATTAGAAATCAGAGGAAGAACCGAGACCATCCAAATTACAGCATTGTTGGGATCGGCTAGAATACTCAGAAGAATCATGGATACCTGAGGAGACCTGAGGAGACTTGCTGTCACTCAGCCTCCAGTGAACCACCGGCTACGGCAGGTGAAGACCTAATAATAATAAAAAATATCAATATATTAATACTCCTTGAGTGTTCCTTAATAGTACGACCGTTATCATCTTGCTGTACCCTCTGGTTAAAAATGAGACTGTCCAAATCGTCCAAGGATGAAATGCAAAAATGTAAATCCTGATGATCTGGTATTGCTTACCAGCCGAATTCTTATGAGCGTCGTCACCTCATCTGTCATTTACTGACAGTTGTACGTTTTCAACTATTCCTATCGAATACTAATAATAGATGCTTTCAAGTAATTATTTCTATTTGATTATAATTGTTTATTTGCACATTGTGATATGGTTCTATGAAACTAATAATAATAATGATCTATCGTAAGCAATTACAGCTGCAAGTAACTATTCTTAATATGAATAATTTACACGGTTATATATCGTATCAAGTAATAAAATATATTGACTCTTGAATGAAGCAAGTATTTTCTGAAAGAAGACGATAAAACAGTTGAAGGTAAAGAAACATATATTCAAAGGGTACAAAAAGGGTTGCAAATTTATGGAATTTGCTGGCTAGACTTATCTTGCTGAGAGTGAGGTAAAGGTAAAGGTTGCGCTGGATAAACCACTCGTTGGTTGATAAGTAAAGGTGGGCGCTGGAATTATTATCCCACTCGCTGGCTGACTGTCAACACTATAAGAGCGGAGCGTGAAGTAAAGGGAGTCCTTGGAAAACGCGACTCGTCGGGTTGACTGCCTTTCGTCAAGGGGTTTAATTTTGGCGCCAATATCGTATATTGCGATCCCCCCGGCATCAAGGGAATAATTCAACTATCATTTTTCTGATAGTAACTAATAATAATTGATCCTAGAAAAAATTACAGCTTCAATAACTATTCTTAATACAAATTGATGTATCCGGGTTAAGGGATATATTCTGAAGTTCGTATTTGGTATATTATCGCAGTAGTAATTGATACATAGTAATCCGTCTCCGAGGTGTCGTGGTGTCGTCTAGCGAGTAAAGTAGATTGTAGGCATAAAGGTCGTCGGCTATCGAGTAAGTGTCGGTCGTGGGTCTAGAACCAACACAGTGTCGCCTATTTATACATGACACTGTCCAATCAGATTATAGTGAGGGGGTACCAAGGTATTTACATATTCATTATATCACAAATTATACCTATACTGTGGTACAATGTTTCCCAATGGAGTCTTTACTGCCCCTGAGAGGGTACATTCGGAGTTACGAAGCTATGCAGAAGGCGCATATTCTTGCTAGTTCGCGTAATAAATACTTCTTGTTATTTCGTATGTTGACAAACGGTAGGATTGGGAGCGTAGCACGGATTGAATAGAAAGTCTGTATTTCAACGCTAAAGAACTTTCACGTATGACGTGCGCGTAATAAAATAGTTCTCATGATACAATTAGAATAGGCTAGTTTACCGGTCCCGGTAAAACAGACAACCGGCTATTTTATCAGCAAATCTATTTGAAATATATTTAAATATATTTCAAACTATCTAAAATCTAAAAGATAAAAATGGTTGTTGACGAGCAATCTGGGATTATCTAAAAGGTAATTGCTTAAAAAGTTGTTGTGTAATTCTTTGATATAAACTTTAAACCAATCTATCTAAAAGCTAATTTCTTAAAATGGTAATTGACAAGTATTCATCTGGTTAGTTCCCAACCCTATTGCCCTTATGGCAAGCCCCAATCCCTTTTTATCATATGGGTGCTAGAAGGCAGTGGCTGCGGGTCTACATGCCTGGGAATGACGTTAAAATCTATCTGATGGTGCGGTTCCAGGTTTGGAGGTTTGGGGAATGTGGAGCACCCCTTCATCACCATTGCTCCCTGGTCCACTCTGACCCGGAGTGGTAGTACCTGTTAGGGTCTCATCTATGGGTTAAATAGAAAAATGTATTTATAAAAAAATTGTATTATCCATTGTAGAATTGATTTATTTCAAAACTTTATCGGCATTAAATGACCCACTGAGGTTGATATGCCGTAAAACAAAACAAACCAAATCATCTGGTTATGATTAGGATTTTATGTCTTTAACAATTGATAGTAGAAAATGCCATTTTCCACTTTGGAAAAAATTCATGATAGTCAAATTTACCTTTATCATTTCCTTTAATTAAAAAAATTTTGTAAAAATTCACATTTTTTATCCAAAGTCATTAACGGTATCTATATTTTTCATTTAGAAAATATTTTTGTATCTTTATCCTTCACAAAATATGAATATAGATTAATATAAATAAACTTTTGTGTTAAATCTGTTTTGTTATTTTTAACATTACTTGCATTCATAATAAAAAAAATATTTACAGGGCCGGTAAATAAAAGTAGGTTTATACATTTTACCAGGACCGGCAAAACAAGCCTAAAACTAGGTTTATCTATTTTACCGGAACCGGCAAAATAACCTCTTCCGATAAAATGACACTGTCCTCTATGAAACTAGGAAACAAAAATGTTTCGTAGAATTTCTGCATAATCAAGTATTGACCGCATTGCTGGAATCAAAAAGTTAATGATACACCAATTATTCGTAATTATCAGTCGATTAATTCCAAACGAGATATGTTCACATAATTTTAACAAGATAATCACAGTTAAAAGGGGGGGGGGCGACCGAAGCTCTGTTAACACCATTAGCAATTCATATGATTGCGATCTTTTTTTTAGTTACATCAAAATATTCATGGGTTAGATATATATATATATACAAGCAGACATACCCAGCAGTAAACATGCGCAAGTAATTGGGAATAAAGCAAAGACTATATATATATATATATATATATATATATATATATATATATATCAATAATGTTGAAACAGACTGTATGATGTTCTAGCATCGCATAATCGTTTGCCAAATTCACTTGTCATGGTTATTTTCTATAATTATCGAATTTTATACGATATACGCATTGTAATTGCCTTCAAGCAAAAATATAAATAATAATAATAATAATAATAATAATAATAATAATAATAATAATAATAACTTTCAAAGAAAGAAAAAATTAACAAACCGTCATCCCGACGGTTTGTTAAGTTTTTCGTACTTTGAAAGTTGAATATTGCTCTGTATATAATCTAATTTACTGATTATTATACATTGAGCTCTCTTTAGGGATTTATAAAAATCCTTGTATGAGTATATATGTTTGCAGCTACAAGAGCATACAGTATGGTTATACGGTGATATTTCGAAGATCTCAAATAGAATCATCCCTTACAACCAGTCATTTGGATTACCTTATGTATATATATACTAGAAGTGGCTACCCAGCATCGCCTGGGTAGAGGAGGGAAACTCTGATTTGTTTACTTTTGAGATTTACACAACACCCTTCGAGAAAGCAGCTATACGACCACTTGCCCCCTATCACACAAACTACCCGAGTGAGACGAAGAAGATATACTTGGACACTGCTGGGAAGCGGGGACGAACTCATAAACGACGTTCTCCAGTGGAAATTAACATAGGGGCACGACAGTACAGGTCGCCCAGCAAAGACCTACATTGACCAGCTCTTTGCAGATACTGGATGCTGCGCAGAGGACCTCGTGGGGGCAATGAATGATAGGGACGGTTGGCGAGAGATTTTCATGGATATCCATGCTACTTGCGTGATATGATAATATATATATATATATATATATATATATATATATGTATATACTAGACAAAACGTGACCCGTTGGGTCACTCATTGAGCTCTGGGTAGATAATTTAGATTTGGGAAACCTGTGTTTGCAAAGAGAATTAATTAAAAAACAAACAAACAAACAAATAAATACGGTCGGACAAAACATTAAAATTATTTTGTAAGATTTCTAAGAAAGGGAATGTTTGACCTAATTTAAGTTACGGGTTGCTACTTATGAAATTTAACATACAAATACATTTCAAATTCTCCTCTCTTTCTCTCTCTACTCTCCCAGAGAAACTAACATATATAACGAGGAGATAATCAAGATATACATAGAGAGGGGGAAAGTGATAGTCATAATGTAAAGTAAGAGACAGGCCAGTATTTGACTTAATTGCAAATTACCACTAATTAGAACCAATTAAAATGGATTTTTTTCAAACATAACTCAATACTAAAAGTAAGGAATAATTTAGTATAACTTTCGTGTCATTAAACTAAACAGCAAAAAAAAAAAAATGCTTTAGGAGATAAACATTGATTCGCTCAGCTATAAATATATATATATATATATATATATATATATATATATATATATATATTGACGAAGCTATTAAATCAAAGTTTAAAATTTAGATTTGTTGTGAATATTAAAAATTCATAGAGTACGCACTTTTTTTGTAGAGAATAGATATGAATATGGTCTTTAAACATGAAAAGGTCCCCAATGTTCCTAAAAGTTTAAAATATTATGTCTAAAAGGGATCAGGTTTCTAGTTTTGGGAAATAATCTGCCCCAAAGAGGCGTTTTCGATTTTACTCTATTGAAAATGGAGATATGTTGGTTGATTCAAATGTTCATAGATATACCACCCTACAGAAGAATTTCAAGAACGTAGTCTTATTTGCTGTTACTATAGAAAAAAGGGTTATTTCCTATAAGTCTAACATAAACAAAGGGGAACCACTCATGACTGATAAATTATTTATTTATTAATCTGCTAGGAAAAAAGAAGACGAGGTTAGGGGTTAGGGTTAATTTAATGGGAAAATAAATAAATAATTTATCAGTCAAGAGTGTTTCCCCTTTGTTTATGTTAGACTTATAGGAAATAACCGAAAATTGTCCTTGCATGATTAACAGAATGGTTTCTCTAATCCCAAAACAAAGTAATGGTCGCCTACTGTAGAGTGATTTTTAACAACTGGATAAAAAATACAGTATCTTGGTGTTATAGATTAGCTGTATCTACTATTTTGAGAGTGGTGTAGAATGTAAGTTAGAAGTTGTACTATAATACATTATTTCAAATGTGTTTGATTGATAGGCGATAACCCTGAGGTCAGTTTGATACCTTGGCTGGGATTGGATGGTTTTTAGTCATGTTTCAGTCATGCAATCAAAAAGTTAAAGAATAGTTTTGAAATTACTATACTTTTTTTCTACTTGACAAAAATGCCTGTGTTTGTCCCTGACAACGAAACCAGAGAGAGAGAGAGAGAGAGAGAGAGAGAGAGAGAGAGAGAGAGAGAGAGAGAGAGAGAGAGAGAGAGAGAGTAGGTGAGTGTGTGTTATACTTTTCATGTATTAAACTATTGTAATAGCTCTAAAGTAAACATATCAAATGTTATAATAGTCAGATTATCATACCGTGGTATGATAATGAATAATTTAAATACGGTTGGTGGAACGGATAAAAGGGTTAATTTAATACGATTCTAAGTGACAATCATCTCTAGGTTGCAGGTTCAATCCTAGCCAAGAGTGATAATAACATAGATTAATTAACATAGCTTAACATTCGTATCCAGTCATGGTTAGCGGAATGAGAACAGTTTCGCCCGGTGGATTGAATAAAAGGTTCTGTTCGAAATTCTGTGAAGAGTCGCGATTAAAACATGAAGGCATCCGAATTTGACAAGAAGATTACCAACTCAAATTATTCACTATTTGTCTAAATGTTTGAGATGAGGCTTGAGAATTTGTATTATTTGTGTTGTTTGGACTGTTGTCCTCATCTTTTATGGATATATACACAACGTTTTCGCCGATGTGCCCTCCGGCCTCCTTCATGTGTTTCTTCTTGACCTTGGCAACCTTCTTGTCAAATTCGGGAAAATTAACTTCACCATATATTATGCAAACCTTTATTTCTTGGTGATATATAAAACGCATTGCAGAATTTTAAATGCATTAATAACATGGTCTGTTTTCAGGCAAATCTAAATCAGATTTTCATAGACATCGTTAATAAATAAGATTAATTCTATGTATTAATGTTTTAATTATAGATTAAATACTCATTGATAAACTTACGCAATTCCTGAGGTATTATAACCTAAGCAGTGACGTAGTTTTGGTTACAGACACCGTATCTCCATTTTGATAAGATATCAACAAGAAACGAAGCTCGCACTTTTTCCCGCCTAAAACTATTAGCTAGAGAAAAGTAGTCATTTTTTTTCCTAATGGAGTTAACTAGTTTCCCTTTTCTTTTTTATAAACCATTTTATTTGAAAAAAAGAAAAGAGCGTTTTTACAAAATATAGAAAACTTAACAACTTAAATTAATAATTTTTTATTAAGAGTGTTAACCCCAGTTCAGAAATAAAAATATATACATTGGACCTTTTTCATACTCCACTAACATTGTTATATAATTATTGGATCCCTAATACATTTTTAAGGTATTGTAGAAATCATTATGGCGATCAGTACAGCTGATGGCCTTGAGAGTGAGTGACAGCGTTTGACCTCACTCTGACCTTGCTTTCTGGGGATAGACCGTCAGAAACGGAACCTCGATAGAAAGCCTCCTTCCGGTTTAAGGAGTAAGCAACTCAGTTAGTCAGTTAGAACTTAGAAGCCGAGCTAGCAAGATGTAAGGATCCGCGCGCATTGTCTGGTCTGGGGATTTATGAATAAAGTAACATCAACATAAATCGAAGTCTTGTGTTTATTACTAAAAACTAACAATGACACAGGGCTTCTGATAAGGAGTGATCCCTAACAGAAACCAGACCCGAAATCCCCATACAATAGAAGACCAGACGAGACCATAGAAGATATACCAGACCAAGATGTTAGAAGATAGAACCAAAGTCGGCCAGAAGAATAGACGACCAGAGTAAGAAGTAAGAAAGGTATATAACGTTATATAGATTTGGTACTGTGAAAACGCCAGTATATAACATATACCTATTTAGTGCCGCCAAAGAAGGCGCTATACAACAACATCTGTCCAGTAGATCATGGTAAAAATTTACGCCCCTGAATTCCCAGTCTACCGATCTGGGGAAACTTGCTGTTAATCAGACTGGGAAAAAAAAAGTGGTGGGAAAAACGTAAAATAACAACGACTGCAACAATTTTTCTTTTTCTTAAAAAGATTAGCGAAACTAGCAGGATCTGTGGGTATGCGACAGTATGATAATTCAATTAATACAATGTTTGATATGTTTACTTAAGAGCTATTGCTATATAGTTCAATACGTGAAAAGTATTAATAATCTTGATTTAACACTCTTTCATTTTTTTCTTTCTTTCCTTCTTTTCATTATGTTCAATTGAAACAGATTAGCGTTATTACCTCCCTTTCTCTCTCTTTCCCTTAGTCTCTTTCTTTCTTCTTTCTTATTATATTTAATTTTGTGTGTTATGTTCTAGTTGTTACTTTCTTTCTTTATAATAAAATAAAATATCCCATTATTCAGCTGAGGTTAGAACACACATAAAAGATAAGAATTCAGCGATTAAGTGACACTAGATAATCAGGATTGCCAGTTTTGCATTTCATATTGGACGATTTGGACGGTCTCATTTTTAACCAAAGGGTGTTGCAAGATGATTAAGGTCGGAAGATTAAGGAACAAGCGTATTAATATATAGATTATTTGATTCATTAATTTGGCTGCAAATATCTTTTTTAAATAAATTTCGTTTAAAAAAAAAACATACCAAAAATTTAAAGCCATGTTTATTATGCATAACCAATGAAGCGTGAAGACTCCCCCCCCCAACAAAAAACCTGTTAGCTTTGTCAATAACACATTTAACTCTGACGTCGGCTGCAGATATCACAATGAGACTAAATAATGTTTACAGCATATCGGCTGTTAACGAATACGTATTTACAACTAACTGAATTTGTGCAAATTTGAAAGAAAAGCAAAAGAAAAATGCAGGTAGCTATGCACAAATGCTCTGCCTCCATCTTGAAAACTGATCTGAGAAATGTTTATATACTATGAAAAGATCACAAAACCAATTTCGATAATAATAAATAGGCTAGATTAATTAACCCTACTAAGACTGAACTAGGTGCAGTATCTATAAGTATTATTCAAAATATAGTTCATAAAATCCAAATTAGTCTTAACAATAATCGGTAATTTTAGTTGGCTAAATTCCTAGCATAAAATTGTGCGTGTGCATTATCTGAAATGAACTTAATTGTTATTAAGAACACATTTTATGATATTTTTGTGTTGAAGCATGCAGTTGTATTGTTTTCGAAAAAGTTTCTAAGATTTATATATTTCGCACGGAGACTTTCAAAACAGCTACCGGCTTGTTTCAAAGTGAAAGTCAAGTGAGGTTACTCTAATTGCCTTATTTGTTAGGAATTTAGCCAACTAAAGGTGAAAATTACCAAATAATCTATGGAAGAATTAATCTGATGCCATTAAATGGTTCGGTGAGGGTGTGTGGGGCGTGGGGACGTGATTTCCACCAATTCTAATTCTAATCTGCAATCCAGCTGATAAGCTGCAATTTCTTTCTGCTTCAAACTGAATCCGGATCTGTTACTAAGTGGGACATGTGAATTAGTACACTTTCGAGAATTCCGTTTGGGGAATTTCCTTTTTCCGGTTTTTCTTTTCCATTTTATTGTATTTTAGGAACCACAAGGTTCCTGGTTCGATACCAGTCCTCGCCAACTCGGCATATGAGTAGCACAGGGATCTGTGCGGTAAAGTAAAAAGCTGATGGTAGGTGTGGCGCTCCACCTTAGACGCAAAAACAATCTTCTTGTTCTAGCACTAGTGAAAAGGGGATAGACTCCTTTGCTGTCTGGCAGGTATCGACTTTAAGCCACCCCGAAGACTTTATTTACTTAATGGGTAAATTGTGATAAATTTGTTATTTTTGTTTTGAATACCCATCAAGAAAGAATGAAACGAAATGTCTTCGGCATAAAATAACCCAACAAGGGTTGACATACCATAAATCGAACCAACCAACCAACCAACCAACCAACCAGCCAACAGATATTATTAGGCATTAAATATCACCAAACTTTACAAATGGACACGGCAATTATTCTCCCTCCAGCTATGGGTAAATAGTAGGGCAAACTGGGCTCATAAATTTTGAGTTGGTTGGTTAGTTGGTTGAATTTTACGGCATGTCAACCCATTGGGTTATTTTATGCCGGAAAAGTTTTGTTTTAATCATTATGCATGGGTAGACGTTTTTAAAAACTCATATTGTTCTATTTAACCCATAAATGGAAGCCTAACAGGTACTACCACTTTGGGTCAGAGTGGACCAGGGTGGAATGGTAATGACGGGTTACTCCACATTTCCCGAGCTCCAGAACTGAAATTTCACCATCAGATAATTTAACATCATACCCAATAAGACCTCAGCCGCTGTCTTCAAGCACATATATGATCAAAAGGGTTGGGGCAATCATATAGGTGTTAGGGCTTGACGTGACCAGTCTAAGAGAAGGAAAACTCTCAATTTAAACTAGTTAAACTCCGCTTAAGAAACTGACCATTGTATCGTATCGCGGACGGGTTGGTGTATATATATATATATATATATATATATATATATATATATATACACTACTTGTATTGCATAATTAAAAATTGGATTGTTGGGAGGAAGACAAATACCCAGTGTTACAAAGCACAAGCCTTTTGTTAATCTTATGAAAGTTTTATTAAAAAGTAAATGCATATTGTTAATTGTAATGAATAATTATAGGATGTCTAATAAACATTAATAACATACATAAGTGTTAAACAATTGTCTAGTGTTTCCTTTCTGAAGTGTAACACACACACACACACACACACACACATATATATATATATATATATATATATATATATATATATATAACCGTTACACTAGCTGGTCTTCCCAGATTTCTCGTTTTGTTTATAAGAAGACCAGCTAGTGTAACGGTTAGAATCCCCGCCTGTCAGCCTGGCAGTGGGAGTTCGAATCACACACACACACACACACACACACAACACACATATATAATATATATATATATATATATATATATTCCCCTCTGGCTCCCCACTCTCCCTCCATTCGTTTCATGAATATTTCTCTTATACAATCTGACTTTTAATTGCCACCGTGATTATACTTGAAAAGAACCGGACGAAAGGGCCCTTGTATTTCATACCCCCCCATATTTCATTTTTCTAATAAAACATCGTTTTATATCTCCACCCCTCATTTTCGTATGATCTCCCAACATACATATAATTCCACTACTTGTAATACTCTATAAATTCTCTTGTAGAAAAAATTTATTCATATATATATATATATATATATATATATATATATATATATATATATATATATATTATACTAAAGCTAAGTTAATCAATTTTTGCTTCCCAAAGGGTTTTTTACTGTTTAGTCTAATGACAGGAAAATTATACTAAATTATTCCTTACTTTTAGGATTGAATTATGTTTGAAAAAATGATGTTTTAATTGGTTCTAATTAGTCGTAATTTGCAATTAAGTAAAAAAAACGGCCAATCACTTACTTTACTCTGTGTCTATCTCTTTCTTCCCCTCTATGTATCTCATGACTACCTCCTTGTTATATAATGTTAGTTCTCTGGAGAGAGAGAGAGAGAGAGAGAGAGAGAGAGAGAGAGAGAGAGAGAGAGAGAGAGAGAGAGAAAATTTGAAATGTATTTCTATGTTAATTTCACAACCAGCAACCCGTAGCTTAAATGAGGTCAAACATTTCCTTTCTTAGAAAGCTAACAAAATGACTTTAAGGTTTCGTCCGGCCGTATTTATTTAAAAAATGTTTTATTCGCTTTGCTAACTCCCTTTTCCCTAATCTCAATTATCTACCCAGAGCTTAATTGGTGACCCAATGGGTCACGTTTTGTCCAGTAATGTGTATATATATATAAGTTGAAGAAAAAGTGATACGACAAACAGGAATATTTCTTTTATGTTATTTCTTATTTATATTGTACTGAACTAGTTCTGACCTTTGGTCATCGCCAGGAGAAAATTCTAGTGAAAGTTTTAAAAACTTTTCTAAGTGTTTAACAAGCCACAAAAATCCGACAGAGAAATGGATTAGAAGTGGCGAGACTATCTGTTTAGTGAAAAAGATCTTTCAGTTTAATTTGTTTGAAATTTTCTTTTATAAATGTGAGGAAACAAAAACAAAAATATGGAATATAATCAAAAATTGAACAGTCACACACACACACACACTCATACAACACACACACACGTACACACACACACACATACAACCACATACACACACACACACACACACACACACACACACACACAACCACACACAGACAGATTTTGGAAGGCATGAGACAGAGCCAAATGGACAGCGACTAGCAACAACTTCAGTTCTGGGGTTCTTCTGTTGAAGAGATTTTATCTCGAAATATTAAGAATAAATCCCAGGTTAACAAACAACACCATAGTTACCTTATTTTTCTTTACACTTGCATTGTGTGATAGCCTTCAAAACCAACCAACAGACCAATATAAACACAATGCTTCAAGCAATTTACAAAAACCTTAAAAAATTAAAAAAAGTTTTTTTTATATATATATATATGTAAGAAAAGGTGGAATGAAAACATCACACAATGCTGTTAAAGAAAACAATTTATAATATAATCATAGCTGATATTGATCAATATTTCGATTTTACAAAATCATCATCAGAGCTCATTCACTCCCGTAGTTGTTTGGGTCGGAGAGGAAAGTCAAAATGAGTTTACAAAACAAAAAACCTTAATACTGCATATATATATATATATATATATATAATATATATATATATATATATATATATAAGTCGTCCGGGCGGTCTAATGTCGCCAATCAGCGAGGGAGTCTATCCCCTTTTCACGTAAATATATGTATTCTTGTACATTTTCCATGTATTAAACTCTTGTTGTAGCTTTAAACATTGCCGTCGTAGCTTGTCTTTGAATTTCCCGCCTAACTTCTCACCCTGCGCCTCTTGTTCCCCTCTAAATGATCTCTCATACACCACAAGGGGCCAATTTAATTTACAATTAAATTTCTTTACGTATTTGGGAGCCTTAATCGGCCGAAACGATATATAAATAACAATTATGAGGACAATAGCCCGAATAATCAAAATAATAAAAATTATCAAGCCTCATCTAAAAAAAAAAATGAAGGAATAACTAATAATTATTAGTTACTAAAGAGGCCGGGTTAGCTCAGTCGGTAGAGCGTTGGGCTAGAAGCCACAAGGTTCCTAGTTCGATACCGGTCCTCGTCAACTCAGCGTATGAGTAGCACAGGGATCTGTGCGGTAAAGTAAGGAGCTGGCGGTAGGTGTGGCACTCCACCTCAGACGCAAAAACAATCTCTTTGGTCTAGCGCTATTGAAAAGGGGATAGACTCCCTCGCTTACTGGCTGATGACGACTTTACTTTATTAGTTACTTGACCACATCACCGTGTGCAAATAAATGACTATAATTAAATAGAAATAATTACTTCAAATATATGATTTTTTAGAATTAGATAGGAAACGTGAAACCATGCAACTGTGTGCAAATTATTTGTATTAGATGAGAATACTTGATATCCTATAACTGTGTGCAAAAAAACAAAAACAAAAACAACAAAAAACAAAACAAAAAAACTATTAAGAAGCTACACAAAAATTGTATTGCTATCTACACAACGTTTTGGTCGATATGCTCTCCGGCCTTCTTCTTGTGCATATAACAGTAAAGATGAGGATAATAGTCCGAATAATCCAAATAATAAAAATTATCAAGCCTCACCTAAAAAAAACAGAGAAATATTACTTAATTTAATATATTCATCAAATTATTGTCGGGTCAATTTTATAAGAAAACATTTTCTATGAGTCAGAGGTTAGCTATTCATTATTCAATGTGAAAAGAAAAGAAAAAAAAAGAATAGCAGCAAAACAAACTGGTTTTATAATTTGCAACCTGGGAAAATTGAATGAAAGAGAAAGAAACGACGAACAGACAGACGAACTCATTGTATTCACTAGGTACCACCAAAATACGTCACGTGATCGGTTTAGGCCATATTGAAGGAAGGAACGTAAATAGTTTTGAACTTATTTTTTTTTTAATCTCGCAAAAAAGAAATAACGAACATTAAGAGTTGCTACCAAGAAAAACAGTTAATTCAAAGTTTCATTGTGTTAAGCTCCTTGATCTAGGGCTAAGGTGGACACAAGCTCCCTGATCTAGGGTTAAGGTGATAGACTGTCTGGCTGATACCGACAATAGGCCACTCTGCCAACTTTACCTATGTGAAAGAGTACAATCTTAAAAATGCATTTTTTATTTTTGTGTATTGAAGCATCTGTTGATATTATAGATTATTTGTTGTCAAATATGGTTGTCGTTTTTATTTTTGTTCATCGTGACGTCATGTTCAATGGATTTTCTTTTCTCACAATAAATAAATTGATAGCGGGTTTTTTTTTTTGGTTTTTATTAGGCGATGACATTCAAGAAGAAGAAAAATCGAAAGTTAATGTTTTAAGGTTACCCTCAAGTCAGGGAAATGAGGTTATGTCGAAGAAGTTTTTCTTATTCTTTCAACACCCATATATATATATATATATATATATATAATATATATATATATAGAGAGAGAGAGAGAGAGAGAGAGAGAGAGAGAAAGCGAAATTATAGTTTCCTTGAAGCATTTGTGTGTATATTTGGTTTGCAAATCTACATCAATATATATATATATATATATATATATATTATATATATATATAAATATATATATATATATATAACTGGCGGAGTGGCCTATTGTCGGTATCAGCCGACACTGAGGGAGCGCTAGAGAAGGAGATTGTTTTTTTGCAGAGATGGAGCGCCACACCTACCGTCAGCTGTCCACTTTACCGCACAGATAAGATTACCCAATCTGTGCTACTCATGCGTTGAGTTGGCGGGGAGCAGTACCGAACCAGGAACCTCGCCATTCCTGGCCACCCACCAGCCGGATTAACACAAGGTCTTTTTTTTTTTAACATGGGGATCTTTTTTTATGGGGCATCCAGCTATGATCGAACTCACTATTCAGTAGTAATTGGCTAGCTTAACGTTAACTTTCATTAAAAAGAAAGGTGAAAAATTACAATATTTATTCATGGTTGGATTTTTTGGGGAGTAAAAGAAAAGAAAGAAATAAGTAAAGGGTAATTTTAAAGTTTCAAAAGTCTTCAGCATTTTCCATGTTTTTCCTCTGACTTTAAAAGGTACAATTGTTTACTTGTGGTCCGAGGCCTGTGCTCGGGTCTCGTTCACCCCGAATCTATGATATAAGGCCTTGACTCTACTAGGTGTCAATTTTCCTAAAGTAGTATGCATAGAAAATATATGAAATCCGCACATCCGAGACCCCCCAAGCAGGTTTGGCCCCTCGATCGAGATGAAGGTTGGGGGTCCCATTTTTGTAAAGTTTTTCCCCAACTTTCATTACTGTCGGCCACTAAGGTAGTTTCTCCTTTCCTTTTTGTACAAAATAAACAGATTTTTCACAAGTAGTTTAGTAGCAGTCCCTCTTATGAGTGATCAGGTTAATAAAATCAAACTTATTTTATGATATTATTATACTATTTTTTTGTTTACGTTTTGTTTATTTTTTGTAAATTAATTACTTTTTTAATCAATTTTTTTTGTTTACTTTTAGTTTTTTCTAATAACAGGATAGGGCGCCTCTCGTGGTGTAATGGTTAGTAAGGTATATTCATAATAGTGAGTTCGAGTCTCACTGGGCGCACCCATACTTCTGGACTTGGTCCACAAGTTAGTCTCACCGATCAATTACTACTGAAAAGAGAGTTCGATCTTCGTTGGATGCCCCCATACTTATGACCTTGTGTCAAATCCTACCCGTTGTGAACGGGTTATAAGTACCACCAAAATACGTCACGTGATCAGTTTAGGCCATATTGAAAGAAGAAACGTATATATTTTTTAACTTATTTTTTTAAAAAATCTGACAAAAAAGAAATAACGAACATAAAGAATTGTTACTAAGGAAAACAGTTAATTCAAAGATCAAATTATCCGATTGGGGAAAAATTACTCAACGTTATCATGAAAAATAAGTAAAAAAAGTCCGTTTTTTTTACGACAGGGTCAGTTTCTTTATTAATATTTTTTAGCAGAATTCTGTATTCATGGTTCTTTTACTAAAAAAAAATTCTGGCATAAAAACTTATAAAAATCTTCTGATATAATTATTCAGACTCTTATCTTTATAGAAAAAAAGTAAAAATTGTTTTTTGTCGGTTTATTTTTTCATATTTCATTAAAAAAACAGGGGGGAGGTAGACCTCTTAAAAAAGATTCCCCTAATATATTTTAGGAAAAATCTATTCAGACATATTTTCATCAAAATGTAAGTAATTATGGAAATTATCGTGAAAATCGGACAATTAATTGATTTTTCATAGAATTTTAAAAAAAAAACCGGTAGTCATAACTTGGTTTTGGCTACGTTAAATTTCAATTAACGGTACGAAAATGTAAACATTGTTTTTCGTTATAATTTTCATTATTTCCGTAAGCAGAAGGTTTTTTTTTAATTCATCAGGAGTTTTTTTTTTAATGTTCTTCTTTCGAATGGACACACATTTTTTAAGATAATATTAACTTTTATGCAAGTTTCATTGTGTTAAATATAGGGAGGGTAAATTTCACAGGGAAAATTGGTGGTACCTACGGGTTGAGTAAAATTTTTTTTCTAAGTTAGTAACTATAATAACAGAAAACAAAGTCACTTGTTGGCGGTTTCCTTAGGAGCAGCGAAAGTGAGGGAGTTTTCACAAAAATTCATATACAAAAAGAAGAAAAAAAGAGATTAGAATTATACCATTGTAAATATAACTTAGTAAAGTTGAGACAAAAGTAATAGGGTTGTAATTTTTATAGAGTTATAGATTTCCCGTTACTTCTGCCCCACCAGTACAATGACACACACACAGTCGGAAAAAAGTAGTACCAACGAAAAGAAAAGTATAAGGGAGGTTTCGTAAGAAATAAAACAAATTAAATTAATATAATTTTGATTTAATTTAATTTTTGTTTGATTTCGGAGAGGAAAAATATTTTTGTAACGAGGTATAATATATATATATATATATATATATATTATATATATGACAAGAAAATGAAAAAAAAAATCAACAGGTCACCATGATTTCAAAATTTGAACTAGTTTTTAGTTTTGATTGTATTTAAGATAAATTATAAAATGAAAATTAATTTAAACTTACCTAAAATCGAATTTAATTTTCCTTTTTGGAAATGTCCTAGAGGATGAAACGATTTAAAAAAACCCAACACTTGTCCTTTGGTCACCAAATCCGAACGACTAAACTGTCCTTTGTCCACGCTTAACACTTTTTCTTTTTCTTCTTTCTCTTCCCACGACAAATAATATTACTACTACTACTACTACTACTACTGGTAGTGCTACCGGATGTAGGACAGTTTCACGAAGGTTTCGATATCGATATATAAATAATATATATATATATATATTATATGTGTGTGTGTGTGTGTGTGTGTATGTATGTAAGTATATATATATATATATATATAAATATATAATATATATAATATAATATAATATATATATACATAATATATATATATATTATGTACATACACACACACCATATATATATATAATATTATAATATATATATATGTAGTATATGTGTGTGTGTTTGTGTGGTGTGTGTGTGTATGTACATAATATATATATATATATATATGTAATATATATATACATATATATACACACACACACATATATATATATGTATATATATATACTTACATACATACATACACACACACACATATACATATATATATATGTATATATATATATATATGTGTGTGTGTGTGTGTGTGTGTGTGTGTGTGTGTGTGTTGTGGAGTCCATGTATGCTCCGTTGTTGTATATCTGATGAGTCTAATTTTCAATGTATATATTATATTTTGTATATATGTGTTATATATATGTCTGCAATATCTATTTTTGGGGATTTAGTGTGAACCTTGAAATATTAGATGAAATAAAATGGACTTAGACGTAACAATCTAACCCTGGTTCTCATTTATTCCACACTTTACCCATAACTTCACCACTAAATCCCACAAATATATATACTATAATATATCATATACTATATAATATATTGAAAATTAGACACACACATCAATATATATATATACATTTATATATATGTATATATATGTTATATGTTATATGATATATATAATAGACATACATATTTTGTAACTACTAATTACACACACACACATTCTCCCAC
>CM042153.1:99037582-99066091 GCA_023376005.1 Doryteuthis pealeii | reverse complement strand
CACATATATATATATATATTATATATAATTATATTATATTATATATATATATATAATTAATATAATATATTAGCTGATTACCGCACTTCTTCACAGAATTAAGACCGATTTCTACAAGTATTTTCGGTATGTGAGCAACGCCGAGTGCTACAGGGTGTTCGGGATACAAATTTACAGTTCATAAGAAAAAAAGGGGAAAAAGCTGTTTAACACATGCCCGGTAAATACAACAATTAATGGACTGTTAAAGAAATTCAGATAGGCATCGGATCAAATATACACTACTTTATCAAACACAGTTTCACTCGAATACTAACTGCCCATTAGCGAATCATGGACCTCACACCCAAGCCTCCAATTCCTGCTCCGGAACCTGGCAGCAAGCTCCGATGTTTACAGGTTCCCTTGCGAAGGGTCTCAAATACTACCTTAATTCTGTGATTTAACTGGGCTTGTATGAGTATTGGCATGGTGATTGGTGTCTTCTCAACAGTACCCCTATACATAATAATTCCATCGGGTTACCAGATCTGGGGAGTCTTCAGAGGCCGATAAACATGGGATCCTGGTTAGTCGTAAAAATTCACGACAAACTATTTGTTGAATTTTACCAGGGTGTGGCAGGGGGCCGAAATCCCTGATCGCCATACATATGGCTACCATTGGGCTACCCCTTTGTTATCCAGGGCTTTGACTACAGTGTTTTAGCAACTCCACGTAGGCATCTGAGGGTACCTCCAACATTTTCGAGGAAATTCTGCTATACGAACGCAATCAGTACAGTCTGTTATTTGGCACACTACTTCGTAGTCTCCATTGCCAATTCTCCAGCTTCATGCCTTGATTGTTTTATAGTGTCAGGAGCATTGCGCAGCAAACTATAATTCTTCTTATTTTTTTGATGGCGGCAGCCAATCATTCATGGCTACAATTTACTCTGTTCCATGATTTCTGGTAGGTCCCACGTCATCCATTCTATTTTATCATTCTCTTATTATGAACATGTGAACGAAAGGGGTTCAAGCTTGTATAATGGTGCGCCGTAGGTGTGCGTCAATACCTCCAACCTACAGACGAAAACATAACCAAATATAAATATGATTTAATTTATCGCCGAACACCATAATATATATATATATATATACAGAGAGAGGAAGAGAGGAGAGAGAGAGAGAGAGAGAGAGAGAGAGGAGAGAGGAGGAGAAGAGAGCCAGAGATTCTACTCTACGCCTGCACAATTAACTCTAGTGGAGAAAGTGTTACAAATCTCGCACTCTTCTACTAAAAAAAGAAAGAAAAAAAAAACGCAGCGTAAAAATAATAAAAATGCGCCCCGGCAAGCTTAAAAATAGTAGGAAACTATCTTACCCACCCCCTTAATTTTTATTTATTTTTTTTTAAAGCAAGGTGCGTATCCAGTGGGTATTTCCTGATTTTACGTAGAACAACTATTTAAAAAACTTTTACCTATTTGTGCAAAACGAACGAAAGCAAAAACAAAAGAACAAGGAAAAAATATCCCCCCGCCTCCCCAACAAAAAACCCTTTCATTTTTGATAAAAATATATTACTATAATTATACATGTTGAATTGAAACCGTGTTTTCAAAAATTAATGTTTTATTTATTATTAATGACCCCAAGCTACCCCCAAAAAAAAAAAACAAAACAAAAAACCCCCCAAAAACCATATGACACACATCACAACAACAAAACAATTATCATTACATACGACAACAAAAATTGTCAGACATCTTCAATATATCTACAAAACACAAGGAGACAGACTTTTTAAACAATATTCAAATTTTTGTCCATCTTATGAACAAAAATAAAAAGCTTTTCTGGTTTTCCTTTTAACTAAAAAAAAAAAAAAAGAAAAGAAAAACAAAAACTCAAACCTTCGCGATTAATAAAAGTTTAAATTCCGTTATTTTATAAAAACGAGCATTGTTTACCGTTCCCAAATGTCTGAAAAAAAAAATTGCTCATCTCAGAAGATGACACTCTCTGTTTTAGTCTGCCATATAATGATTATACCGCAAGATCAAGATCTGTCATCGGAAAGCGAATGATGACTTGAATTAAAGATGCCTCAGTTAAATATTGTTTATTTGTTATGAGCCTTTCCGTCTCCAGTGACGGAGACTAGTAAAAAAACAATGATCTGAGAAATGTACCTGAAACGCACGGGAGACGGATTAAGTAAATACCATTACAAACGGCTGTCGTCGCGTAACGTGACTGACATAAATAGAAAGGAACAAAGAAAAAAATCGAAAGTATTCGCACAAAATAATGACTGATGACACCGTTGTCATCTGTTCGGTCACTAATTTTTAAAGAAGATGACAGAAGATAAGCAGAAAAAGAAGAGGCAGGAACTATAAGCTAATGGGGGTTCGTTCGAATCTCATCAAGGAGCAAAGATTGAAATTCACCTTCGTCTACTTTTCACTCCCCACTGCCTTTATCTTCTTACAGGCTTTCTGGGGTCGAATAGAATATGACCCTAAGTTTTTGTTTGTGTTCACCGTGCAAACGATTTTAAATGACCTCTGTCATTCAGAAACTAAATAAATAAAAAAATTAAAAAAGAAGGAAGAAAACAGGATTATTCTTAAAAGTAATGGATGGTTTCGATCTCATCAGAAGGACAACGATTGAAATCTGCCCCCGCACTGCTCTCTCTCTCTCTCGTCTCTCTCTCTTCTCCTCTTCTCTCTCTCTCCTCTCTTGCCCACCTTTCTCTCCAGGTCTCTTTGCCGGAGCAAAAGCATGCCTAATTAGTCCCCCCTCCACCGATTTATTTTCCTCTTTATCCGGTGGCTAATCTCTGTCAGTAGCGGTAGATCACTTCCGGCTAAGAAAGATCACGTGATCTTTACTTGCTGACTCAGTTTTCAGCATCACTGTCATGTTAATTCCCACTTCCCCTTTTCACGCCGTTATGCAGAATGAAAAAGATACTCAGCTTGAGTTGATGCAAATATATGTGAGAAGACACGTACACATATTTCCACAATTGGCGGTAGATTTAAATATTTACACATTTACCAACGCTCTGTGGTACGGGAGGAATGTATTACAGGTCAATTGCTTAAACCACAATTAATAGTAGGATAATTCCATGTCAAATCATCCAGAAATATAGTCAAATGTGTCACCCATCAGCCTTCATTTAATCTGAAATTTTGGACGGTGTGACTATATTTAACATATAGACAATCCCCAAAAATTTTGAGCTTACAATTCTAGAAATTAGCGAAGTTATGTCGATTTTGTAGCTCTCCGAATTTGGTGGGGTTGGCGAAAAATAGCGACTTTTTTGTAAACTCAATTTTTGTACTGTAAAATAAGTTCTAGAAGCTTCTCTACTACTAAAATTGCGTTTATTAAAAGCTTCATTTCTACCCAAGGAACCCAAAAAGAGCAATCAAAAATAGTCCCTTAAAGTCAACAAATTTTAAAGTTTTTGATGATTTTCTGATTTGTTTCCTGGCAAGATCAATATCCCGACTATGGCACAGGCATCTATGACAATATTTTTTCTATTAGCTTTTTCACATATATTGAAACATTATTGTATATCAAAAATGATAGTTTGATATTTGCTCAGATTTCGACAGCTAAAAGCATCAGTTAAAAGTTTGCAAGATCCGAGAAACATTAACATGAAGGCGAGGTGGTGACATTAGTCTGAATGATTTGACATGGAATTATCGCAGGTTGGAATTACAATGTTTTTCCTTCACCATAGACGGTTGCCTAAGCTAATGAATAAGAGCCCAGTCTACCCTACTGTTTTCTCGCATAGCTTGGAGGGAGAATAGAATGGATTCATATCTTTGGGGCTCAAGGAGTATTGTGCTGCTATTGTGAAATACAAACAGCCTCGTCCAGGATTGAAAGCTCGTTTGGGCACCGTGTCTATTTCTACAGAATAGTAACCGATTAGACTACGTTGCACACAACACACACACACACACACACACACACACACCCACACACACATAGATATATTATATGTAAGTGTGTGTGTGTGTGATGTGCGTATATATTATATATATATATCTGTGTGTGTGTGTGTGGTGTGTGTGTGTGTTACTGCTATAAACTTTGTTTCTTGTGACGTTGGTGTTTTTTGTCTTTTGAAGCATTGGAAAAAAGAGATACAAAAAACAAAGAAAAACAACAAAAATCGATTTAATAATTCAATGGTTGTTCTGTTCCTTGGTTTGATCAAGTCCGATATTTCGGCGGAGATGCAAAAAGTAGGGCAGGGACTAGTGGAAATATATAACAACAGTTGATATTTGGAGTTATTAAAGTTTTGATAATGTTTATTAAGAGCTTTTCGAAATAGGTTCATTAGTCAAAAAGTATATGAAATAATATCTTTATTCAATCTCTCTCTCTTCTTCTCCCCTCTTCTCTTCTCTTTCTTTTTTCTTTTTTTTCATCTTTTCATTATGTTCGATTGAAACAGATTAGCGTTATCACCTCCGCGCTCACCCCTCTCTCTTTCTTTCTTCCTTTCTTATAATAAAAAAGAAAGAAACAAAAATAAATAAATAAAAAGAATGAATAAAAAATAAAATAAAAAGAAATGGACAAATAAATAAATCAAGAAAAGCAGAAAAACGAAAAACAACCCCCTCCCCAAAAAAAACAACAAAAATAAATGAATGAAATAAAAGTAAAAATAAAAATTAAAATAAAATTAAAATTAAAATTAAAATTAAAATTAAAATTAAAATAAATGAACAAATGAAGAAAAGTAGAAAAAACACAAAAAAGCAACAAAAAGAAAGAAAAAAAAGCCCCCCCCCTCCCCAACAAAAAAAAAAGCAAAAAAATCTGCTTGTGGTAGTTTTTACAATCCTAATTATACGGGTCAGCTACCGGGGTGAAAGCGTTTCCTTGATTTATGCTTCGTTTTAGAATCAAGGAAATGCCTACACACACATACAATTTTTTGGGAAAGTTATATTACATGGTGTTATTAAGGGCATTTTTTCTTCATCTGACTGGGGTGAATTGAAATAAGGTCTTTAGTCTTTCTTACATCAATCTTGATAATTGAGTTTTTTCTTCTTCTAAATGACGCACTTTTGAGGGCGTCATTATAAATTGACGTTACAGAAAACAAATTAGCTACTAACTAGTGCAAAATGCATTCATCCTACAAAGTTTCGTGCTTATTAGGAGCTCCATACTTCTGGCCTTGTGCCAAACTAAACCAAACGATACAAATGAGTACACAAACTGGTGATTTTAAATTTCGTCTTAACATTGTAGTTGTAATAAATGTATGCAGGGTCTTCGATCATCAGGCTGAGAGAAGAGTGTAGATTTTGTTGATCTCCTTCAGCCATATTCACGTCTTCGGGTTGGATACCTGTGGAGATTAAAAAAACCCAAAAAAAACTCACATGAACCTTAAGACCGGAAAAACCCGAGCATGTGCAGGAAAAAGGACCCACTTCCGATCCACAAGATAATCTCTCGGCCATTCTGACTTCGGGCTTAATTGGGACGAGACACTACTACTGGGCTGGAAGATATTTCCTCACTACATGGTGGCTATGACCCATGAATAAAGCTTGAATCCTAAAATTACTTTTTTGTCTTTGTCTCCCCCTTTTCTTTCCTTGAATTCCTTTTCAGCGTGACCACCAAATATGATGGGGTTAAAAGCAAAACCCTAGGAACACGCACCAGGAATAACCACAGCTACCTTTAAACCTAAAACATTAAACCTCTTGTAACCCCACATACCCCTTCTCCCCCCCCAAAGACAAAACAAAAAAATAAACAACCAAACAAACACCTCATTCCGTAAAAAGAAAGGAAGAAAGAAAACAGGGAGATGAGCAAAATTGACCCCCTCCCCCCTAATCCTAGCTTTAAGATCGGGAAGTCTGAGCACGTTTATTATTATTATTATTGGTGTAACATAATAGAGAAGGAACAGCCAGGAAGGTAACAGTGACGTGTAAATTAACACGGAAAAGTTTTTAGAAGGAAAATAAGAGTGACGTGTAAATTAGAATGGAAAAGTTTAAGGATGAATCATCATAATCCCACATGGAAATTTTTCTATTGGTCGAGCAGTGTCACGTGGCAAAGTGGGAAAGGGGAGGAGTGAGAGGTGAGAGTGTGGCGATGAGTTTGAAATTATGCGTTGAGAGGGTGAGATGTGGCTCTCACTCAGCAGTTGGCTTGGTGGGAAATAAAAATCTCACAAGAAAAAAAACGTGGCCTTGTGTTATTACTAAAAACTTTAAATGGCACAAGGCAAGATTTCCCCGAGCACCCCAAGCTGGTTTCCAGACACTAAACATCCAGGAATGGTCAGCCAACTCCAGCATCAGCCCAGCAACCAAAATTCAAGCCTCTCCACGTGGCACGGAAGATGAGATAAGTATACATACAATTAATTTTTATATCAACACGTCATCACTCCATTCCGATATCAGAGCCATAACGTAACACATGGTCAACGCGAATCGAGTAGGACACTGAAACTCCAGCAACCCCCAGAAACCCCATAAAAACAGAATAAACAAAAAAAAAAAGCAAAAAAGCAACAACAAAAAAAACAAAAACAAAAAAAACAAACAAAAAGAAAACAAAAAAAAACAAAAAACAAAACATGCCGGTTTCTTTTCCGAGTATAATTTGGTCGACTCTGATGTAGCGAGAGGTCAGCGACCCGAAGGATACTATTCCCTCTTTTAATTCTTGCCCACGTTTAAAGTGACCATTTTTCGCAACTGCCTCTGTGGAGAGGCGGGTGGACTTCGACCAAGCTATTCTGACCTTGGGTCAGTACCTCTCAATTGCATCAAAGAAAAGGATCGGAGTAGTCCGACGTTTTTTTGACATTAGTCCTTGAAACCTGAAAAAAAAAGAAGAAAAGCCAACCGCCATCTCGGGTCACCGATGTGTAAGCCCACATGACCCGTCTTGTGACAGGAACTGAAGACTTCTGGCCTTTCGGGAATCGTAGAGGCCCCACTAATTAATCTCAACCCTGCCATATCCAATTCCCGTCGTTTTCAGCATCAATCGGCCTTTCTTTCTTTCTTTCTTTCTTTCTTAGAAAGTATAAGACTCTAGTATGAATTAAAACATTTTCATTAAAATAGTAACTGAGTTTATCTCCACCACGTATTTATTCGTACCCCTCTGACTTAAGAAAATATCAAATCCATATATATATATATATATATATATATATATATATATATATATATATATATATAGTCAGCGAGACGAGTTCAAATCCTGGACGAGGTTCGTAGCATTTTACGTAGCGCTAATACCCTTGGGAAAGGTATGAATCCAACTATTCTACCTCCATCTATGGCTAAATAGTTGGTCAGACTGGGTTATTTAACCAGTCAAGAAAAATAAAAGAAATCTGAATTAAAACTTGTTAAACTCCGCTTAAGAAATTGGCCTTGTGTCACATCCTTTTCGTGCAGAGTGGTTGGTATATATATATATATATATATATATATATATATATATATATATGCCCAACCTCTCCACACGAACAGGATGCGGCGCACGGTCAAATTCTAAGCGAAGTTTAACAGGTTTGAATTCAGAGCTTTCCTTCTCCTATAGTGGTTGCCATACCAAGGTTAAAGGCCCAGTCTGCCCAACTATTTACTCGTAACTGGAGGGAGAATAATTGGCGTTATTCTTTTCCTAAGTATTAGCATAATGTAAAATGCAGACAGCCTCATCCAGGATTTGAACTCTGTTCGCCGTGCCCATATCCTACGACAGTAACCGTTACACACAAACCACCCCCACCCCAAGTTCATGGATACCACGGATACGCTAGTAGAAAAAAAAGGACCATATGACCTTTAGGCACTCCTTTTTGATCTCGATTAAGAAAGGACATGTTTTCATTTACACCGTCAATATCCGGTTGTTTTAACAGACGATTTTTAGATTAAAATATTATAAAACTAACCCCTAACCCTAACCCTAACCTAACCTAACAAACAACCGGATATTGACGGTGTAAATGAAAAACATGTCGTTTCTTAATTGAGATCAAAAAGGGGTGCCTAATGGTAATATAGTCTAAAAAAAAATTAACTTGGGTGTTTTGGCTATTGAAAAGAATTTATTCATTGTCTCAATTTGTATTTGGACAAATTCTTGGTACAAATAATCATTTGCTGAAACATCATTTAAACAGGATTGGTAGGCAGCGTCTGGGGGGCGGGGGCGAGGCGGAGGGGGGGGGAGTACGAGTGACATCAATTTTTTTTTTTGTAAAGCAAACAAGAAGTGGTGTTGATCCAAGAGTGGGCAGAATAGTCTGTTTGACCGATTTAGCCCCACTGCAAGGCCAGTGACTGTCGACCGAGGTGTTGAAGTTAGCTTAACATTTTTTTGTTTCAAACGTGACTACAAATAAACATCTGGAAGTGCGTGGTGTAATGGTCGGAGTCGTAGGAAATGGACTCGTCGACCCAAGTTTAAATCCTTGACGAGGCTGTTTGCATTTCACATAGCGGTAATTCCTTGGGAAAGGTATGCATCCAACTACTCTCCTTCAAGCTATGGGTAAATATTCATTTTGACTAGTCTCTTTACCCGTGGCTAGGTAACCAGTCTAGGAGAATAAAAACTCTAAATTCAAGCCTGTTAATGAAATTGACCCTGTGTCACATCCTGCTCGTACGGGGGGTGTTGGTAAATATATAATAAACATTCATTTTACCGTAATCAAAGTCGGATTAAGCTATGTGATTTAGGGGTTGCAACCCAGGGTCCCTCGTTAGCTTGACGGTCTCCAGAGATTAAAAGTTTGCCTTTTGTAATAAACAATGGATTTACTTATTCGTTCTTTAATTTGAAATAGATTCTTCGGATTTCCTTGTGTTTAACTAAATCGACTGGAAATAGGTTGGTTGGTTGGATTTACGACATGTCAACCCAACCCAAGACATTTTGTTTTATTCATTCTTGAAAGGTATTCATTAAAAAACCCTCATTTTTAAACACATTTTTTAACATTTTGCTCTATTTAACCCATAGATGGAACCCTAACAGTACTACCACTCTGGGTCAGTGGATCTGGGAGCAATTGTGATGAAGGGGTACTCCACATTCTCCAGAGCTCAAGAATTGGAACTTCACCATCAGATAGAGTTTAACGTCATATCCAGAACATTAAGACCCTCAGCCACTGCCTTCTAGCACATATAACACATCACTCAATAAATCCCGGGCCTAACTAATAAAACAATTTTTAGACAAAATTCGACTTTCTTCATCAACATAGTCTCCTTCTAGGTGATACACCGATTCCAACTGTTCTCTAACAATTTGATGCCTTTTTTGTAGAACGATTTGTATTTGGCCTCAGTTTCCAATATCACTTCTTCATGGGAGCCAAATCTCTTTTGAGGTTTGCAAACAGTCAGTAGTCGCTGGGGCCAGATCTGGAGAATAGGGTGGGTGCGAAAGCAACTCGAAGCGCAATTCATGTAATTTTGCCATCTTTTGATCAACTTGTGACACAGGGCTACTAGAAATAGGACTTTCACCAACTGGAAACATGTTGAATGATGTATAGAGATCAAGGAAGGGTCAAGGATAATTGAATAGACTTACTTTCATAGCAATTGAACATATGTTTTTAATTGCTATTGTTGGTAGAATTATTTGTATTATTCGGACTATTATCCTCATCTTCATTGTTATCTGTATAGATAACAATAAAGATGAGGACAATAGTCCGAATAATACAAATAATACTAATTATCAAGCCTCATCTCAAAAATTCAGAGAAATACTATTGTTGGTTGTTTTGTTTTAATGGCATATCGACCTATGTGGGTTATTTAATGCCAAAGCTATTCTTGCAGAAGAACAGTAAAAAAAGGTAAAGTCGACGGAGTAGCCTATTGTCGGTACCAGCCGGAAAGTGAGGGAGTCTATGCCAATTTTTGCTAGCACTAGACCAGGGAGATTATTTTTGCGTCTGGGGTGGAACGCCACACCTACCATCAGCTCCCTATTTTACAACACAGATCCAAACTGTGTATTTAACGCATGCTGGTCAATTGCTACGAGAACAAGTGCTGCTTTGTGGCTATGTTAATGGTTGAACAATATTCAATCTCGTATAGAATAAATGCGAGAACAATTGACGGCGAAGCAATAACAAGAATATTTTATTTCCTGAGCAAAGTTATCAGTTTAATATATATATATATATATATATATATATATATATATATATATAATCAATAGTAATATTATGGATTTGGACTCATAACTTAGTTTCATGGTTATGCAATCATCAGATGAGTCAAATGGTTGAGATCTTAAAAACCAGAAGTCAAATGGTTGAGATTTTTTTTTCTCATTCATTCTCTATTCATTATATATATATATATATATATATATATATATATATATATATATTATATTCTCTCTCTCTCTCTCTCTCTCTCTCTCTCTATATATATATATATATATATATATATATAATATATATATATATAACACATGTATATAATACTCACTCCCACACACGCATATAAAATACACACACACACACACATATATATATATAACCCATAATACACACATACACATATAACACACATATAATACACACACTTATACATAACAGACACACACACACACACACGCACACATATAAACATATAATACACGCATACATACATATATATATATATATATATATATATATATATATATATATATAATACACACATACACATATACATATATAATAGACACACATATGATACAAATACATATATAATACATACACAAATATATAATACACAGACACATACACACACATATATATACATATACATTTACATATACACACATATAATACACACAAACATAATATACACACATACATATGCACATATAGTACACACACATCCATATATTCATATATAATACACACACATATACATATATATATTTACCAACCCCTCCGCACGACCAGGATGTGACACGAGGTCAATTTCTTAAGCGAAGTTTAACAGGTTTGAATTCAGAGTTTTCCTTTTCCTAGACTAATTACCTAGCCATGTGAAATGTAAACAGCCTCGTTCAGGATTTGAACTTGAGTCCATTTCCTATTACTCTGACCATTATACCACACACCTCCATATACATGTATATAACACACACAAACATACACACACCGCCTGTCGCCTGGGGCGTTAGAATGCACCGACTGCACCTCTGCAGAGGGGTAAGACTCCCCCAATGGGGCCACCTGTTGGCCATGGGTGGCGACCCGTGATGCTTAAGGATAGAGCCCAGGTGGATGAGCAGTTCATAACATGCAATACTCCACTTTGGCCCTATCTTGGGCTAGACTGGCGATCAATCGGCTGTTCACGTCAAGCCCTAGTACCTATATGATTTTCCCAATCCTATTGCCCTTATGGCAAGCCCCAACCCCTTTTTATCATATGGGTGCTAGAAGGCGGTGGCTGCGGGTCTACATGTCCAGGGAATGACGTTAAACTCTATCTGATGGTGAGGTTCCAGTTTTGGAGTCTTGGAGAATGTGGAGCACCCCTTCATCACCATTGCTCGCTGGTCCACTCTGACCCGGAGTGGTAGTACCTGTTAGGCTCCCATCTATGGGTTAAATAGAAAAATGTGTTTATAAAAAAAATGTATTATTCATTAAGAATCGATTTATTTCAAAACTTTATCGGCATTAAATGACCCACTGAGGTTGATATGCTGTAAAACCAAACCAAACCAAACCAAACCAAAACCAAACACACACACAGACACACACACACACACACACACACACATATATATATATATATATATATATATATGCGATTAAAATCGAATGGTTTAAAATCTACCGACTCAAGTTTCTCACAATAGCGCAAATCTTCGGGGTATTTTTCCCTACCATCGTTATGTATTTTATAGTTGGGTTGTATCCATTTTTCTTTAGCTCTTTATATTGAGCATATTTTTAATCGATTTTAGTGAAAAAATACCGAAGTAAATAAGATCGTATACTTATTTGCTTGGTGGATTTAATCGAGGCCTACGAAGGTGGCCTCGATTTAATGGTAAAGGCGGAGTATATATATATATATATATATATATATATATATATATATATGTATTATATATATATATATATATATATATATATATATATATACACACATGTATGAGAAATAACGAATACAAATATGACAATGACTGATAATTTTATGGTAGAGAAAGTATTTAACAATGATATTTAACTGGTATCGAATAAGAATGTGAATGCGACACAAGTTGTTGGGGCTCAAAGTCCCCTGTCCGTGGACAGTAATGCAACCGGTGTACTGTTACTTCTGTCGAAGCTGGAAGAGTGAAAAAAGTTCACTTTCCTTTTTATATGTACAAACAGTTTGCGTGCGAGGGTGTCTCAATGTGGTATAATGGTTATTGTCCGTGGACAGTAAAAACAACAACACGTGCCCTGTTACTTCTGCCATAGCATCGTATCTAGTGTCGCAGCTCCATTACTAGTGAAGAACTAGTTCAATCCTCACTGGGTAATCCATACTTACGACATTGTGTCACATCCCACCCGTGATGAACGGGTAGGACACAAGATCGCTAACATTATGGGAATCGCTTCAAGTTATAAAATATATGGGACCATATGACCTTTAGGCACCCCTTTTTGATCTCGATTCAGAAGGACATGTTTTTCATTTACACCATCAATATCCAGTTGTTTGTTCGGGGTTAGGCTTAGGGGTTAGGGTTAGGGGTTAGGGGTTAGTTTTATAATTTAAAACAAAAACTCTAAAAATCGTCTGTTAACAAACAACCGGATATTGACGGGGTAAATGAAAAACATGTCCTTCTGAATCGAGATCAAAAAGGGGTGCCTAAAGGTGATATGGTCCAATATATGAAGTCATTTATAGTCAAAGAGATAGATTTAAAAAAAAAAGTTTACTAATACATATTATTATTATTATTATTAGAAGGTTAACAGTTTGACAATTCTACTTTTGTACTGAGTTCAAATGACAGCTTAGACAGTTTATGTTCAGTTTGCACACATGCCTTTTTTGGAAAGGCATGAATCCAACTCTCCCTTCACCAGCCAAGAATAAAATATCAGGAAAGACTAAGCTGTTGCCAGCAGTATAGAAGGACTCTGAATTAAAAACAAAGAAATAAAAAAGGGCATGGGGCTAGTAAGTCCGCCCTTTAAAACGTATTTGCTAATAAAACTATATCCCCTCTGCCCCGAAAGCAGTTTATACTTTTCTTGGGGAATAAAAAAAAATGAAAATAGGCAAGACTTGTAACGAGGTCTAAGGGAAGTTACTCGCATGTAATTCTGATAATAAAACCAGTTGGTTACAAAGCTTTCTTTAGTCGATCACAAAATAAATAAATGAATAAATATTAAAAAAATAAAATTAGTCCAATACGTAGGATTTGACACAGGGTCACAAGTATGGAGCATCCAGTAAGGATCGAACTTGCTTTTCCGTAGTAACGAAATATTCGAGACTAGCTTACACGGCGACGGGACTACAAATGATTCAGATTGCTTACAGTCTCCGTTGTTTTTAAATAATCACCCACTTAAGTGGTGAGTTGGCTCATCCTTGCTTAACTTCGGTAGTCAAACGGAAACCCGTGTTTTCAGCATGATTTGACCGTAAAGTCCTCTTTGGCTGGTTGGCTGGCTTGATTTTACGGCATGTCAACCCTTGGGTTATTTCATGCCGAAGACGTTTATTTTATTCATTCTAGGTAGTCATTAAAAAAAAAAAAAAAAATTTTAAAACTTATTTTTGATCTATTTAGCACATAGATGGGACTCTAACAGGTATTGCTACTCCGGATCAGGGTGGACCTGGGAGTAATGACAATGAAGGGCTACTCACAGTCCCCAGAGCTCAAGCCTACCACTATATGCAGGCACTAAATCCCTCAGCCACTGCCCTGTAGCACATGTAAGATATAAAGGGTTGGGTGTTTGCTATAAGAGTAATACAGTCGGAACAATCATATAGGAGCTAGGGCTTATTATAAATTAAGGAACATACATTAAAAAATTGATTAAAATGTAACTGCATATAAAACAAATATAAATAGTTTAAAATAGGGAGTTACTTTTCAATCATTCTGTATTTTACTGAGCGGTCTATTCTGGACAAATACCAGTTCGTTTCATCAATTTTATTTTTGTTAAAATTGTTTAGTTTTACTGTTTGTTCTTTTTTTGTTCTATTGTTCTTTTTTTTTTTTTTTTTTTTGAAGTAAACTTTTGTACTTGTCCAATTTTTGTTTTGTTTCTTTGTTTAATGACATATCAACATTTTTAGAGTCAGAAGATCCGGCCAACATCCGGGAACAAAAGACCCAACTATCTAACAATAGTCCACTGGCGAAATTGATATATTAAATTTGTTCATAGTCGGCCATTGTATATATCGCCACAAATGTTTCCTCAGTCGTATATTCTGGACAGATAGATTTTTTAATTTTTTTTTTAATGAGGAAAACGCTGTGTGTGAGATAAGATTATTTGATGTAAATCGGAAGATAGCATTGAAACATTTCCTGGACTAAAAATAAAGCCAGCTAAAATATACCAGTGATGTGAATTCAAAGTTGTAAAAGCAATATTTCAATTACCGTCGAATTGGCAGACACGACACCAAGCAAGCCGCAACTCCATGTGGATCACCCATTCACTCGCATCGGATTACCAGGTGTGGTTGGCCTTCATGAGGGACTCGGCTAATTCTATAGATGGAGGCAAGACAACCCATCCCGGGTGAATCCTGCCACAAACAGCCAACCAACCAATAAAGGAATATATTATAGAAGCAATATTACAATTACCGTCGAGTTGGCAGACAATACGGATCCTGCATTGTCGAAATCCTAGTGCAGAATGGTAGGTTATTTATCTGGCACCATAACACCACAGAGAACAATCAGCCAATCAGGATTCAAGGAATGGAATCACCCAAATGCATGCGTGGAATATTCCTGAGTGCCATAAATACCAGTTGCTTTGGGCACCAGGTTAGTTGTGCTGTTGTTGTTCAAACCAACAGTAAACTAACTTACTTCAGCATGACGCTGCGAACAGGATTCGAACCTGTGAGGAAAATTCACATTGGATTTCGAATCCAATTGGATATTCCCTCACAGTTATGAACAAGAACTACTACTACTACTACTACTACTACTACTGTAATTTTTATTTATTTATTCATTTTTATAGGATTGTCGATATAACGAATAAAATATTTTCTGGAGCAAAAATAAAAGCAACTCGGAAACCTTATTGGACTCGGTAACCTTCTTTTCGAACTCGGGAACTCCGATTACGACAAGAAGGTTCTCGAGTTCGAAAAGAAGGTTCGTGAGTCCGGCAAGAAATACCTGAAGAAGGCCGGGGGGCACATCGGCCGAAACGTTGTAAAGATAACAATGAAGATGAGGACGATAGTCCGAATAACGCAGATAATACTAAAGGGATGGAAGTTCGAATCTCAGCGGTAGTTTACGCGTTATTTCTGATTTATTCTGTTTGTTCCTCGTTGTTGTAGATTGAAGATCCGAGTGAATTGCAAAAAATGAAAAAAAAAAAAAAAAAAAAAAAAAAAAAAGCAACTAAAATGTCAATTATTTCAGCATTTTCTGCTGGATCCTTCTTAGTAATTGATATATTGATACTCTTTTTCCTTAATCTTCCGACCGTTATAATCTTGAAATACCCTCTGGTTAAAAACGAGACCGTCTAAATCGTCCAACATGAAATGCAAAAATATAAATTATTATTATCTGGTGCTACTTATCCACCGAATTCTTATTTCTTATGAGTGTCGCCACCTCAGCTAAGCAATGGACCATTCCGTTTTTGTTACAAAGAAAGAAAGGAAAGAAAAAGGTGATGCTACACAGAAAAAATATAATAAGAAAGAAATAAAGAAGGAGTAGGAGAAGATAGAGAATGGGGGGGGGGGTGAGCACGCGGAAGCGATAACGCTAATCTGTTTCAATCGAACATAATGAGAAGATGAAAAGAAGGAAAGAAGGAGAAAAAAGAGCGAGAGAGAATTAAATCAAGATTATTTTACTTTTATTAAACGTAATTATTAAATTATCCTACAGTGGTATATCCACAGATCCAGCTAGTATTTTGCTATTTTGCAATAGCTCTTAAGTAAACATATCAAGCGTAATTATTAAATAATCATACAGTGGTATATCCACAGGTCCGCTAGTAAGGCTAATTTATTTCTCACGGTTTTAAAGTCTCGAGCCTCGGACAGGTGATGATGTTCAGTAATAAAACGTTCTATTTCTTGTGTGAAAAATGTTATCTAGGCGACCGTCAAGTTTGTGTGCTTTTCAAATGTCAACGCGTTATTCAATGTTAGGGTTTCTAAGAAACTTCAGCACGAGACTTCAGAACGAAAGACATTATTTCTTATTCACTTATTTCTTTTATTATTAACACTATCACACTAAGCACTAGGTACCTCCAGAATCGGGTCACGTGATCAGTTTAAAATTGGTGGTACCTACTAAGCACGTTCAGAAATTAATGAAAAGAACCAAAATCATATGTCTATTTTTTTAGGTGAGACTGGATGTGAATCATTTTGATGTCTCGAACGTCATTATCTATTATCTATTAATAATGAAGATTAGGTTCTATTTGTCTGTAACCGAAACTACGCCATAACATAGAATAAATACACACAAAATTCAAGCATGCAACCTTAGAGGATCCTCATTGTTTTTTTAAAACAAGTTTTAATAAATCCATGCCTGGTATTATACATTCATATGTAGTTTGTTTTATTTTAATATATATATTTAAAGTTATCAGAACTAAGTTTCCATTTCAAATTATTTTATATTTCTACTCCTTTGATAAATTTGATGCTTTTACTTATTTATGGTACAAAACTCTCTGACATTGAATTTTTAACTCCCACCTCTCAGGCAATATATATCCAAAAACATGTTTTGTTTTACATGATGTGCGCTTGTGCGACACGCACCGCATGCTCTCCTTCCCCGAAGTCAAGTTCAGTGACAAGTCGAGGCAAGATGACTGAAAGACTTTGGGGAACGCAGGTGGATGATCTGACAAGATCTACGGGTCCACCACACCGGAAAAAAAAAAAAAAATATATATATATATATATATATATATATATGTGTTGTGTGTGTGTGTGTGTGTGTGTGTGTGTTATAAAAAAAGAAGGTCCGCAAAATGGATTATGTTTTTAGAAATTTAATTTAATTTTTATCTTATAAAGGATAATGTAGTCTTCGTCTGATGATCGCGTAGGCGAGAAACTGACAGTCATGACAGACTCTGTGTCTACACAATCCGAGAATTCGAGTAATATAAAGATTTGATTAACTCGTTCAACTCTTTGAATAGTACACAGTTTTACAAGAGGAACATTCTATGATACTATTCAAATTACATTTGGCAGCGCTGGCAACTTTTGCAACAAACTTAATGTCTCTATCTCATTTATTCTGTTATGGGTTTTTGGGAGCGGTCGACCGTATCTGTTCATGTATAGTGTTTAATATACTTTTTAAAGTATCTAATGAATAAAACCTGCGCATGCGTCATTGGTCGTTTTCTATCTTTCTCTGCGGGTCTATAAAAAAAAGAAATAAAAAGGGAAACAGGCATTGTTTTCTGTGAATTTGTCTGCTTTCTTTCGACGAGACACACAGATTTAATTTGTATCGTTTTGAGAGAGAGAGAGAGAGAGAGAGAGAGAGAGAGAGAGAGAGAGAGAGAGAGAGAGAGAGAGAGAGAGTCAAGGAGCGTCTGGAAATATTTAAAAAATGAAGAATGAAAACAATTCTCTTAATTATATTTTATGAGCCTCGCCCCTTTTATTCTTTTTTTAAAAAATTCTTCTTTAAACTCCCATTTCGTGAACAAGTGTAAAGGTTTGTGCGTTCAGAAAGCTAATTTAATCGTGTTTTATGATCTGAAATAAGTTAATTTGTAGATAGTAGAAACGTTGCTATCAATAAAGTCTAACTCTGTCAAAGGCACTACTTGAACGGCCATATTGGTTAGCAAGTCAAGTGTAAAACTGTCAGATAAAAGGAAGCGTCAATTTTATACAGAATATAACGTTGCCCTGTCAGTTGGGGCTTAGAATACACTGGCTGTATCCCCTGCAGAGGGGGTAAGACCCCACACGCACCAAAACAAAAGGGGTAACTTTGGTAGGTATTTCGTTGTGGTGTATATGGTATCATACACTCGGGTTGTACGAGCAATAGACTCGCACACACAGGCTATATAAACTTTTTGTAGCTGAGTTTCGTTTAGCTAAATAAGCTTTTGTAGCTGAGTTTCGTTTAGCTAAGCTTTTTGTAGCTGAGTTTCGTTTAGCTAAATAAAGCTCAGTACTTTTACTTCTGTTCTGAGTCTGGTTTTAGTATCATCATCATCATCATCATCATCATCATCATCATCATCATCATGTCAGACGTGTTGAGTATTAGCTCGCCTGAGTATCGAAAGTGTGAATCATGAGTATTTATACTGTTCTATATCTTACACTGCATTTTTATGCAATGAGCATTGTAAAGATTTTACGAATTAAAAACACTTTTAACGTTAAAGTTTATTCATAACTATATATACTAGCAAAATAAAAAACACCTTCCAGGCGATGTAAAAGTAAATGTTTGAAATATATTGCTTGAGAAGATGGAAGTTAAAAATTAAATGTCGGAGAGTTTAAACCATAAATCATGAAATCATCAAATTTATTAAAAAAAAAAAAAACAATTTGAAATCGAAACTAAGTTCTATTAACTTTGAATATCTATTAAAATAAAACAAACTATACATAAATATATGATACTGGGGATGTATCTATTAAAACTTGTTTTAAAAAACAATGAGGACTGTCTAATGTTACATGCTCACATTTTGAGTGGATTTATTCTATGTTATGACGATTTCGGGTATAGTGACGTAAGCAGTGACGTAGTTTTTGTTACAGACAAAAACCGGAAGCGAATCTCCATTATTAATAGATATATCATCATCATGTTACGCTAGTAGCACAGATATCCATGATGATCTCTCGCCAACCGTCCCTATCATTCATTGCTGTCGGGAGGTCCTCTAAGCAGCATCCAGTATCCGCACAGAGCTGGTCAATGTAGGTCTTTTCTGGACAGCCTACACTGGCGTGCCCATGTGCTGGTTTCTATAAGAGAACGTCAATTATGAGTTTATCCTTGCTTCTCCAGCTGTGCAACCGGTTTTTTTATTACAGTGTAAAGGTTAAGCAAGCTAGTCTCGCAGATCCTTTTTCTACTGAATAGCGAATTCTATCCTCACAGGATGCCCCATAAAAAATATTGGGGAAAACCAAATTTTTCTACATTATTTTCCTCACCTTCCACCTGGCCAGATTAACACAAGGTCTTTTTAACGAGAGATGTTTTTTTGTTTTTCTGGGACCTCCAACAAGGATCGAATTCAGTAGTTATGGATCTAGCTTGTTAACCATTACACTACGATGAGACGCCCAAAAAGGGTGTCCTTTGTATGACACTAAACTGGAGATCTGAGAAATGAGGAGGGCCTCATCATTGCCTTTACACTCATGTCAACTTTGACTGGGGGGTGGTAGTACCTGTTAGGGCACCATAAATGGTTCAATAGATCTGTTAAAAATATGCGTTTTCGATAGGAATACTTGATACAATATAACTGTAAATTATTTGTATCAAAAATAGTTATTTAAGGCTATAATTGTTGACTAATAAATAAAGCAGCGACAGCTAAAATATATGCAATAAAGATACTATAATCAGAAATTCCACATAAACATATCCGGCTGGAAGTTCGTCTTCCAGATGAGAGTAAACGGAATGAGGTGGGTTATACCTTCTTCTGGAGGGGTAAACCTAGTGAAGAAAAGCGAGAGTCAGGGGTTGGATTTTCAATTAAATATAAGTTAATTCAGTTTCAAATCTATCTATCTATCTATCTATTATTATACTAAATCTGAGCGTATCAACTTTTGCCACCTAAAGGCTTTTTTCCAATGTAGTTTAATGACACAAAATATATCCCAAAATATGATTTAATCCTAAATGTAATTAATGTTTGAAAAAAATTCCATTTCATTTGGTTCTAATTAGTCATAATTTGCAATTAAGTAAAAAATCCACTCTTCTCTCTATATACTTTTAGCCTGTTTCTTTCTTCCTCTCTCAATATATTTAGAATACCTACTCGGTATATGTCTTACTTTCTCTATTCGCATCAATGTGTGTGTGTGTGTGTGTGTGTGTGTGTGTGTGTGTGTGTGAGAGAGAGAGAGAGAGAGAGAGATTAACTTCCGTTTCCAGCTGACTGATTGTTTCTCTCTCTCTCTCTCTCTCTCTCTCTCTCTCTCTCTCTCCCTCTCTCTCTCTTAAAATTTATCGAGGGAGAGTAAACATAAGATAATTGTTTGATTTCTAAAAAAAAAAAGAAAAGTAAATAAGATTCGTACACAATGTGATTTAAAATTGTTTTCTTGGTTGTAAAATGAATAAATAGATAAATAAAATTGATGTCATGATTTAAGATAGATTTTTTAAAAAAATTACTTTAATTACAAATTTTTTAAATTTATAGGATCAAAGGAGGAAACAAATAAAATAATTGTGAGTGAATATTTAGGTAGAGGCTATTTAGGTATAATAGACAAACCTACTTTTATGTTTATTTTACCGTCCCTGTAAATATTTTTATTATGAATGCAAGTAATATTAAAATAACAACACAGATTTAACACAAAAGTTTATTTATACTCATTTATATTTATATTTTGTGAAGGATAAAGATACAAAAAATTCTTCTAAATGAAAAATATTAGGCACTGGCAAAGTTGCCGTAAAATCCATATTTTACAAAATAAATTTACCCCCCCCCCCACGATTTAAAAAAATTACCAAAAATCAGGGAATTATCCAATTTTTAATGAAATTTCAAAACTTTCTGATTTTTTTTAGCTCACTTAACTTTGACCCCCTATGTATTTTTGGTGGGGGCGCAAAATATCGGGGGGGGGGGTCATATAAAGTTGAAACTAATTACAGTATAAATAAAAAGAAAAAAGACTGAAGGTGTAAATAGTAGAAAAAAGTTAAGGGAGCTATCTTGGTAGAAAATAAGTACCGAAAACAGGGGAAAAAATGTAAAATAAAAACTAAAAAAATAATTTTTGTAGATCTTTTTTTTTTTTTACTCTTTTCGATTTAATTAGCTATTATACATCGATATTTATTCTGTTTAAAAGGAGGGGGCTTAAATTTTCAATAGAGTGTTTCTACAAAAATTATTAGATAAGAATAATAAATTAAAGTACTTATTAAATAAATATTTGTTTTTAGAATATAAAAATATGAAATTTGAAACTTAAAATTAGGCGTTTCATATTTTAAATGAATTTATATATTAATTTACCATAGCAGAAATAACTAATTAAGTCAGAAAGTTTAGAAATAAAATAACTGATGCATTATAAAATTCATTCATTGATAAATCAACACAGAAAATTTCATTAAAATTGGAAAATTCCCTGATTTTTGGTAATTTTTTTTTTTGTAAAATATGGATTTTACGTCATCTTAGACAGCATTAATGACCATGTTTACGATAAATTTGAGCAAAATTGACCGAAAAAGAGTTTAAAATGTATTAGAAATAAATTACATTATAGTGATTTTTCAACAATCTAACCTGAGCTCAATGGGTGACCAAACGGGTCACGTCTTTTCTAGTATATATATATATATATAATATAATATATATATTATATATATATATTGGCAGCATTTTTTCTTTTAAACATGTTTTGTTCTCCTAGACTGGTTGCCTAACTAAGATTAAAGAGCTCAGTCTGCCCTACTATTTATCCATAGGTAGAGGGAGAGTATTTGGATTCATACCTTTCCCAATGGTATTAGCACTATGTGAACTGAAGCTTCGTCCAGAATTTGAACTCGGGTCAACGATACCATTTCCTATGACTCTAACCATTACACCACGCAACTCCAACTAATCGTTTAAGCTTAGTTCAGTCCAAAAATATGAGGCACCCAGTGAGAATAATGGTCAGCTACACAAGCTTGTTAACCATCGCACTACGTGGGGCATTTCTTTTTTATATATATATAAAAAACAAAAAAACAACAACATAATATAGACTACGCTATATAGTTAGTTCAAGCCAGGAGATACTTCTGAAAACAGGAAAAGTTTTGCGTATTATCGAAAACAAGCGACTTTAGCCGTTGCTTGGGCTAGAACGACTGTCGGAGTGGCTCCTCCGATCAATCGACTGGTCACGTCAAACCCAAGCACCAACATGATTATTCCGACCCTATTGCTCTTATAGCAAATCCTCATACTTTTTATCCATGTTTGCAAGAAGGTGACAGCTGAGGGTCTTAATTCTTCTGGGTAAGGTGGTGAGCTTCCATCTCTGGAACTGGGGAGTGCGATGTACCCCTTTACTGCCACTGCTCCCAGGTCCACTCTAATCCGGAGTGGATTTTCCTATTAGGGTCCCATCTGTGGGTCAATTAGATTAAAAGAAAGTGTTTAAAATACGTTTAAAAATAAGTTTTAAATATTTGAATATCCAAAAAGAATGAATAAAACAAAAAACGTCTTGGGCATAAAATAACCCAACAAGGGTTGACATGCCGTAAAACCCAACCAACCAACCAACCAACCAACCAACCAACCAAAAGCAGTTAGTTATAAGCAGATGCGAGTAAATACCATTTGCCGAAAATATGTCTTCGTATCGAGAGAGAGAGAGAGAGAGAGAGAGAGAGAGAGAGAGAGAGAGAGAGAGAGAGAGGGGGGAGGGGGGTATAACTTAAAACAAACAAACAAACAGACAAACAAACAAAACTTATCTTCCTCGTGATTTACTCAGTCCCCATTGATTCAGCTCGACTTTATTTTTATTTATTTATTCATCTCTTTCCAAAATGGTGTCTAATTCTCCCCCCTTTTCGTTATCATTTAATCAACAGCGCAAGTGCTCACTCGCCATGAACCCTGACCACCTTGACGATAATCCCCCCACCCCCCTTAAACCATTCCCCCTTCACCCACATCCAAAGAAAGTTGATGTTTTCCTGTGTAGTCATGGAGACGAAAGAAAACATTCAACAATTCCCAGCATCAATTCCCAACAGGTGGTAGGGATCTATTTCATGAAACAGAATGTGGGAGTGAATCACGGAAGGAAATGGGAACAACTCACTCCCCCATAAGTGCTCTTGAAATGGGACCTTGTACCAGAGTTGACTTCATTCAACAAATATGCGATTGTTACTATGTTTATATCAATATTTCGGGAGAGTTTGTTTATCTGTCCTCTATAAATGTGTTGTGCACTAGTCCAGGGTACCTTGCGTAGGGGGTGAATGCGCTGGTCCAGGACTATTTATACACTGCTGTCTAAGAACATTGGGGTGATTGCTGAACCGGCAAAGGCCCCCCCCCCGGGCCTGTTCCAGAGTGCTTCGGCCTCTGGAGCGGCTAAGTAAAATTAACAGCGTTGATCCAGGGGGCTATCCCCCGCCCCCAAGGAAATACCGCCCCTTGATTTAAAGGGGCAGGGTTGGGTTTATTGCCCAGTGCCAGAGGCGCCCTTCTTGAGTGGTAATGCCAACGAGATCAGCGCATTTTTTGTGCCTACCACCCATGAGCTTCGGCTTGTGGGTGTGCCCACATAAAACTGTCCTTGTGTCACGCACTCATAAGTGGGATGAGAGGCAAATATCCGATCCAGTATACAACAAAATGACCAAACAGTTGAATGCAGAGCTACCAAATTTCCAATGTATTTTTTTCATAATAGAATCATTTCTAATGCATTTTATGCTAATTTAATTTCTAATGCATTTTTATAATAAAATTATTTCTTATGTTCTTTTAAAGTAATTTAATTTCCAATGCTTTTTTTAAGGTTTGTCACATTGGCTTTAAGTCTTTTTAAATCAAAAACCTGGGCTTAAGCGCAATTAGTAATTAATCAGGATGTTTGAGTTGTAATTTTTGGTAAAAATAGCTATAATCTGCCAAGATGTGGAAGTTATTTGTCTATCTATCCTGTTAATCTCTCTCTCTCTCTCTTTCTCAATCTATCTATCTATCTATCTATCTATCTATATATATATATATATATATATATATATATATAATATATATTCGTTCTGATCTCAGTCTATTGCTATCTATCTATCTATCTATCAATCTACGAAGTCTGTCAAGACTTCCGGTCTCTTACTTCCGGTCCCGATTCAGGGGAAGCTAACCCATATTTCTCAAAGTGTTACGATTTTAGTATCCATCCTTTAAGCTTCAAGCAAGAGCACTGTCCAGCGGAGATCCTTTGTGTTAAGCAGAGCGCGATCCTTAGTGAAGAATCCTTTGATTGTTCCTTGGTGCTCCTCAGTCTTGCAGGTTCTTTGTCAATGATTGCAAATGGACGTCTGTCAGTATCAGTAGTTAACCAACCACGAATTCGGGCTGTTGATTGGCTGAGGTTTAAACCTAGCTTAGTCTATAAATTTAAGGTGGTGTATTGCAGCACACAGTATATACGAAAATATTCCAACAATGCGAGGTAAAGAAAGAATCTGGAAATTCTCTCCTTACACTCGTTTATTATTTTATCTATTAGCAGGTCCTATAGTTATATCACAGTATGATAATTTAATTATTACAAAGTTTGATATGTTTACTTAAGAGCTATAGCGAAATAGTTCAATATGTAAAACGTATAATAATCTTGATTTAACTCTATCTCACTCTTTTTTTAATTTCTTTCTTTCTTTTCGTCTTTTCATTATGTTTAATTGAAACGCATTAGCGTTATCGCTTTCGTGTGCCTACTCCTTTCTATCTTTCCCCCACTTTCTTTCTTTCTTTCTTGTTATATTTTCTGTGTAGCATGTCCTTTTCTTCCTTTTCTTTATTTATAATAAAAACGGAATAGTCGATTATTTAGCTGAGGTAACGACACTCATAAGAAACAAGAATCCGGCAGATAAGCAACACCAGATAATCAGGATATATACATTTTTGTATTTCATCTTGGACGATTTGGACGGTCTCATTTTTAACTCGAGCATGATAATGGTCGTACAATTAAGGGACACGAGTATTAATATTATAGATTTTTTATTTTACTACACCAGACTTTACGACCCCTTATACCTCTCTTCCCCCCCCCCTTTGCATGACCATACGTAAATATAACAATATCGTACCGTAATAGACGAACTAGTTACTATATATAAAAATCTTAAATTATACAATAGGACTAGACGAAATCGGTAAGTTAACTCTAATGTCGGTATGGGCCATACAGCGAGGGAGTCTATCCCCCTTTTCAATAGCGCTAGATCAAGGAGATTGTTTTTTGCGTCTGACTCCTTACTTTACCGCACAGCCCCCTCTGCTACTCATACGCTGAATTGGCGAGGACCGGCATCGAACTAGGAACCTTGTGGTTTCTAGCCGAACGCTCTACCGACAGCTAAACCGGCCCTTAATTGCACCATTTTCTCATGCTTCAAAAACCCAGTACATTTATCTTTTATAAACTTGACATCAATATAGATAGATATAAATATTGATATTGATATAGATAGATAGATAGATTAATGGATGAATGCATATATATATATATATATATAAAGTCGTCCACAGACACCGTGTTTCGACGTTTCACGTCTCTTCAGTGTGTCTAGACACAGCAACTGCCTCTGACCAAGAGCGAAACCTGATTCGTTAACCTCTCGGCCATTTGACAGCTGCCGTTAAGAGGCGGTATTTAAATCATTAAATACATACATTTGTTTATATATATATTATGATCACCAGAGAGATCCAGTCTATGAACAACAGACGATCATTGCTTTAAGCTGACAGTGAAAGTTAATTTAAGTCGACCCAAGAGAGCTCTACCGGGTTTCGGGAGCATATAATAAGTCATCCACAGACACCCTGTTTCGACGTTTCACGTCACTTGTGGCTAAACACAGCAACTACATCTGATCAGGAGCGAAACCCGACATATATATATATATATATATATATATATATATATATATATATATATATATATATGCAAATAAGTGCTCTTGAATCTTAAATTGAATATTATGAAAATTTTGATTAAATTTCTCTTGTTTGTTCCTTAGATGGAAACGTATATTAGGATGAATTGTAAACTTCAGGCTTTCATGTTTGGTTTAGGGTCGTTGATTATTTGTGGTGCGTGTTCGCAAGTTTTCTTTTTCTTTTTATTAACCCCATTATATTTGGTGGTTCTTTCTCCTTGTGGTAGTCCAGTTGAATGAATGAAAAGGAAGTAAAGGAAGGGGGCCATATGACCTTTAGGCACCCCTTCCGCGTTCTCGACTCACAAGGACACTTTTCTCATTTACACCGTCAAAATCCGTTTGTTAGGGATTGGGGTTAGGGGTTAGGGGTTAGTTTTATAATTAAAAAAAAACCTCTAAAAATCGTCTGTTAACAATTAACGGAATTTTGACGGTGTAAATGAAAAAATGTCCCCAAGAATCGAGATCGCAAAAGCGAAGAGACAAAGACAAAAATAGTTTTAGGTTTCAGACTTTATTCATGGGTCATAGCTACCTCGTGGAGAGGAAATTTCTTCCTGTCCAGTTATAGTGTCTGATTCCACTTAAGGCCTGAGTCTCGAATGGCCAAGGGATTTTCTTGGTGGTAGGAAGTAGGTCCTTTCTCCAGAGGGTTCTTCCCGTCTGGCGGCTTAAAGGAGATTGTTATTTTTTCACTTATTTTATTTCATTTTATTTTAATCCCCACGTAAATTATTATGCGTTTATTTCTATTTTATCATTTATTTTCGCAATCTTTTTTTTCACGACCCATGCCTTGTACTTATGACCTTGTGTCATATCCTACCCATGGCGAATAAAAATTGAGATCTATCTATCTATCTATTCCTGTGTAGTAATATCTATCTCACTGTATTATTATCTATCTCACTGTATTAATATCTATCTCACTATCTAAGTGTACTAATATCTATCTATCTATCTATCTATCTATGTCAGTGTATTACCCATCATATATTTGGCTATCTATGGCGGTTTTCCTTTACTAAGACACCTTTTTTTTTCAAGGGAGAGGGAGTCTATGTGGTGTATTGGCTAAAGTGATGGACTGCGACATTATACTAAGTGAGATCGAACTCCAGTCGCATTATTTATATTCACTTTCGGACTAATACCCTTGATAAAGTCATGAACCCGCTCATCCCCCAGCTATGGGTTAAATAGTTCCACTTCTGTTCTCTTACAAAGATGGCTTTGGCATTAGATGACCCGCGAAAATTGATATACCATTACCCCCCCCCCCAACCCCCAAAAACCAAACCTTTTCACTAACCACTGAGCTACACCTACAAATCGAGATTTACAAGAGGTGAAGTAAAATATGGATAGACGTGAATCGAGAAATCTTTCTTTTTTTTGTATATTGGATCAAAAGTTTCAAAATCGAATCTTCGATCTGTTGAATATGAACTAATAACAATGGAAATGAGGTTAGCAAGAACATTCGATTTTATTGTTTTCGGTTTTTTTCAAATACACACCGCGAAGTCAGAGCTTTTTCTTTCGGAACTTAAAAGCGAAAATAAAAATTTTTTTCTCCAAATTTCAACGGTTGAATATTGAAACTGACGCAACATTTCCTAATAGATAATCATAGAGAAAAAGAAAAAAGAGAAGAAAAACAAAAGAAAAACCTAAAAAACAAAACAAAAGAAAAAACAACAAAATAACAAAAACAAAACAAAAACAAAAGGAGAATGACACGAATCCCGTAATGAACTCAACAGAGAACAAACTGCTTACTAATATTCAATTTTGAAATATTTTTCGCAAAATCAGACTTCGCATCTTGTGCACATTTTGAAAGCTTGCACTTAACGACTCATTATGTATGTATGTATGAATGTATGTATGCATGTATGTATGTGTGTGTGTGTGTGCCAATCTATCAATCTATCTATCTATCTATCTATCTATCTACATTGGTGTATTAATATCTATTTATCTGAGTGTATTAATATCCATCGATCTATCAATGTATGTCTATCTATCTATGTATTTATCTCAGTGTATCAATATCTATCTATCTATCTATCTTCGTGTATTAATATCTATCTATCTCGGTGTATTAATACCTATCAAACTATCAATCAATCTATCTATTCATCTATCGATCAATATCTATCTATCTATCTATCTATCTATCTATCTGTTTTTCAGGTATGAAAAAAAATCCCAAATATAGATAGATAGATATACAGACAGTATC
>CM042153.1:99022582-99032582 GCA_023376005.1 Doryteuthis pealeii | reverse complement strand
GTGTAACACAAACGTTCATGTAATTGTTTAAATGTGGTTATTTACTAAACTTAACTGTTAAACTCATAGAATCTTGGATTTTTGCTCAGATCAGAAACCGTTTTTATTATTTTTATTTTTTAATTTTTTTTACTGCAAATGATATGTAAGATCTATTTGAAAAAATCAACATAGATGACATTTAAAAAAATATATATATACCAAAAATATAAACATAAACCTAATCAATATCATAGAAAACTAATCCCTCAACATGATCCCCAATGATGCTAACACATCGTTAAACCCATTAACTACAAAAGTGTGAATATAGATATACAACATATATTATTTCCTAACTTCTTGACATGAAATAACCGCAGACGGGTTGATATGCCGTTAAAATCCACCAACCAACCTAAGCTTAACTGTGGTACAAGGGTAGAAGTATATGGCACCCAGTGAGAATCGAACTCACTAACAATGGTCTGTTCATATAGCTTGCTAACCATTTGACCACGAGAGGTACGTTTATTAAGTGCATAGTATATATAATAATCTCATAGAATACACGAGCATTTTTGTTTAGCTATATATTTATGTTTCACGTTACAACTGTATTTACAAACACATGTAAATAAACATGCAATTTTATTTAAAATATTAAAAATAAGCTATGATTTGAGCTAGACGCACATATGTATATATTATATGTATATATATACAATTTATATGTAATCAAGAATTTATTAAATTTTTTTAGATAATTTTTAAGAATTAAAAAAAAATTGTACATAATATATACATATAATATATATAATATATATATAATATAAATATATGATACAAGTATTTATATTGATATTATTGAGTGCGTCAGAATAAGGTTTGCTTGGTGGGTACAACACGCATACATCTACAGAAAACAAAAGTTTATCTATTTATTAAAAAAAGGGAAAATATATTTACACATTTCAAAACTTTTTTTCCCGCAAATATATTATTATAATTGCATCATCAGAGACGAGAAGTGACAATAAACAGTAAAGTATGTATTTCACTGTTTAGCCTTTAGACTAACTCATATATATAAGGAGTGGATTACCAGCTCACCTGACGATCGTAGTCGTGAAACTCTGAGTCGTGAGTTTATACCTTGTATTATTTTTACATTTTTATAATTGATAATTTATCGTGATATTGCTCTAATTATTTTGTGTAAAGATTTTGTGGATTGGAGGCGTTTTTGTCGTTAAATTTTAACTATATATATATATATATATAATACATATTCACACACACACATACACACCACACACACACACACACACACACACACATATATATATATATATATATATATATATATAATATCCATGAGAATTTTTAGAGACTTACCTACAAATTTAAAAACAATTTAGTAGTAAAAAAAATGAAACTTAAGGCAAAGGATTTTAAAGTTATATTTTCTATACAGAGTATTCACTTGAAAAAAATTAGTTTGGCACAAGGCCAGGAACATGGGGCACCCGGTGAGAACCTAATTTAGTACATCTGTTAATTTAGCTCGTTAACTATTATACCACACAAAGTATTCATTTTTTAAAAGTTTTTGTTATAGAAAATTGGTTTGAAGTCGTTACTCAGTCGCAAGTGCGTTTTGTGGAAAAAAAAATTAAAATGAAATACAATAAAATAAAAACATAAAACATAAAATCAAAATAAAACCACAAAATAATTACAACACACACACACACACACACACACCAAAAAAAAAAAAACAACTACAATAAAACAAAACGCAAACATACATGCATTGACACGGGCAGGTGTAAGATTACGCATGTAACTGGTGTGCACAGACACTTAAGCACATACACGTGTACACATTTCGATACACGAATTCACTTGCTTGCATAGATATTTACACACATTTAGATATACTTACACGTATATGAACCTGCAACACATGCACACAGGTCATCAACATACGTACAAATATGCACACAAAATCTTGAAGCACACTTAGACTTGAATCACCCCCCCTCTCTCTCTCTCTCTCTCTCTCTCTCCTCTCTCTCTCTCTCTCTCTCTCCCATTTTTCTTTCGGATAAAAAGGCCTTCCATGCCGGACATATACACGGGATTCACTGGGAAAAAAAATAAGAGACATTAAAAAATATCGAGTTTCTCGAAATAACCAGTTATCCAATAATCTACATTGATCTAATTGCAAACAGTCAAGTCTGAAACAAGGCCACCTGTAAAGTGCGCCTCGTGGTAACTATCTTGTCGGATAAATACTTCCCTTGGACCGGACTACGAACACCATTCCTCGTTCCTATTTATTACACAGGAGCACGTGCGCAGACGCACATGTAATTCGTATGTAGGGTATCCTGGTCACAGTTACCTACTACGTACGAGTCACCCAGTGAGAATCGAATTCACTAATCAGTAGTAACTGATCAGCGTGGCTAGCTTGCTAACCATTACACTACGACGAGATCACAATATATATATATATATATATATATATATATATATATAATATAATTATTTACTAAGTTTAGATTCGGTTTGACACAAGGTCACAAATATGGCGCACCCACTGAGTAATTGATGTGCAAAACTAGCTAGTTAACCATTACAATACTATGTGGTATATACATTGATATTTATGCATTTTTTTTTCCTATTTATGAATATATACATGTTTCGCAGATAAATGAACATATGCATTTTTCACGTGTAAATTATGTACATATATACATTTATATATACGATTCAAATCAGTGATTGATAGATACTTAATCAAATCGATATAAATTTGAGTATCTATCGATCTGATTCGGAGAGTATACTTTTTACTGATTGAGTTTTCTAACAAGTGGTGAAATATCTTACCTGGTGAGCTATAAAGTTGAGAAATCTCAAACCGAGGCAAAGCATAAAGGAGAAAAAGTGACAGAGCAAGAGAATGAGTGAGTCTAAGAGAGAGAGACAGTGAGAAAGGACTACAGACACAGTGAGAAAGGGACTACTTCTCTTTTGAACTCTTAAAAGTAAAAATAAATAAATGAATAAAGAAAGAATTTAAAAAAAAGAAGATATATAAAAACAAGAATACATTTAAAAAAAAGAGAGAATGGTTCCAAGAGTTTACTTGAGGCCGTAATCCATTGGCTGTCTTGGATAATTCCTGTTTTACGCCAAGACATCCAAGACAAAAAAGAAAGGAATTATTCTAAGTTGGAATCTTACCATTATCTCAACAAAGGTAAGTCTCACTGTTTTATATTACGCATGAAGATCGTGAGTCTGTAATCGAAACTACGTCACCACCAACATCACAGTTCCCTTACTTATTTACGTTAATTGGTTATTAAATAACCATTATCTAATTCTAATTAACATCTTATTTGATAACAATGTCTCTATTTGAGATAGATTTGCCTCAAAACAGCCCATATTATTAACGTGGCATTTATCACGCATCCACATATGCAGGTCAGACACAAGGTCCAATTAATGTGCGACCACCCAGGAACCGATGCTCATGGAATGACAGGCACAAAAAAAAATGCGTGGATCCCCTTGGTATTCTCCGTCAAGGTGGTCGCCTCAGGCACTGGGAAATAAACCCAACCCTGCCCCCTTTAAATCAAGGGTCCCATCTATAAGTCAAATAGATCTGTTTTCAAATTATATGTATTATATTGGAAAGTTTGATATCATATAACCGCATACAACAACTTTTCAGAAACTACACAAAAAATATAAATATGAACATAAAATGTTTGCAATTCCCTAACCACTAGGCATAAGGGTCCCATTAAGGGGTCAAATAAATTTGTTTGAAAATTACTCATATTGGATAGGAATAGTTGAGATCATATAACTGTGTACAAATAAATGATTATTATTAAGTAGAATTATTGTTAGAAATAGTTGAAATCATTTAACCGTATGCAAATTATATGTATTAAGAATCGTTACTTGAAGCTATAATTGTTTACTATGGATTATTATTACTAGCGGGACCTGTGGATATACCAAAATATGATAATTTGATTATTACAACATTTGATATGTTTACTCTAGAGCTATTGCAAATACTTCAATATGTAAAAAGTATAATAATCTCGATTTAACCCCCCTCACTCTTTTTTTTCTTCCTTTCCTTTTTTGCTTTTTTTATTATGTTCAATTGAAACAGATTAGCGTTATCATTTCCGCGCACTCAACTCCTCTCTCTATGTTTCCCCTACTTTCATTCATTCTTTCTGTCTTTCTTTCTTATATTTTCTGTGTAGCGTGTCCTTTTTCTTCCTTTTTTCTTTATAATAAAAACGGAATGGTCCGTCATTTAGCTGAGATTACGACAGAAGAAATAAGAATTCGGCGGATAAGCAACACGAGGATTTATATTTTTGTATTTCATCTTGGACGATTTTTAACCAGTGGGTGTTGCAAGATGATAACGGTCGCACTTTTGAAGAACACGAGTATTAATAAATAGAATAAGATTATTTACATGAAGTCATGTTAGGAACATTATTACAAGAAACTTAAATTATTTTCAATCAACAAAAAATTGTTTTTATCAATTATTTAAAACCGTTACAATCGCTTACATTATTGGTTTTTAGATATTGCAAACTATCGATTATCGATATAATTTTGAAAAAAATCCAATGGACATTGAAAATGTATTTATAACAATGAAACATTTACAAATATATCAGATTGTATATATATATATTTCATCTTTTTACAACACACACACACACACACACACACACACACACACACACAATGGACAAGGCTGCTTGCATTTCCTATATAGCGCTAATACCTTTGTGAAAGGTATCCATTCAATTGTTCTCACTCCAGCTATGGGTAAATATTAAGACAGACACAGGTCTTTGACCTTGGGTAGGTAACCAGTCTTGGAGCAAGTAAACTCTGAATCCAAACCGATTAAACTTCGCTTAAGAAATTGACCTTATGTCACATCCTGCTTGTGCGGAGGGGTTGATATATATATATATATATATATATATATATATATATATATATAGATAATCTAATGAGTCAGACGAACCTACTATTAGTTTCGCATAAAGCTCTTCAGGGCTAAAATCTGACTCAAATCAGATTTTAGCCCTGAAGAGCTTTATGCGAAACTAATAGTAGGTTCGTCTGACTCATTAGATTATCTTTATTATTGGCTCTACTTAGGTATCGAGCACTTTTTACTTATTAGCTTTCTCCTAGCGGTTATATGAATATATATATATATATATATATATATACTTATATACATGTATATACATATAAATTGTTTTTTCTTTTGGCCAAATACTGTACCAATAGATTATTTTTTGTTGGTACGACTATCTTGGTTTTTCTTTTTTTCAAAAATTTTTTTTCTTCCTGGTTGATGTTTGGTAGTATATTTTTACAATCAAATTTTCTGTTGTTTTTTTTTCTCTCCGCAAGGATCTACCAACACGCTTGGTATATTAAATTATATATATATATATATATAACTTTGTATAACTATTGTTATATACCTAACGTTTCAGTCGATGTGCCCTCCTGTCTTCTGATGTTTCTTGTCGAACTCTAAAGCCTTCGCGGAACTTGGAATCGAACCCTTTATTTAATCATTTAGGGTAGATTGTTCTCATTTCGTTAATCGTATAAGTGTTAGGCGGTTAAATATTCTATGTAATTTCCGCCCGTAGTCAGGATTGAACCTGCTGCCTCCTGCTGATTGTCACCTAAAACTGTATTAGCTCAACCCTTATATCCGTTACGCCATGTGCTCATATATTTAAATTATATCAATAATCGATAGTTTGCAATATCTACAACCCAGGCTGAATTTTTTAAACTTATACAACTAATTCACACTGGATTGTCCAATTGGACACAGATAAAGTTTAAGGTATAATTACAGATATGTTGCTGGTAATTGCACGGGGCAGGAGAATACCCCCTCCCCAGCTGTGGATGGAAATTTAAAGGAAGCATAGTAAATATGCTGGGGGGCCCCTGTAGCATTGGGGCTAATATGCTGATCTTGCGAAGTTGTAGTCAGTAAGTTTGAACTCTGGTCACACTATTACGTCCACTTTCGGACTAATACACATGGGAAAGGTATGCACCCCTCACTACTGTTTTTCTGCAAGTATGACTTTAGCATTGAATAACCCATGAAGGTTGATGTGCCATTAAATAAAGTAACCAAACCTGAAACGTTAATCTTCAAAATTTGTGGGTTCCCAAGTAAATATGATTGATTGATTTTAAATGTATGTGAACCCGTTTTGGGTTATTTTATTCCTAGAGGTTAGGGATTCTCGTTCATATTTACATTGTTGTGTAGTTATTTCTCATTTTTTCCTTACTGTCCTATTAAATACGAATAATTTTCAAAAAGATTTATTTCACCCTTAGATGGTACTACCACTCTGTGTCAGATTGAACCTGGGAGTAAAGGTAATGAAGGGGAGTATCCCCACTCCCCAGAACTTCAGAAGTGGAGCTTCACCATCAGATGTAGATTAGATACTCCAAATGAATCATGTAGTACACAACTCGGTCTGTCTCTAGGGACAATCTCCCAGTCATCCACATCTGTTTTGTACTTGAGGAAGATTATGTAGCGGCAAACTGAATGATCATGCAAATTGAATTATAATTTTCATCTTCTCAAGATTCTAAACATATGAGTATGCCACTAAAGTGCTGGAGGTCTGGAGAATTAGGGAATGAGGAGTATGGAGTCACATCCTCGTTTGTCATTGGTTCACTCCTCAGTTGTATTATTTGATAGGGTCTCATTTTGGCACACACATAAGACCCTACAGAATGAGATGATGTTTAAAATGAACGTGAACTACATTTAATTGGTTGGTTATTTGCTTGATTGGTTGTTTTTTACGGCATGTCAACCCTTGTTGGGTTATTTTATGTCGAAGATTTTTTGTTTTATTCATTGTTGGTTATTCAATTTTTTACACTTATTTTTTTTATACACATTTTTAAAAATCTATTTAGCCGATAGACGAGATCCTAACAGGGACTACCACTCAGGGGTAGGGTGGTCAAGGGAGCAATAGCAATGAAGGTGTAGCTCCAGAAGAGGAACCTCATCACCAGATGCAGTTTAGCGTGATAGCCAGGACACTAAGACCATTAGCCACCGCCTTCTGGCACATATATGATAAAAAGGGGGTTGGGGGTGTTGCCCCAATAACAATTGAAGAAGTTGTACAATCATGATAGGGCTTCACATGACAAGTCGAATGATTAGGGCGGGGGGAAGCCTCTCCGATCACCCGTCTTGCCAAAAGGGCCAGAGTGAAGTGATACATGTCATAGATTGCTCACCCACCAGAATTTCGTCCTTAGGTATCACAGGTCACCACCCACGGCCAACAGGTGGTCCCATTGGTGGTGGTGGGGGGGTCCTACCTCTTTGCAGTAGTGCAGACAGCCTATTTTACAGCACCAGCCGATAGGGCACTTTAATTGCCTGCAAATTATAAGTATTAGATATGAATAGTTATCTGAAAATATATAATTGTTAGCAAATTGCTATATGTGTTGGGTTTGGTTTGGTTTGGTTTGTTTTATTGGATTTTACAGCATGTCAACCCTTGTTGGGTTATTTCATGCCGAAGACGTTTATTTTATTCATTCAAAATTTTAAAAAATCGATTTAACCCCTAGATGGGACCCCAACAGGTACTACCACTCCGGGTCAGAGTGGACCTGTGAGTAATGTCGATGACGGGGTATTCCACACTCTCCAGAGCTTCGGATAGATGAATTTTATCGTCATAGATACATTTTATCGTCATATACAGGACACTAAGACCTTTAGACAGCACCTTCTAGTATATATATTATAAAAAGAGTTGGGGCTTGCCATAAAGGCAATAGGGTTGGGACAATCATATAGATGCTAGGGCTTGATGTAACTAGCCGATTGATTGGATGGGGCCTCTCCGACCGCTCGTCTAGCCGAAGTATAAAACAATAAGGATGAGAACAAGTCTGAAAAAGTAAGCATCTGTATGGCCACTAGCTCCCCATCACACAAACTATCCGAGTGGGACGAACAATGCATGCTGCACACTGCTAGAGAAAACCAGCACATGGGCACGCCAGTGCTGGCCGTCCATCGAAGACCTATATTGGCCAGCACTGCACGGATACTGGATGCTGCACAGAGGACCTCCCGAGGGCAATGAATGATAGTGACGGTTGGCGAGAGATTGTCATGTATATCCGTGCTACTAGAGCGACATGAGGACGACGACGACGACGACGATGATGATGATGATGATGATGATGATGTCATGAAATTGAAAGAAAAGACAGTTATCGAGTTCTTGTACTACTGCCAAATGTTATGAAAAAAATTTGGTTGGTTGGTTGGATTTTACGGCATGACAATCCATTGGGTTATTTTATGCCGAAGACGTTTTGTTTTATTCATTCTTGAAGGGTACTCAATTTAAAAAAAATCAATTTTTAAAACACATTTTTTTAGAACTCATTTAAAAATTTCTATTCAATCCATAGATGGAACGCTAAAAGTTATTACCACTCCAGGTCAGAGTGGACCTGGGAGTAATTGTAGTGAAGGGGTACTCCACATTCCCCGAGCTCCAGAACTGGAACTTTACCATCAGATAGAGTTTAACGTCATACCCAGACCCAAAAAGAAAATTGGCGAGGCGATAATTGGTTAAGATGTTCAAATGTAAAAAGGAGAAATTAATGTTGATCCCGAAACTAGTAATTATCCTTAGTACAGTGCTACATTGACTTACGAGTGTGCCCCGACTTACGAGTGCGCCGACTTGCGAATTACCGAGTTACGAGCTGTCACTCGATTGATTTTTGGTGTGTTGAGAACTAAAATTGAAGGTAAAAGCGAGCTTCAGATACGCTTACCTCTATAATAATACCGATATTCCTACAAAATACGAATGTTATCGTCTTGCAACACACTCAGGTAAAATGAGATCGTCCAAATGAGTGTCGTCACATGAGCTAAATAATGGACGATTCCGTTTTTATTATAACGAAATAAAGCGAAGAAAAGGGAAAGAAAGGAAAAAAGAAAGAAAGAAAGAAAGAAGAAAGAAAGAAAGAAAGAAAGAAAGAGAATGGGGGAAAGATTGAGAGAAGGGATGAGCGCACGGAAATGATAACGCTAATCTATTTCCATCGAACATAATGAAAAGATGAAAAGAAAGAAAAAAAGTGTGAGATAGAGTGTTAAATCAAGATTATTATACTTTTTACATATTGAACTATCTTGCAATAGCTCTTATAAACATTCAAACGTTGCAATAATTAAATTATCATACTAGTATAAAGTCCAAGTTCCGGATTGGGGGTCATGTGGCTTCGCCCTGGATCTACAAGCAACACCTGCCCCATTGATTTAAATGCCGACGGGATCAACGCATTTTTTGAGTCACGGCTTGTGGGGTGGTCAACATTAATAGGGCCTTGTGCCTAACCCGTAACGGGTGGGGTACGTGGTAAATATCATGGTTTCGAAACCCTTTTGAACATAAATTTAACCCCAGACTGCAGATGTTCTTACAAAAAAAAAAAAAAAAAAAAAGAAGAAAGAAAAGAAAGAAAGAAAGGAATAACAAATCCAGCACAAAGACGTTTAAGCTTTGTTCCACTATATAACAGTCGGAAGTTTTCCGAAGTTAAAAAAAAAATTTGACTAGTTTAATCTTAATCTTATTTTTGTTGTCTCAATATTATATTATTTCATGGTAGTAGACATAATAGTTTAAAAGTTGTTTAAATGTTTAGCATAAACTGGAACGATTTGTCAAAAACAAGTGTCAATTCTGCTCACAAATTTGTGATTGTCTCAAGTTTAATTTTTTTATTACCAATAGAAACCTTTTTTCAAAAACCTACATAAATAAGCAACAAATGTAAGATGGTGTTTTTTTACGGATTTAAG
>CM042153.1:99005149-99020149 GCA_023376005.1 Doryteuthis pealeii | reverse complement strand
GTATTTAGCAATAGCTCTTAAGTAAACATATTAAACGTTGTAATAATTAAATTATCATACTGTGGTATATCCATAGGTCCTGCTAGTTTCTTATTATTACGTTATCTGTTGCTCTTTGCTCCAATCAGAGAGAAATATTTCAACGCAAATAATATGAGAATACTAACATGGATGGCATTAGGAAAATGTATATAGCATAATAATACATTTTCAAACATTTCAAATTGTTAACGAAGGGTTCGAATTGCAAGGTAAGTATTGTTGGATAATATATTGGTATATGGCAATAACAATTTCCGTGTATGCCCAATAACATATAACAATTGAAATAACAATAAAATCGAGAGGATATGATTTGTTGAGTATCTTTAATTAGCATATGTGTATTTTTCATTCCAGGCATTCATTACTCATGATTGTCGGCTTCTTTCTTCTTTCTTTCTTCCTTACATATATATATATATATAACTTATATATGTTATTATATATATATATATATATAATATTTGTTGGCACCTTTCCGTCCACTAAGGACGATGGCGTAGTGAAAAAAAAATTATCTGCATCTGCCCAAGTGATTCTGCAGGCCAATTCCTGGGTGACAGTCTTTGGTGCCCTGAATACACACAAACTGTGATGCTTTCTGGGGCTGCTGAATTTTCTCCCTCTTTCTGGCTCTCTTTGCTGTCGAAGCTACTCTCCTCCCCCCCTCACCCCTCTCCGTGCCTTGCTTAACGTTGAGGCGCCAGGCCGCTCTATTTTTTGCATCTACCTCCCACGTGTTTGTGTCAATGTGGCATGTCCTCATGTCTCTATCTATCTGTCTCTTTCCATCTATCTCAATAGGTTCATATCTATCTATCTATCTATCTATCTATCTATCTATCTCATTAGGTTCATATCTATCTATCTATCTATATCTAGATCCTGCATTTTACTCATTTTCTAACAAAATTAATGTGAAAACAAAGCAAAATTCCATGTAAAGTGGTAAAAACCCATTCAACTCTTTCCACCTGACTTTTAAACAAACATTAAAAAGGTATTTTTTCATATTGAGTTTATGAAACCGTTACTACAATCAGGTTTGGGCGACCCTTTTTGAGACGAGGGTCGCATGGGGAACGTCTCATCATCAGGTGGGCCGCACTACAAAAAAACAAATGAATAATAATAATAATAATAATAATAATAATAATTCAAGGTATTTTTACCTCGACCATTTTTACAACAGAAAATATGCGTAAACATCTCCCTTAGAAATAGGGAAAAGTTGAGTTGTTTCTCTTCGGTGAAAAGATCTTTTTCTTTTTCATAAAAGAAATTATTGCCTTAGGAGAGTCATTCAGAAAACAACGTGGGTCACTTGTGGCTCGTGGGCCACAGTTTGACCACCATGATTGCTTTAGATCATACATATTCATTCATATATGGTAAAAACCCACGAGCATGCGCAGGTCTCTTATCATAAGCACTTCCAGACATTAACTCTGTTTTACTCATTATTATTACTAACCAGTTAAAGTTATGGTCATGTCACGCTGAAAAAAAAAAACGGTTTCCGCAAACATCACCGAAGTTAAGCAGCGACGAGCTTGTTCAATACATAGACGGGTGACCGCTTAAGCAACAGCAGGTACTATAAGCAACCTGAGACCCGTGTGTCATGTCTAAGCAGAGCTTTGTAAATATCAATTAGTTAAAGTGAAAAGGCGATTTTTCTAACTCTTACAACGTGATCTAGTTACAAATAACGGCATTTTCCCATGAGTGTTAATATATTATATATATATATATATATATATATATATATATATATATATATATATAATATATATATATCATAAGTGTGGTTCCTGAAAACTGACACAGGAAGTAACCTTTGAGCGTCAACAGTCAAGTGCGATATTCATTCAAAAAGAAAAGAAATTATCGCAGTTGACTGTTGTGTGAAGTCTACTAAAATCTCATTATATATATATATATATATATATATATATATATATATATATATATATATATATATATATAACCATGAATATGTATATATATGTATACCCATTAATATATATATATATATGTGTATATATATATTTGAGTTAAGATATCGTGGTCATGGAGTCAACGCCTGGTTACTGATAGTTTCTCGCCTATACGATCTTCCGACCAAATGCGTTTGGTCTAAAGATCGCATAGCCAAGAAATTGTCAGTAACCAGGCGTTGACTCCATGGCCATGCTATTTAAACTCAAATATAAACGCTATAGCAATGATATTGCGCACTATCTGCTAAGAAATATAGCACCCTTATTATATACATATATATATATATATAGGGAGCAGATTTTCTTTGATCCATACTTATATGCATATTTAATGTCTGGAGATTTTCTTTTCCAGTTATCGGAATATATATATATGGTAATATTATGGATTTACACTCATAACTTGAAGTTTCATGGTAATCCAATGATCAGATGAGTCCAATGGTTGAGATCTTAAAAAACAGTCGTCAAATGGTTGAGATTTTAAAAAACAGTAATTTTCATGCCAATACTTTTCTCATTTTTTCATTCTCTATTCATTATATATATATATATATATATATATATATATATACATATATACATACAAACATATATATATATATATATGCTCTATCTATGATATTGAGAACTCTTTACTTATGAATATTGCAAAATATATTATCATTATTAATATAAAAAGATTTCAAATGAAAATGATTAATATTTTGAAAATAATTTTCGGATGAAGCATTATAACATTGCTTTATAACATCGCCTTGAAAATGGAGTGCTGCTTCGGATATTTATTTAAGACAGCACTCAGCATCCTTAGTAATAAAATTATATAAAACAGCTATTATTACGTATTATCCATTACGGCATTGATACTCTATAAGCAATAATAAAATTGCAATACTTCTCGAACTAAAAATGAAATAGCATAAATATTTATGAAATCTATCTTTTATTTTTTACTTACATTTTCAGTTTTTTGGTTATTGCTTGGTTGGTTGGACTGGTTATTTCCTATAAATCCAATATAAACAAAGGGGAACACTCTTGACTGATAAATTATTTATATATTTATTGATCTACTAGGAAAAAAGAAGACGAGGGTTAGGGTTAGGGTTAGGGTTTTAGGGTTTAGGTTTAGTTTAATGGGAAAATAAATAAATAATTTACCAGTCAAGAGTGGTTCCTCTTTGTTTATGTTGGAGTTATAGGAATAACCGTTGGATTTTATGGCATTTCAACCCTTGTTGGGTTATTTTATGCCGAAGACGTTTTGTTTTATTCATGCTTGATGGGTATTCAAGATTTTTTTAAATTTAAATTTTTCAAACTCATTTAAAAAAATTTTAAAATGATTTTTTTTAAACTCACTTATTTTTCTATTTAACCCATACATAGGACCCTAACATATACTACAACTCCGGGTCAGTTGACATGGGAAGGGGTACTCCACATTCATCAGACCTCCAGAACTGGAACCTCAACATCAGATAAAGTTTAACGTTATACCCAGGACATGAAGACCCTCAGCCCCGCCTAGCCTAAGTAAGGGTCAAAGTGGAGTGTTGCATGTCATGGGCTACTTAACCACCAGGGTCCCGTCCTTAATCATCTCGGGTCACCACCACGGCCAAATTGCAGCATTGGGGTGCAGTCGGTGTATTCTAAATCCCCAGCCAACAGGGCTGGAATTTTAGTTTCGGGGTTTGAATGGTTTAGAATTTGGTAATAAATAATATCTGTTTAAACCGTTTAATGTTCACTAGAAACAATAACACACTGGTATCTTTAGTTTGAAGAAAATCTGGAGGAGGCTGTTTGCATTTCACATAACGTTAATACCCTTGGAAAGGTATGAATCCAAATCTTCTCCCTCTAGCTATGGGTAAATAGTAGGGCATACTGGCTCATTACCATTGGTTTGACAACCAGTCTAGGAGAAAGAAAACTCTAAATTCAAACCTGTAAAACTCCGCTTAATGAATTGACCTTGTGTCACATCCTGCTCGTGCGAACGGGTTGGTATATATATATATATATATATATATATATATATATATAAAGGAAAAGTTGACTTACAGGTGAATTTGGTCACGATGGTTAGTAAGTGTGGAATTCAGGGGGTAAGTCAGCGATATAACAAATACAAAGTGCTCAATACTAAGTAGAGCAAATTTATTATAAAATGGGTACAAGAGATAACCTACTCGAGTTTCACCATACGGATCTTCAGGGTTTCAAAGGAACGAACATTTTAATGCAATGAACACACACGTGAAATCGACTGCTATTAATCGGTGTTTCGATTAATTCAGTGGATTAAACCCTGAAGATTCTTATGGTGAAACTCGAGTAGGTTATCTCTTGTACCCATTTTATATATATATATATATGGAAAAGGGTTTCTTGACGAGGGAAAGTAAACATTACCGTTCACCAGAGTAAAAAAAAGAATCAAAGGGGTCCATAGGTATAAATAAATAAAGAAATAAAGAAAAGAAAAACAAAAGAAAAAAGAACCCCCGTTATAGAGGCTTTTGGGTAAAAGGCGCTGGCTATTATTAAACAACTACGCACTAATTTCAGACGACGGGTAAAGGGGTGGGGTTTGATAAAGAGGCAAACCTCTAAACATCGCAGTGAACTGAACACCAACAGACGTCGGCCGCCACCCACTTCTCTTCAGTTTATCTTCCCGTTGATATAAATCAACTGCGCCGAATGAAAATTATACCTTTCCAGCCAAAAATTTATCAAGAGTGTCTGAACAAGTAATAAACTTCCTTCCAGCCACCTTCACCTTTCTCTCATGTGTGGCGGATTTTAAAATAAATATATAATATATATATATATATATATATATATATATATATATAATATATATATATATATATTTTAGATCTGGAGTTTTTGCCGACATCATGGCGAATGTTGCTGTTGAAGTTTTTAGAACGCTATAGATACGGTGATGTTATACGATAAAAAAATGGACCCTTTTTTTTTTCTAATGGTGGTCTAATCTCTTCCCTAGACGAAAGATTGTTTAAGAAAAGAAAAAAAATCGCAGGAAATATTGAGTGGGAGGGATTAATGGGGTTCTTTAGTGGCACCTTGGTTGAGTCAGCGAACTTTTGTCGCCAATAATGTTCCCTCTAATTTTTAGATGAACAAGTAATACTGGCTCGGCTGTGCATTGGCCTTGCAATACTTATTCATTCTTTCATGCTCAAGCAGGAGGATCAACTACTGTGCGGAATTTGACAAACCATCTACACTGTCAAACATTTCCTCTTGGAGTGTGAAGTTTTCGCTCCAATCAAAAATAAATATTTCAAAGCAAATAATATGAGGGATCTGTTTGAGAATACTAACATGGATAACATTTTATCCTTCTTGTGAGAAATAAAAAAAATATATCGAAAATTATGAATCAGATATAAAAAAAAAAAAAATAAAAATAAGCATCCATGAAATACATTTACAAAAATTACACCAGTAAAGGAAACTTGAGTACCAACTTTTATCGCACACTCCGACAGTTTTTGGCATTAAATAACCCACAGGGTTGATATACCATTAAACAAACCAAACCAAACAATACCAAACGAAATGAAGTTAATGAAAATTATTTATACCAATTTGAATATATCAAGAATTTGAAACATAGAAACTTTTATTAAAATGACTTGTTTCGGCATTAAATGACCGAAAAGGTTTGATATGCCATAAAACAAACAAAACAAAACAATCTAATTTTGATTTGTCAGTGTGCTAAAATATTTCTATGGTGTATAATTTTTCCCTGTGACAAAAAAAAACAAAAGGTGCACAAATGATATTTCCAGGCCGGGGGTCACTGGTGCTCCAATATCTTTTTAATATAGCTCACTATCTATATATCAATACTTGTGTTCCTTAATTCTACGACCGTAATCATTTTGCAACATCCTCTGGTTAAAAATCAGACCGTCCAAATCATTCAAGATGAAATGCAAAAATTGTAAATCCTGATTATCTGGTGTTGCTTTTTGGTCGAATTCTTATTTATTATGATGTGTTGTCACCTTATGGACCATTCCGGGCTAAATACTAGACATTTCCGTTTTTATTATAAAGAAAGAAAGGGAAGAAAAAGAACATGTTACACAGAAAAATATAGAAAGAAAGAAAGAGAGTGAGAGTGAATAGAGGAAAGATACAGAGAGGGAGTGTGCACGCAAGCGATAACGCTAATATGTTTCAAACGAACATAATGAACAGATGAAGAAGCAAAGAAAGAAAAAAGACTGAGAGAGTTGAATAAAAATTATTATACTTTTTACATATTGAACTATTTCGCAATAGCTCTTAAATAAACATTTCAAACATTGTAATAATTAAATTATCATACTTGCAAGTAAACAATATAATATGTAAACATGTTCATCTGATTTTTTTTCGTCTTAGCGAATAAAATCCCTTTCACCTTTACGTTTTATCATAAAATAGATGTATCACCCCCTCACTAGTTTTACGCAGCAGGGCCGATGCTCCAATCCATAATAAATTCCCAGAATCTATATACGGGCCAACCAATTTAAAAACAGTTATATAGTTTCAAGTATTCCAGTCTAATTGGTTTATTCGGTCGGTAGAGCATCCACAAGGTTCCGAGTTCGATACCGCCCTCGCCAATTCAACGCATGAGCAGCACAGCTTGGATCTGTGTGATAAAGTGAGAAGCTGAAGGTAGGTGTGGCACTCTACATCGTCGTCCGGCTTTATTTTACTTACTAATAATTTATTCACAGTTATATGGCTTCAATCATTCTTATATAATACTAATGATTTGCAGTTATATAGTTTCAAGTATTCTTATCTAATACAAATAAAGTTATGAACTGATTTGTTGAGAAGTGACGACACGTTTTTAAAACAAAAAAATCTCGCAGTGATGCACCGACTTTGCTGGCTATTTGACATAACACCATAAGGGGCCAGTAAAGACCATATATATATATATATATATATATATATATATATATATATATATATATGTGTGTGTGTGTGTGTGTGTGTGTGTGATTGCCACTTCTTCATATAAAGCAATTTCTATAAGAAGTTCAGTTGTGAGCACGCAAATGGCTCAGAAGTCCAGCTTTGCTTTTACAAGTCCTGTCGCATAAATGATACGTGAGAACCCCGGCTTCACCTCGTACACACACATGTTTTTCACGTGATTGGCTGTCATCACGGCTCCCGACAAGCAAGCCCTGCCACACACACGACATATATGATCAGACTTCAATGTAGGAAATATGTCCAGGACGTCCGACATTGTAGAGTCCGCTTCACGATGGAGTGCTCGAGTCACCTTGCCTGAAACCTCCTACAGTCACCATAAACAAGTCTCCCCCAGATCGAACGTTTCATAACTGTCCTCTTTCAGTCCTCATCATTCATACCAAGAATCTTAAAGTTGTTGTTGATGACATCCTTAAAACTTTTCCTGGGTTTCTGTCTCGGACGTTTCCGATACTGGAGTTCTTCATAAAACAGTAGCTTCAGGAGTCTGCTGTCTTCCATCCCAGCAAGATATACAGCCCAGTGCATCTGGCTTCGTATGATGCGCATTTCTATGCGGGACATATTGGCTTGTTGCCGGGCAATGGTGTATGGCGTGAGAGACTGCAACCCAACGTTTAAGAATCCCGTGAGACATGTCTGATGGAATCTTTCCAAGTCTTTGCGTCGACGATACGTAGTCTACGTCTCTGAAGAATACAAGAGTATTCACACACATTTCTCGAGTACACCAAAGGCCTTGATGGCCCTTTCAATCCTTAGATATTTTGGAATCAAATGATCCATCTCTGGAAAGAGCGCTGCTAAGATAAACGAATGAATCAACAACCTTCAATCTGGTCTCATTGACGTAGATGTTGGGTTCCATATACTGATGAACGGATTGTGGAGTGAATATCACTTTAGTTTTCACCAGACTGAAGGTGTTCAAAGGCAGTGAATGCTCCAGAGAAGATATTCATTATTTTCTGAATGTCCTCCTCAGTGTGGGCAACGAAGTCCGTATCATCAGCGTAGAGGAGCTCACGGACAAGGGTCTGAAAGGTCCTCGGCTTAGCATTAAAACGAGCGATGTTGAAGACCCAGTTAGTGTTTTGGAATTGTATAAAGACACCAGCATCACGGTCCAGGAAGGCATCGGATAGTCACTGCAAAGTAGATAGAGAACAATGTCGATGCAGGGATGTCACTCTGTTTAATTTCGTTATCGATGTGTATTGACTCTGTGAGTTACCCGTTGAAGTGGAAGTGTGCTTTCATGTCATGATGAAGTTGTTCAAACATGTTGACGAATCCCAGGGGGGCATCAAAGTTTCGTGAGAATTGTCCAGAAAAAGCGGATCTTTCCGCCTGTATCAAAGGTTTTTGTTAGATCTGCAAATGCTACACGCTATTCGGTGTACTTCTGAAGTTGCAGAACGGATCTGAAACCACTTTGGTATTTTGGGATAACCGAGGGACAAACCCACCTAGTGAGTCGGTTAAGCAAGAATTTAGCCTCAAGAAGGCTTATACCTCGATAATTGCTGCAGACCGACAGCAATCCTTTACCCTTGTTCAATGAAATAAAGATCGCATCAGTCCAATTCTGAGAGACAAGGGGTACCCAACCATGCATCATAAATAAAACAGTAGACATCTGCGGTGATCTTGTCACTACGCAGCGGAGAACCTCAACAGGAATACCCTGAAGACCAAGTGCCTTTCTGGTGTTTACTTCCTTGATTGTTTCGCGGATCTTGCCGATGGTGGGATGATCCATCATCACATGGCTTATGTCCTTCTGGGGTAGGCCGTTGATGACACTGTCGTCAATGACTGAGGGGTTGTGGAAAGACTCGTGAAGTGCTCTGTCCACTGTTTCCCCCGTCCTTCGATTTGGGGTGTTCCATTGATTATGGGCCGAAAACCTGTCTGATTAAATGGTACAGCGTTTTAGCGTACTTACTATGGTAGGCCTTCTGATTCCCCTCTGAGATGTCCAACGACAAGTGGGTTTTTATCCTGTGTAAGTGACGATCTTCCACTTCTGAAATCCTGTCGTGAAGATTCACGGTCTTTAAAAGTTGCACCGAGATATCTTTGGTACAGATTGTTTTTCTCTTCCAGAAGTTTGTTGATCCGATGATCATTCTCATCAAACCAATCGTCATATTTCCGCTTCCAAGAGTTGAAAAAAGATTGAAATTATATCTACTTCAAAATGGAACCACGAGAACATTTTTTTTTAAATGGAAAAAAAAAAAAGTTTACACTTAAAAGTCAAATTCGTCTTCTAATTCGTCTTCGAAATATTTGACTGGTGCTTGGTAGCAACCAGTTGTAGTGCGAGCTTGCAAACTGTTCAGCTTCTCTGCTTTACCATCCTCAAAATCATCTTCGTCGTCAGAGTCAGGAACCACAACCTTTTTAGATTTTAGAAGTATTTGTTTATAATGTAATTGCTCTGTCGAAAAGATGGGACACGTATCTTATTGCAAAGATGATGTAAGTATAGAAAACTTGAAGATCCTCGCTATTCACCTTAATAAACCACATTTTAATCATTAGTTCGATATGTGTCGAAATGAGTGGCTAAGACGAATCTTGATGTGCAGGATTAAAAATTTTAACAAAATTGTCGGAATATGAAAATTAAAAAATTAGTTCTGAATTGATCCCGTGTGCCAAAACCTCAAACGCCTCCTGAAGATCCTTTCGTACATACGAGTCCGGAAGTTTTGATACGTCAAAGCGTTTGCTGACTTTTAACTACATAGTCTTATTTTCCTCCCCTTTTAGGCATAAAAGAAAGGATTTTTCTTTTCTTTTATTGGCTTTTTTTCTTACTTGTCCCATTTAATCGTTTTTAATCGATATTAGTTAACTCCATTAACCTCGATATTTAGATCTGTTGAGCGAGGATCGAACCTAATCAGCTAGCTCACTCGTTTCTTTTTTTCTCTTCTCATTTCTCCCCCCCCTCTATTGTTATTCTTTTACACTTCTCATTTGATATGGAACCAAATATTGAATCATTTTAAAGGTCTAATGAAATTTTGTACTCCTAAAAAATTATATATATATATATATATATATATATATATATATATATATATTATATATATATATAATATATATATAAATAAATATATAAAGGTTTTACATATCTATTTATTTGATGACAAAGGAACAGTCACAACCATTTGGTTTCAAACAACGTCATCTGAAGATTGTTTGTACTTACCCATGCATGAAACCAAATGGTTGTGACTGTTCCTTTGTCATCAAATAAATAGATATGTAAAACCTTTATATATTTATTTCATTATATTATATAACAGCTCTATTTTTATATTGAGCACTCTTCCAATAATACTGCATTTTGGCACACCGTTCCAGTAAAAGCTGAAACAGTGACAATCCACACTATAGAGAGAGAGAGAAGAGAGAGAGAGAGAGAGAGAGAGAGAGAGAGAGAGAAGAGAGAGAGAGAGAGCGTACTGTGCATGTATTTGACAGGAATAAATCTGCTTTCATGTTTCTAAAACATTTTTAAAGTACCCAGAGGTAGAGCCCAAGTATACCATTTTATTTTGTCCAGCAACCTGGATCCCCCCTCTCTCTCTCTCTCTCTCTCTCTCTCTCTCTATATATATATATATATATATATATATATTCTACCAACGGCGGTGGTCGGTCTTTGATCCTGGTAAAACATTTCAAATGCGGATTTTCTAGTCTGGCAAGCCCTCTCTTTTCGCTTAAATCACTTTAAGTTGTGATGTTCTATTTAAAGCTTTTATTTAAGACGTGCTTATTTCTAAATTTAACCTTGTTTCTTAATTTTAGATCTTTCGCTTTCAATGCTCCCCTCGTCGTCGTCGCCGTCGTCGGAATGAACCGGACGCCAACAGCAGAACAACACACCAAAACAAAGAGGCACATATGTTAAGAAATAAATATTATTCCAAATACACTCCCAGAAATGAAAAAAACAACAACAAACAAACAAAATAGTAATAAATACATAAAGTAAATAAAATAGATAAAAGTTGTTGTCTTCTGATTTAGGATCAGGCGGTGCCGCGTCTCTGTGAGCGAGCGAGCGAACGAGCGAGATTCACGTTTGATACGAGATATTGCCCGTGGATGTATCAAATTAGGGAATCACGTCTTGGGAGATATTTTATGGTTGTCCAATAACTAAGCGGACCTGCAGCAATGGCAACCTTTTAATCTGATGTTCGCCTTTTTGTTTATTTGATGTCTACTGCTTTTTTGTATTTAATTCATGTTGGGAGTTGTCGTTGGGTTATTTTATGTTTAATTTAGATATGATCAGATGTCCGACGAGATGAAGCCACACTGATGGAAGAGATCTGGTTCCTTCCCAGACAGACAGTCGGACTGCTGTGATTTAAGGTGACGGCTACAGAAAAACATTATAGACGTAACTTCTAAGAAACGACTATATATATATATATATATATATATATATATATATATATATATATATATATATATATATATATATAAGTAAAAAAAGTAAAGTCGTCGGGGCGGCCTAATGTCGGTATCAGCCAGACAGCGAGTCTATCTCCTTTTCACTAGCGCTAGACGAAGGAGATTATTTGAGCATCTGAGGTGGAACGCCACACCTACCATCAGCTCCTTACTTTACCGCACAGATCCGTGTGCTACTCATGCAAATGTTAATGTAGCGTGGATATGGAATCAACACCTGGTTACTGACAGTTTCTCGCCTATGCGATCTTCAGACGAACTTGTTCTGAAGATTGTTTTTCACCAAACTGTTCTGAAGATCACATAGACACCATATCCATGCTACCTAAACTCAAATATAAACGCTCTATCAATGATATTGAGCACTATCTGCTTAGAGATATAGCACCCATATCCACAAAATATCATATATATATATATATATATATATATATATATATATATATAAGTAAAGAAATAACAAAAGACTTAGAGATTTAGCATTATAGTCTATTTTAGGGAGCTTAGACAAAGTGTCTAACTCTCCCGACTCATCAGATGCGAAATATATATATATATATATATATATATATATATATATATATATATACAATCAATAATAATGATATTATGGATATTATAAACTCATAACTATAAGTTTCATGCTTACGCAATCTTCAGATGAGTGAAATGGTTGAGATTTTAAAAACCAGTAGTTTTTTAGCGTTTATATAAACGTGAAGCGTGTTCACGCGATGGAATGTTATAGTTTTGACTTTATAATATCCATGATATCATTATTATTGATTCTAAATCTGCTCTGCTTTATTAGCATTGAGCACCTTTATATGCCAATACTTTTCTCATTTATTCTCTATTCATTATATATATATATATATATATAGTCATTCACATACAGTACTATTTCGCTGTTTCACGGCTCATCAGTATAACTAGACAATGCAGGCTGCTTCAGGCTGCGATCGAAACACAGCCGTTTCGTCACCAGTCAGACCACCCCAACCACCCCAACACCCCACTTTTGGGAAATGGAATTTTTACAGTTATATATATTTACCAACCCCTCCGCACGATCAGGATGTGACACAAGATCAATTTCTTAAGTGGAGTTCAACAGGTTTGAATTCAGAGTTTTCCTTCTCTTAGACCGGTTGCCTAACCAAGGTTAAAGAGTCCAGTCTGCCCTACTATTTATCCATAGCTGGAGGGAGAGTAGGATTCATACCTTTCCCAAGCGTATTAGCGCAAAGTAAAATTAAATTACCACATCCAGGATTTGAACTCGGGGCGACGAGTCCATTTCCCTTGACTTTAACCATTACACCACGCGCTTCTTTTACAGTTATAAGTACTTGCATGGAAAATATTTTGGTTGTTTTAGAAGCTTGACAAAAATTAAGATCAGAAACAAAATTGTGAATATTTTTTATTTACCAATATTTCGCGGGTCATCCCTCTTTCTCAAAAGTTTGAGATAGACTGACTGTTCCTTCTTTTGTCAATGCTATTGGGGTCATGTGGTGTTTTGTGCGGTAGGGATGTGGCTAGTTGTCTTTGATGTTTCTTTTTGTCTCTGTTGATTTTCCGTTCTGATGGAATTTGCAGGCGTAGGGAAATTTTTTGGCTGTTTTTTTCCTTTTGTATGTAGTTGGCTGCTTTTTAGGTGATAAATATTGTTTAAGGTATTTATATATGTTTCAATTACCTAGATCTGAGTGTAAACCTTGTCTGTGTGGATTAAAATGAACTATCCATTTGCTTTCTTTTTGTTTGCACTTTTGAGTTGATGGAAAGTTGTGAAAGTTAGGATGCCTTATATATATATATATGAAGAGAAATGTAGTATAGTGAGAAATTTGAAAAAAAACACAGGTTTAAACTTACTACTCATTTTTTAAACCTGTGTTTTTTAAAATAATTTCTCACTATACTACACACCACACACACACACACACACACACACAACACACACATATATATTATATATATATATATATATATATATATATATTCATCAAAAAAGTTACTACCACGTTTTCATTCCAGTAGCATAAGTAGTGAATCCAATATATCAATATATCTTGTAAAATATAGAGCATTTATAGTTGTAGAAAAGTGTTTCTCTCTACCACGGTTTCGGTGTTCAAGGTACACCTTCCTCGGGAGAACTAAAAAAATTATAGGTAGCTAATATTATATATACTTGCCTGTTTAGAATTATTTTTATTTCTCTATGTTTCCTAAAAATAAACTTTTTGTCCCTAAAAATAAATTTTTTCCTTTCAAATTAATGATTAGTTTACCGTATGTTCATCCGGCAAAAGTAATTTGTAATTCTATCTATCAACTGTTTTTAATCTGATCCTCTTTTTTATTATTAATTTTGTTTATATCTTACTTGTTTATACTTCTGAAATTCAAGTCTTCGGATAAATCTATTTTTTTTGTAATAATTAGTGCAAGTATTATATTATATCTATATTAATCTTAATAATACATTAATGAGTTATGCAATCTATGTCTGCATTTCCCCAGAAATTCATCCTTCCTATTCAATAGATTTTTCTCATCCGGGAATCCAATTATAGCTAATTTTTTCTTGTAAACACAAGAAACATGGATCATTAAACTTTGGCAGTTATTTGATTTCTTTAATATTTCCCATTTAATATTAGGTGTTTAATTTTGCTGTTTTAAATTCCAAATATAGCTAGCTAAGGTTGTTACATTTTTTTAGTTTAATATTAGAAAAAAGAGTGTTTATTGTTTGTAAATCTAGTTTTGAAATTTGATTTTGTACAACCCACATAAAATTTAGTAATGTCCGGTTTCTGTGTAGACGTTATTGATGCAAGGTAAATTACACCTTTGGTTAAACACTTTCCTTTTACAAGACACATGCCTGGGTGTCGGCAATTGCAGTTTTTCTGTCTTTTTCCTTATTTCTATTATTTACATGGTTGTTAATTATTTTGTTTGTATGTTTTTTTAATTATCCTATCTATACTGTCCGTACAGGAGAAGCTAATCTTTAAGTTGTTCATATTAAAAAAATGGTGTAGAGTGTGGTTAACTGGGAAATGTTTATTTATTACATTCATAAATATCTTTCCTATTTTTGTTATCACCTGTAGATTAAATGGTGGGTTATACCACAAAATCCTCCTATTTCTGTTTTTTTCTTATTTACTTTATCATTTTGTTGCTTTTTGTTAAATTTAATTTTTATTCCTAGTATACGCGCTATCATATAGTATCACTAACACGATTGAAAATTTGCTGATTAGAAGAATTTTTACTACTTCTGTACTCTACTAAATCTGGGATTTTCTTAATTAACGAGGGTGGATGGTTAGATCCTGGGTTAACATATATGGGTCAGCATTTGGTT
>CM042153.1:98990149-99000149 GCA_023376005.1 Doryteuthis pealeii | reverse complement strand
GTGCAATTTTTACTTACTTTATTTTTCCTTACTGTGAAGAGTTCCAGAAATTAAATCATTTTTGTTTAATTATTGAATTATTATCACTTAATTAGTAAAAATCAAAAAACAAATTTTCTGCATTTCTTAATTATAAACCTATTAAGGTGTATGCGAGATTTCAATGCTGTACAACATCTCCTGAGTTATAAGACGACACGTACGTACCACAACATTCCTTTATCTCTCTCTCTCTCTCTCTTCTCTCTCTCTCTCTCTCTCTCTCTATATATATATATATTATATATATGTGTGTGTGTGTGTGTGTGTGTGTGTATGTGTGTGTGTGTGTGTGTGTGTTTGCACATATATATATATATATATATATAGGTCAAATAAGAAACAGTCTACCCCAAAAAACTGAGTAAGAGTGGAAATATTGAAATACCGAGGTAAACTCGAGATGAAGTGGAATTTATCAAAAAAAAAAAAAAAAGAAGAAAAATGTGAACTGCATACAACGAAAAATCAAAGAGATTCTTTTTATGCTTAGAAGAAAAAAATGAATATAGAGGAATTTCCTTTAGCAAAATATTATTAAGTAAAGAAAAAAAAACCGTCGTAGTTTCTAAGTAGCCGGAAGAAACCACATACTTTTGGTGCAATATACCATGAGACTTACATCACTGTGGTAGAACGTTTTTTATTTTTAAAAATACTCGTTTACACACACACACACACACAACATATATATATATATATATATATATATATATATATATATATTATATATATATAATTAATCATGTTTCTTTCTAAAGGCAAAGTTTCTTGACGGTTTACAATATTTAACATCGCGTCAATTTTATGTAAAAATTTTCCAAAATCTTCTCTGTCCATCATTTTCCTCAAACAATGGTCATTTTCAAGGTCAGAATTAAGATGGTATTTTTTAGTCTTCAATATCTTAGATGTACTGATTTACCAAAATCATTACAAGGAGTGACTTTATGAAAAAAAGATAAGTATAAAAATTAAAGGAAGCTTCTAAGAGTTTCCACAAAGGAAATGTTGTTGTTTTTTTGTTTTTTTTTTTGGGGGGGGCTCATATTTTCTAATTCTTTTATTATAATAGTGGTACAAAATAAAAAAAAAGTTTTAATGAAGATAAAATTGAAGATTTTATTAGTAATAGATGGGAGCATATATATATATAAGTTTTTCAACTAAATACGATGACAAATCAAGATGGCAGTATATATATATATATATATATGAATAATTAATAATAAGTCATTCACAGACACGTGTTTCGGCGTTTCACGCCTCTTCAGTGTGGCTAGACACAACTAAATTTGGCTAGGGTCGAACTCAGACTGGGTTTTGTGTGTGTGTGTGTGTGTGTGTGTGTGTGTGTGTGTGTGTGTGTGAAATGCAAACAGCTTCGTCCAGCATTTGAACTCATCTCTTCGTGTTCATTTCCTACGGCGATAACCGTTACACCTCGCACCTCTACCAGATGCCAGTTTTATCTCCTTAAAACGTACAATATTCATATTAGCAAATAGTGATATCCCATTCTTATACAAGTTTTTGATGAACACTGATTAATTGCAGTAAATACATTGGGTTGTTGTTGAATGAATAGCAAAGTCGATATTTGATAGAATAAACACTTCAAAAGATTTTTACTTTTTTTCTGTTGTTGTTGTTGTTATTGTTGAGAAAATCTGACTTTGGCATTGCCGTCTCGTTGATGATGAACTTTGACAGCTGAAACCGTCACACCCTGGTGACTACTGTGTAGGGGGATTACTGTCTGGTTGGGAAGATGCGGCTTTTTTTTTTAAAGTGTCATTCAAGTACGTTGCCCAAGGAAGCAAGAAAGAAAAAGAAAAGGAACCAGAAAGAAAAAAAGAAAAAGATCTACAACTCAGAAACAACCGATGTTTTTCCTATTCCTGGCACAAAGTTTGAAATCATCAATGCGTATTCGTGAGAAGCTGGAACTTGAAGAAGAAGAAGAAGAAGAAGAAGAAGAAGAAGAAGAAGAAGAAGAAGAAGAAGAAGAAGAAGAAGAAGAAGAAGAAGAAGAAGAAAAGAAGAAGAAGAGAAGAGAAGAAGAAGAAGAAGAAGAAGAAGAAGAAGAAGAAGAAGAAGAAGAAGAAGAAGAAGAAGAAGAAAGAAGAAGAAGAAGAAGAAGAAGAAGAAGAAGAGAAGAAGAAGAAGAAGAAGAAGAAGAAGAAGAAGAAGAAGAAGAAGAAGAAAGAAAGAAGAAGAAGAAGAAGAAGAAGAAGAAGAAGAAGAAGAAGAAGAAGAAGAAGAAGAAGAAGAAGAGAAGAAGAAGAAGAGGAGGAAGGAGGCTGGAAAGAAGAAGAAGAAGAAGAAGAGAGGAGAAGAAGAAGAAGAAGAAGGAGGAGGAAGGAAGGAGGAGGAAGAAGAAGAAAGAAGAAGAAGAAGAAGAAGAAGAAGAAGAGAAAGAAAGAAGAAGGAAGAAAAGAAGAAGAAGAAGAAGAAGAAGAAGAAGAAGAAGAAGAAGAAGAAGAAGAAGAAGAAGAAGAAGAGGCTGAAGAAGAAGAAGAAGAAGAAGAAGAAGAAGAAGAAGAAGAAGAAGAAGAAGAAGAAGGAGAGGAGAAGAAGAAGAAGAAGAAGAAGAAGAAGAAGAAGAAAAGAAGAAGAAGAAGAAGAAGAAGAAGAAGAAGAAGAAGAAGAAGAAGAAGAAGAAGAAGAAGAAGAAGAAGAAGAAAGAAGAAAGAAGAAGAAGAAGAAGAAGAAGAAGAAGAAGAAGAAGAAGAAGAGAAGAGAAGAGAGAAGGAGGCTGGAAAGAAGAAGAAGAAGAAGAAGAAGAAGAAGAAGAAGAAGAAGAAGAAGAAGAAGAAGAAGAAGAAGAGAAAGGAAGAAGAAGAAGAAGAAGAAGAAGAAAAAGAAGAAGAAGAAAAAGAAGAAGAAATGTAGATGATGATGATGATTAGGTCTGCAATTTTTAGTGTTACACCTTTACGACAACTACCGTGTTTCCCCGAAGATAGGACCTACCTGCAAAATAAAACCTAGCGTGATTTTTCGGGATGATTTTATTAAAAAGAACTACAACAATTTATCTCAGGTGTTATTTTAATAAATCTATTAATAATGGAGATTCGCTTCCGGTTTTTGTCTGTAACAAAAATTACGTCACTGCTTATGTCACATTACCCAAAATCGTCATAACATAGAATAAATACACTCAAAATTTAAACATGCAACATTAGACAGTCCTCATTGTTTTTTAAAACAAGTTTTAATAAATACATGACTGGTATTATATATCTATATATAGTTTGTTTTATTTTAATACATATTTAAAGTTTACATTTCAAATTGTTTTATTTTTTAATCCTTTAATGAATTTGATGATTTTACTTACTTAGGGTACAAACTCGCTGACATTGAATTTTTTTTACTCCCACCCCTGAGGCAATATGTTTCAAAAATCTATTTTTACATCGCCCGGAGGGTGTTTTTTATTTTGTACTAGTAAATGTAATGAGGAAATATGAAGACAAAGTAGAAAGAAGATCAGAGGCATAGGATGACCGATAGTTTTATTATCAACTTCCATGGATCCAACTAGTTATTATTATTATTATTATTATTATTATTATTATTTAACCCAATTCGAGTTTTTTTAAAACCCGTCTTAGTCGGTGGTTTGCTGGAGGCTAGGTGACAGCAAGTCTCCCCAGGTCTCCAGGACACTTCTGAGTATTCTAGCCGACCCCAACAGTGCTGTAGTTTGGATAGTCTCGATTCTTCCTCTGATTTTTAATTCCCCCAAATTCTTTTCCAGAGCTTTGGGACCCGTTCCAAGGGCACCAATTACAATTGGTACGACCTTCACCTTCATGTTCCACAGTTTTCTCAGTTCTCTGGCAAGGTCCAAGTATTTGTCTATCATTTCGCTTTCTTTCATTCTCATTTGGTGGTCTGCCAGAACGGCAAAATCCACGAGATGGCAAGTTCTCTTCATCTTGTCAATCAATACTAGGTCCGGTTTTCTGGCCAGGATTAGGGGATCTGTCTGTACCTCAAAGTGCCAGAGAATTTTATGTGTCTCATTCTACAGGACAGATTCGGGTTTGTGCATATACCATTTAGTTGTATAGTGAAAATTAAATTTCTTGCACAGTTCCCAGTGGATTACCTTTCCCACCGCGCCGTGCCTAGTCTTGTACTCTGTTTGTGCTAGTTTGATGCATTCGGTTATTATATCATTAACTGTTTCGTCCTTTTTTCCGCACTTTCTACACTTAATATTCTGTTGCGTCTTATCTATTTTTGCTTTGATATAATTTGTTTTTATAGCATTGTCTTGTGCTGCGATTATAAGCGATTCGGTTTCTCTTTTGAGGTTTCCTTTTCTTAGCCATGTCCATGTCTTCTGATGTGATATCTCTTGAGTTTAACGCTTGAAGTACCCATATAGTTGTTTTTCTTCCCATTTCTGTTTTTTTAGTTTTTTTTATGTATTTCTGCTTGTCAGTATGTTGCAATTGCTTTTCCTGGCTGCTGCAATTAATCGTTCCTTACTTTTATTAGTGTATTCGTCAAGTACTCGGATTATTGTATCTACACTATCTTCAATTTTGGCGAGAGTCCTTCACCCCTTCTTTCCTTGGCACATATAATCTGTCTATGTCGTCTCTCTGGTGAAATGTTTGTGCATGGTCATGAGTTTCCTTGTCCTTTGGTCTATCTACCGGAGCTCTCTCTCTTGTCCATTTTAGGAATCGTCCCGAGTATCTTACGAGAGGAACAGCCTATGTGTTTATTCCATTATTATTATTCACTCCTTTTGAGTTTTCACACCAGTGTTAGCTGATGGTATTTCACTGGAGTCTGAGTGACAGCAAGTCTCCTCGGGTCTCCAGGACTCTTCTGAGTATTCTGGCAGATTGCAGCAGTGCAGTGTTCTGAATGGTTTCAATCCTTCCTTTGATATCCAAACATTCCAAACCCTTTTCTAATCCTTTTGAGACCGTTCCAAGTGCACCAACTACAATTGGTATCACTTTCACTTTCACTTTCATGTTCCATAACTTTTTCAGTTCTCTGGCAAGGTCCAGATATTTGTCCATTTTTTCATATTATTATTATTTCACTCCTTTCGGGTGAACTGGTGGTCTTTCACTGGCGTCTGAGCGACAGGAAATCTTCCCAGGTCTCCAGAATACTTCTGAATATTCTAGCTGATCTTAACAATGCTGTTGTATGTATGGTCTCGATTCTAACTGATTTTTATCATTATATCAGTAACTCTCTCCTCAGGTTCCCAGGATTCGTCCAAGTATTCTAGCCTATCTTAACAATGCTGTTTTCTGGATGGTGTCAATTCTTCTTCGGATTTCCAATTCCCCAAGTCTTTATTCCAACTCCTTGGGAGATTATTCCAAGTGCACCAATTATAATTGGTATCACCTACATGTTTAGGGATCCGTTTATATCTCAAAATCCAAGAGAATGTTATGAGTCTCATTATCTAGGACGAATACTGGTTTGCGCATATACCATTTGGTAGGATGGTCAAAATTTATTTTCTTGCACGATTCCCAGGGGATTACATTTCCTACCCAGTTGTGACTCGTCTTGAAACACTTTTGTGCATTCACTTCATATTGTTAACCGTTTCGTCTCTGTCTCCATACATCATACACTTGCTTTTCTGTTGTATCTTATCTATTATCGCTTAGATATAATTGCTCTTTGTGAGGTTGTTTTGTGCTGCTATTATGAGAGAGAGAGAGAGAGAGAGAGAGAGAGAGAGAGAGAGAGAGAGGGAGAGAGAGACAGACAGAGACAGACAGACAGAGAGAGAGAGAGAGAGAGAGAGAGAGAGAGAGGGGGGAGACAGAGAGAGAGAGAGAGAGAGAGAGAGAGAGAGAGGGGGGGTGAAAGAGTTCAATCAAGATTATTATACTTTTTACATATTGAAATATTTGGTAATTGTTGAGATTTTTTAAATAATATAAGGTATGTGTTAAATCCTCGCTCTTACTTATAGACTCGGCGAGATCACGTGATCTATTCCTTGGCCAATCACTGGCAATACTCTGAGGCTGATACAATACTTAACCCCGACCCTACTGGTCATAATTACTGCGACATTCATGGGCGACGGACATAGGATTAAATCACTGGACCTTTACCAATACGCAGGATAGGACTTATACGCTTACCAAAGGATCACCAAAGGATTCCATAACATAGGACTTTCTTTAAGCTCTTTTCAACTGGCCAACGATGGCACTTAAAAACTTTGCAGTAATAGCTCTTAAGTAAACCTATCAGACGTTGTAATAATTAAATGATCATACTGTGGTATATTCACAGGTCCAGCTAGTGAATACAACAATATTTTCTTGTCTTGATGTTTTTCATTATAGACACTAACTTTAAAACTCAAAATTCAACCTCCTGTGTTTCCTGTTTCTTGTTTAACGACTGAATTTGACAGTAAATTCTGCTCGAGATGACTACAAAAATATGACCTCGATTTTGACTGTTATGTTTCTATCCATGTTATATATATATATATATATATATATATATATATATATATATATATATATATATATATATATATATATATATATATTTGGGAATAAAAGGCCTTAAATACCATGGGTATCATGTTTATGGACCATTTCCACTCGCGAGTATGCTCACGAGCTTCTTCAGACCACTGATATATATATATTGTCCTGCATCGATACCGTGTTTCGACATATCACGTCTCCTCAGTGTGACTACACATAGCAGGCTACCTCCGACCGGGATAGAAACCCGACGGATTTTTCATATATATATATATGTATATATATATATAAGCAGAATTATCCTGATTATCCGTTTGGAGAAACCTAGGTAGGTAGTTTCTGATTCTTTAAGGCTTTATTAATATCATCATTATTTGACTCTACTTAGTGTATTGAGCACTTTAACATATTTAACTTCGGCAACACTTTCGGTGTTTTTTTTTCTTTTCTCTTTTGGTCATTACACTCTGATACTGGCTGATTATTTTTAAAGTGGTACGACTGTTTTTTCTTTATATATATATATATATATATATATATATATATATATATATATATATATAGTCTGTATTTTATTTCTATACTAGAAGCGGTTACCTGGCGTCACTTGGATAGAAGGTGGGGGTGAAAAAAGTTAGTCTCGCAGATCCATTATTATTGAATCGTGAATTAGATCCTCGCAGGATGCCCCATTAAAATCCCTACGTAAAAAAAGAAAAGATTTTGCGTTGATCCGGCTTGGTGGGGGCGTTAGAAAAAAAGTACACAGACACTCAAAAAAAAAATAATGTCTCCGATTTATAATTGTCGATGCAAAAAAAATCTATGCTGTTACTATTTAATCTTTATTCTCGAATTATCTTCCAAATATAAATCAAATCTTCATTATTTTTGCTCAAAAACCAAGCCCTGGTGATATTTAATGTGTATATATATTTACTTTGTTGTTAATTGTTTTATTTTCGAAGTTTCCTCCGGACATACAGATTCACACAACTGCCCTTTATACATGTATAGATTTACAAATTGTATTGTCAGGAATTTTTTCACGCCGTCAGGCTTTTAAAAATAAAAATAAAAATAAAGAAAAAGGACATGTTACATAGAAAAATATTTGTTATTTAGTTGAGGTTACGACACTCATAAGAAATAAGAATTCAGCGAATAAGCAACACTGGATAATCAGGATTTACATTTTTGCATTTAATCTTGGACGTTTTGGACGGTCTCGTTTTTAACCAGAGAGTATTGCAAGATGATAACGGTCGCACAATTAAGGAATACTAGTATTATTATTATCACACACACACACACACACACACACATATATATATATATATATATATATATATATATATATATATATATATCGTTGCTATGTTTGTCTCTTTGTTTTTCCGGGTTCGAGTTCCAGATAAAATTATGTCACTTAAAGAAATGCATCTTTCAACTTCAAATGAGTTTCTAACGAGCCGCTCAGTAACTTAACAAGGGTACCGATTTTTTTCCACATAAGTTTGCTCATTTGTATATTTTTCTTTATAAATTCAATTATCAATTAAAAAAAAAGTTTCAATCAAAATGTTAAACGTCAACAATATATTTTCAAATATTAATAAATCATCCTCCCATTTCCTATTTTTCAATTTCACTTATTACTTTTCCACATACTGTCGGATTCATTTCCAATTTTTCTCTCCTACATAATTATATAATGAAGTGTTTTTGTGTCTCGGGTAAAAGGAACAGAATATCTTGTAGATATTGTTGAGTTTAACTACCAAACAACGTCCACCCTTCTTTGATAGTAAATCTTGTTAAATATCAGTATTTTCATTAGTTCTAATACCAAAAGTCAAAGGCTTGCCCCCCGCCCCCAAACCCCCCCCCAAATTTCAAGGCTGAACTAACAATCATTTTTTTTGTTTCGTTTCTGTTATCCACTTAACATTATTACTTTACTCAAGCTGAAGTTCCTATCTGTCTTTTTCTGATACGGTGTCACCCGAGTTAGTTCCTTATCTGCAGGTGTTCCAGTGACGGTGTTACGTATAGCCTTTTGCCGTTTAAACATATGGGCTACTTCTGGTTATTAGAGCTTTTGATCATTTGTACTCGGCCAACATTTTACATCCTCGACTGTTTTTTTGTTTGTTTTGTGCTTCTAGATAAGATACTGGCTATAAATCTGAAGAGAAATAAACAAGGGAGAAAAATTAGTGGGCGAATCTCATGTGCATCATTCGTTTTTTCTTTTCTTTCTTTTCATTATTTCTTTCAATTCATTCTCTTTCTTTTCTCTTTCTTATTTTCTTATTCCTACTTTTATTTTTCATTATTTCAGACAATTAAATGGATCTTTTCATTATGATCGAATATATATATATATATATATATATATATATATATATATATATATATATATATATATATGTGTGAGATGGTCACTGTTTCAGCTTTTGCTGGAATGGTGTACCAAAGGCAGTATTATTGGTTTGAAACATCTTCGCCTGATGATTGCATCGCATGAAACCAATATGGTTGTGATTGTTCCTTTGTCACCTAATAAATAGATATGTAAAACCTTTATATATATTATCTTATTATATATATATATATATATATATATATATATATATATATATATATATATATATATGAAATTTAATATTTTTGAAAAAACAAATAATGTTATATAATTGCTGACAGAAATCTGTTTCGACCACTTCAATAGATCGGTCATCATCAAGAGCAACATATGAGAGAAAGACGGGATGAAACAACCGTTAGAAGACAGGGTACAAACAAACGCTATTATTCAATGCTGGAAATTTAAAAAAATGCGTGTTCTGTGTTAAAAATAAAATAAAATTTTATTTAAAAAATCAGAAGCATTATAGTTATAATAAAACTCAAAAGAGTTTGATGTAAAATTATATAAAAGTGTATAATGAGTATCAAAATTGTTCATGATATATTCCAGCTTATATATATATATATATATATATATATATATATATATATATATAGGGTGTTCGGGATAAATTTGACATATTTATATTTGGTTATTTTTCTCTGTAGGTTGGAGGTATTGACGCACAATACGCATCATTTAAAAGCTTGGACCCTCTTCATTCATATACGTGATGACAGATAGAATGGATGAGTGGAATCCACCTGAATCATGGAACAGAATAACTTGTATCATGATGATCTGCGCCGGCCATCAAAATAAGGAGATTATGGTTGCTGCCCAATGCTCCCTGAACACTGTAAAAACAATCAGGCATGAACTGGAGAATTGCAATGGAGACTATGAGGCTGTGGCTAGAAGAAAACAACATAACAGACGATCTGATTTTGTTCGTACTGCAGAATTCCTTGAAAATCTGCAGAAAAGGTGTTGGAGGATCCTCAGATGCCTACGTGGAGTTGCTAAACACTGT
>CM042153.1:98972649-98985149 GCA_023376005.1 Doryteuthis pealeii | reverse complement strand
CAAATCATACTGAAAACACCATTTCCCACAAATCACCAAAGTTAAGCAATGCTCAGCTTGCCCAGAATTTAAATGGGTGACCACTTAGGAACGGCAAGTAGTGTAAGCAACCAAAGGTCTGTGTGCCAGACAAAGAAAAGCTTAGCAAATCATAATAATAACAATAATACATTTGTAGCGATTGTCTGCTCTTGTTTGGGCCAGAAGAGTTATCTTCCCTTTCGGTCGCTAGGGCACCAGAGTATTTAGGCAGCAAAGCGCAAATTTTGAGTTCTCTTTTTTCCGGGACATTTGCGTCTATATCTTTTAAGTGAGGGGCTTCGTCCCCCAGCCTAAGTAAGTGACATTCCTTCTGGGAACTCCTATTTTTTGTATACACGTCTATAATTGTGTTCTTTATGTATCTGCTTTGTATACCTATCTTGTACCTTGTAATTTCTATATGCATTCCTGTCTTAAATGTATTTCCGTCGCTCGCCAGAATAAAATATGTTATTGTTCTACAACTTCTTTGTCGAAATGTTTTATGTACACTCATGTACCCAAGCTGGAAGGTTACTTTAAGCCTTCCAACTTATTATAATACATTTAAATCCAATACATTGAATATTATGATATATCAAATAAGTTAAGTAAAAGTTTTAACTTGAATTGTCTTTGCAGTGGATACAATCAGCATGTTCTAAACCCCACCGACAGGGCGGTGTCAGTTTAGAAAGATTAATCGGAACTCCTCTTCTTTCAACGTTTAAACCAAATTTTAACATGTCCTGAATATGATGTTGAACTGCATCTGGTGGTGAGGTTCCAGCTCTGGGGCTCTGGGGAGTGGGAAAAGCCCCTTGATCGCCATTGCTCCCAGGTGCCCTCATACCGTGGTGGTGCCTGCTGGGGTCCCATCTGTGGGTTGAAAAGAAAATGAGTTAACAAAAAAAAAAGATAATTTCAGCACCCATCAAGAACGAATAAAACAAAACATCTTCAGCATAAAATGACCCAACAAGGGTTGACATGCCGTAAAAACCAACCAACTAACCAACCTTTCAACATTGCCAGTCAGTCAAATGTTTAGGCCGTTATTCTCATGCTATTCATATCTTGTTGGGACGCATCAACGTTTATTGCTGAGACAACGAAAACAATTTTAATCTTGACACAAGGCCACGTTTATTTGGTAACTGGTTAAGATGGAAGCCACATTCACCACGCTCGATCTAATTGCCAGTATTCCTGAAACATGCGATAATCTCTGACACGCACTTGAAATATCATTGAACTGGGGGTGGGTGGGAGGTGACGATGACCGAGTGAGGGTGATGGGAATCTAATTGCTTGTCCAGATTTTACACCCAATGCCCAGCCCAGAATATTTAATGAAGGCAGTGCGATCTATCTGAATCTCTCTCTCTCTCTCTCTCTCTCTCTCTCTCTCTCTCTCTCTCTCTATCTATATATATATATATATATATATAATATATATATCACACACACACACACACACACTATTCTTATGGTTCTAACATGAACCACCCTGTCGGTGATTCTTAGAATACGCTGACTATATCCCCTGCAGAAGGTTAAGATCCAACATAAAAAAAGGTTGTCGTTGATATGATACTAAAATTCAGATGGTGAGGCTCCAGTTCTGGAGATCTGGGAAGCAGGGAGTACCCCTTCATTACCATTAATCCACAGGTCCACTTTGCCTCGGAGGGCTAATACCTGTTAGGATCTAATCTCTCTCTCTCTCTCTCTCTCTCTCTCTCTCTCTCTCTATATATATATATATATATATATATATATATATATATATATATATATATATATATATATATATATATATCAACCCCTCAGCTCGAGCAGGATGTGACACAAGTTCAATTTCTTAAGCGGAGTTTAACAGGTTTGAACTCAGATTTTTTTCTTCTCCCAGACTGGTTCCCTAACCAAGGTTAAAGAGCCCGGTCTGCCATACTATTTACCCATAGCTAGGGTGAGAATAGTTGGATTCATACTTTTCCCACGGGTATTAGCGCTATGGGAAATGCAAACAGCCTCGTCCAGGATTTGAACTCAGGTCGACCAATCGACACTAACCATTAAACCACGCACCTCCACATGATCTCATCTATATGTCAAATGAATCTGTTTAAAAATTATTTGTATTTGATAGGAACACTTAATGCCATATAACTGCAAATTATTTGTATTAAGAATAGTTACTTAAAGTTATAATTGTTTACTAAGGCATATTATTAATTTCTTGAAACCATCCGTTTGCAAAAGAGATAGTGTTTGGTTGGTTGGATTTTACGATAGGTCAACCCTTGTTAGGTTATTTTATGCCAAAGATATATCTTTTATTCCTTCTTGATGGTTACTCAAAGATCTATGAAATAAGATTGATTTATTGATAAATTTTAATGACATGTCAACCAGTCTAGGGTTATTTTATGCCTAGTGATTAGGTTGGTTGGTTGATTGGTTGGCTGGTTGGATTTTATGACATGTCAACCCTTGTTGGGTTATTTTATGCCAAAGACGTTTTGCTTGATTCCTTCTTGATGGGTACTCAGTTTCTTTTAAACTCATTTTTACTCAAACTCATTTTTCTTATTAACCATAGATGGGACCCTAACAAGTACTACCACTTCGGGTCAGAGTGGACCTGGAAGTAATGGTGATGAAGAGGTACCCGCTTCTTCCCAGAGCTTCAGAATTAGAACTTCCCCATCAGATAGAGTTTAACATCATAGCCAGGACACAAAGACCCCCAGCCATCACCTTCTAGCACATATATGATAAAAATGGTTGGGTCTTGCCATAAGGGCAATAGGGTTGGGACAATCATATAGGTGCTAGGGCTAGACGTGAACAGCCAATTGATCGAAAGGGGCCTCTCGGACCGCCCGTCTGTCCTAAGTAAGGGCCAAAGTCGAGTGATGCATGTCATGGACTGCTCAGTCACAATGGTTCCATCCTTAAGCATCACGGGTCGCCACCCACGGGCAACAGGTAACTCCATTGGGGATTTACCCCCCCCCCCGAAGAGGTGCGGTCGATGTACGCTAAAGATCTAGTCGACAGGTCTGGCAAAAGAAACGAATATTATAGAACAGAAATAAATATTTGAAACCATATAATTATTAATATTAGATAGAAATACTTGAAATCATACAACTGAGTGCAAATACTTTGTATTTAACTGTAAATCCTTTGTGTTAAGAATAGTTAGTTGAATCTATGATTGTTTACTAAGGATTTCTGGAGAAAGAGAAGAAAAAGAAATAAGAACAAAAAAAGGTTAAAGTTTAGAATTGTAAACACTTAACGGGTGCCAGCTACTGACCGACCAATGACCCCGGAATTAGATTTAAAAATAAAAACAGAAGTCCCATGTTTTCTGTGGAGGGCGGAAGCGAAAATGTCCCTTCCCCACCCCCGGGACCACAAACGGAAAAAGAGAAAAATCGTCCTTTTTCGTCTGGGCCTTCGTCGGGGGCAGGCGTGGGTTTCTTGGGGTGACGTATCTAGGCTAGCAACGAACAGCGCGCATGAACGTGATTTACGATAGAACAGCTTGACCTCTCTCTCTCTCTCTCTCTCTCTCTCTCTCTCTCTCTCTCTCTCTCTCTCTCTCTCTCTCTCTCTCTCTCTCTCTCTCTATCTGAAAAAGAACCCACGAGCCTAGAAAGAGATAAACAACCCCTTTTTGACTATACGATTTGCGTATGTTGTTTCTCTGAGCTAACGACGGCTACTACTACAATTCGACCTTGGTCCCAACGCAACAGTTAGCCCGACTATATTAAATAGTTATTTTATATTTCTTTGTTTGTTTGTTTGTTTTGTGTTTTCTCTACTAAACATTTTGATGAATTTCCTAACATTTCTTTTTCTATCTTCAGAAAATGTTGCTGACACGATGTAAAGGTCACTGCGGCAAATCCCGGACTCAGCCAGTCATCACCTTCTCTCCCATTTTGCTTGAGCCATTCCGTTACGTCTGTTCCTGCTGCCGCGACAAACTGTCCATCATGAAAGCAGTTCGTCTGCAGTGCAAAGGCGGAGAGGCCGTCTACGCCACCTACCGGTACATCATGCGATGTGGTTGCGAGCATTGTAGGAGATAGTAGCATGACTCAAATGCAATAAACTCTGTTGATATCTTGCAAGAAGTTGCATAACCCTTTTGAAAAAAAAAAGACTTCACATAAGCCGTCACTTAGATGATGATCATATCAAAAAACAATAATTATAAATGTGTAGATAGAGGAATTAAGTGTAACTAGCGGGTCCCGCGGAATTTCCATGAAACGAAACAAAAACCAAGAGGAGCTATTTACGCCAGAAACGATGATTTGTAATTTTATTACAAATGAACTCCTACCAAAATTACAAAAATATCTTCAGTAATTCACAATTTTAACATTACAAATAAAACAAACACGTAACTTTTTTAAAAAAAATTATGTTCGGCATTTAAGCAACGCAAGACCAGTTGGAATGTTTCATTTTTAGAATTGGGTGAAATGAAATGTGAAAAATAAGAAATATGCGATTAAGCGACACCAGATAATCTGTATTCACATTTTTGCATTGCATCTTGGAAAATTTAGACAGTGTCATTTTTAACCCGAGGGTGTTGCAGGATGATAACGGACCAAAGATTTTGGAATAAACGTATTAATTAATAAGAAGATTAAATAAGAAGATTGATAAAATTAAATTACCACAACCAGAATATTCGGCAAACACCTTGTCCTCTGGAATTCTACGAGATGAGCTCCAGACAAATAAAAGGTTAGGCGGCTGCGCGTGATTACCATACTATGACTTGTGTTTGGTATGGGCTGGCGGCCCAGAGGTAGAGTTTCAGCTCTGCATTCTGTGGTCAATGGTTCGGTTGTCAAGTGACGGAGATCGTAGGATACACTGCTGATGAGACCAAGTAAGGTCGAAACAGTTGATCAGTGTTCCGAATGTCGTACACGGTGTTTGTCGAATTTTCTGGTCGTAATAATTTAATTTAATTAATAATAATTATGACAATAACATACAGTGGGCTAATTTGGCCGTTTTGTGAACATTTGGATTGAACATTACAAATTTGTCAAAAAGATATGATAAACTATAAGCACATGTTTATGGGCCACAGTTCCACCAGGAATTCATTTATGACCTCTAAATAACCTCTATGTTGGAAATAATAAGATATTTATTAGACTTTTAATACACGAAAAAGCGTAAATAAATAATTTGACAAAAAAAGCAGATTGAATCAAATGACACCAGACGTTGGAGGAATATTCATAGCAAATGTCAGTATCAAACAAAATGAAATGAATACACGATTTGACTTTGATTTTTACTCCTAACAATGGAATTATATATATATATATATATATATAATATATATATATATATATATATATATGTCATGTGATTGAAATTTGTACTGGAAATTAATATTGGCAATTTAAAGTAAAATTTGATTTACGGGGCAGAACTGAATGAAATCACTTTAACAAGATAACATGTAGATCATTGTTTGTTTATATATATATATATATATATATATATATATATATATATATATATATATATTAGTACTATGTTGTACACCTTCGTTTTCATGATATTTTCAAATCGGAATTTTTGAGGAGTGTTAGTTTAAACGTTGATTATAAAAAGTTACATTTTACTGAAATAGTCATAAAAAATACATTACTAAACTTTTTAGTCTACAAATCAGAACATTCTGGAGACCATAGGGCTATTTTGTATTAAATCAGCATATACTTAAGCAAGACGGCCATTTTAAAGATTGCATCACAATTTCGATAATAAATTTGCACGCACAAATTTTGCCATTCATTTTTCGATAAAACCGTCAAATATAGAATTTATCTATTCGTGTAATTTCAATGCCACTTCGTTACGAACGCACAGATAAAATTGTCAACTTCAAAATACCGTAACTTTCAAGAAAAATTATAGAAACAATTTTTTTGAAATATGTGTGTTTGCCAAAAATTGAAAATTAAAAATATGCACATGTCCGCTTACACTAAAAAATCTTCCAGAATTGTAATGTCTGACTGTTAATGGTTGGTGAAAAAAATTTGTAGGCCGCCATTTTTAACAACAAAACAATTAAATAAATGAATAATATTGACAACCATTATACAATAACAACGAAACAAAAACAATCAGTTTCCACAATAATGATGAAAAAGAAACTAAGATAACAACACCACAATTAAATTACATTGGTCTGTAATGTTCTCAAGGTCGAATATATAATAGCTGATTTTAAGACAGTTCTCTTACACTGAATCCAAAAATCATACTCTAATTTTTTCTAATCAGATCAAATTTTTAAGATACAAGCTTTTACTTGAAATGTATAGAACAGTATTATAACTATTTATTTGTGACAAGTAGAGTCCACAGCTTTTGAATAAGTGTTATTGTTATGCACAACTTGTTGTGAAGGATTCAAGCAGATATTAAAAATCAGACCTGACCAAACAAAATGAATGGTATTTTTGAATTCAGCATAAAATAGCGAGCATATATCACTTGGTAAACCTTTGACCTTTGGAAAAAGAATTTATTAATGCAGGCCAGTGTAATAATTAGAATATTTCATCTAAGAAGTTCGGACAACCTACTTAAGACAACGCCAAAACAAAATTATAGATTATAGGTAAACCGAAAGGTTCAAGCTTTACTGCCATACCAACAACGTCAGTCTTTGACGTCATATGCTAACATAATAAACTCAGAGACTTTTAGATCGACCTTCGTAAAACGTTGTGAAAAAGAAAAGAAACAAAAAGGAAAAGAAAAATGAGAAAGAAAAGGAAATAAGACAAAAATCAATAAGAAAATAGAATAGTTAGAATTAATGATAATTACAATATTTCATCTAAGAAATTTAGACAACCTATTTAAAGCCAAAACAAAACTATATGTTATAAGTAAACTGAAAGGTTCAACCCTTACTGCCATACCAACAACGCCAGTCTCTAACGCCATGTACTAACATAATGAACTCGGAGGCATTACTTTTAGAACGACCTTAAAAAAAACCTCTGGACGTAGTGAAAAAATAAATAAAAGAAACAAAAAAGGAAAAGGAAAAAGAAAAAAAAAGAAAGGAGGAAAATGCAATAATAAAACGAAAAGATAGAGTTGTTAGAATTGATGATAATTAGAATATTTCATCTAAGAAATTCGGATAACTTACTTAAAACAAAGCAAAAACAAAATTATAGGTTATAAGGTAAACCGAAATGTTCAACCTTTACTGCCATACCAACAACGCCAGTTTCTGATATCATGTACTAACACAATGAACTCGGAGGCATTACTTTTAGAACGACCTTCGTAAAACCATCTGAACGTTGTGAAAAAAAAAGAAAAGAAAAAAAGAAAAAAAATTAAAAAAAAGGAAAAGAAAAAAAAAGGAAAAAAATAAAAAAAAAAAAATGAAAACAACAATAAAGACGAAAATTTGATAAAAATTACAAAACTTTGTCTAACAAATTCGGACAACTTAAGACTATTATGTTTACTTAAAAAATATTACCTACCCAAACAAACAATAAAGTCTAAAGTCCAAGCCTCTCATGGCAAAAAAAAAAAAAAAAAAAAAAAATTGTGTATAATCCTGGACTCGAAACCGTTCCCAAACAACACAAGCTCTAGCCTAGCTGCACACCTCTTATACGACCACTGTTTCATAACTAATAATGAATACAGTGTATGTGTGTTTTTTTGTTGTTGATATATTTGTTGTTGTTGTTTCATATTTCAATGGTGAAAAAAAAAATGGATATTTTAGGTGATTTTGCACAAAATGAATTTTGTACGAGACAAGCCGAATCTTTTTTTTTTTTTTTCCTTTTTTTCGCGCCATGACTCGAACTTTTGGCGGGAAACTTCCCAAAAGGAAATGTATTTTAGTTTTTATTCCTGTAAACTTCCGTTGTGTCCCCTATTATGTTATCGCTTTTCGTGGGCCATTCGCCCATTGTAGTCGCCGAACGTGTTGCAAGGGGTACCTGTTACAGCACAAGTCACTGTTGATATTAAAAGAAAATGTTAATTTCAATTTTTACAATCTATAGACGAGAGCTTTTTACAACGTTATGACGATATTTTGCATTTGTTGAATAAATTAAAAAAAAAACAGCAAACTCATTTGTTAGCTAGACTCTCTAATTCTAGTCTACTCTATCATTTATTGTTCTTGTATTACTTGTATCACGTGATTACTCTTGCCGATTTTCATCTTGTAATGCAGGGCACTGCTGGACAAGCAAGGACGAACTCATAAGCGACGTTCTCCTATGGACTCCTATGCATGGACACACCCGTGTTGGCCGACCAACAAAAACTTACATAGATAAGCTAGGTGGGAACTACACAAGAATTCTGCGGGCTGTTATGAGCAAATCCCAGAAACATTACTCTAAATAATAACAACTGTTCGGCCACTCATCTCCCATCTCACAAACCATCCAAAATAAGACCAACCAGGCATGACCGGAAACGCTGGGACGAATTCATAAGCGATGTTCTATTGTGAACTCCTACTCATCGTCACACTTGTATTGAACGACCAGCAAAAAATTCATCGACTCTGTAAGGATACTGGATGCCGTCAAGAGGACTTATCAAGACCCTTGGCAGAGAGAGAGAGAGAGAGAGAGAGAGAGAGAGAGAGAGAGAGAGAGGAGGGAGAGAGAGAGAGAGAGAGAGAGAGTCAAAAGAATATGTGCTGCCTTTATGTTGTTGATGATGATGTTAGGGTCATCTGCTAGTTCTCGGGAGAAAAAACAATTAAAATTTACAGCTTATTGTTGGTACCCTAACGGGCAACTACCACTCCGGGTCAGAGTAGATCTGGGAGTGATGGCAATGATGTATTCTCATTCCCAGATCTCCAGAACTGGATAAAGTTTAGGACCTCCTTTTTAGAGAGGTTCTTACCTCTCTGCAGTTGATAGTCAGCGTATTCTAAGCCTCACCGACAAGGGTTGTTGCGTAGTTAAGTACATTTATTTAAGTGATTTATATTTATTTACTGAAAATGTTATAGCCTATATATTAAACGAAAGTTAATACCTAAAAGAAAGCTTTGAAAAGTATAATGTACGAGAGTTAGTAAAAAAGTAATGCCATTTTGTTTAGGACAGGTATAATTACCGACACAAGAACATGTATCATACATCAATTTGAAGCTGGTACTCTCTGGATCACATCCCTACTTCTCCACATAGTCACCGTTTCTCTCAATAACAATGTTCCACCTTCGAATGAGAACATGTATCTATGCCTCGTAAAATTCTGTTGACTGTTCTTTGAGCCACTTCACTTCAGATTTCACTTCCTCGTCACTGAAATAATGTTTGCCTCTTAAACCCACTTTCATGAGGCCGGAGAGATGATAGTCTGAAGACGATAAATATGGTGAATAATTTCTGAAAAGAAAAATTAAAGTCTCCTATTTAAAATATGAAATGCAAAAAAAAAAAAAATCCATGCTGTTACTATTCAATTTTATATCTTAATTATCTTCTCGAATATAGATCAAGATCTGGTGATAGTGAATGTGTATATATATTTACTTTGTCGCTAATTGTTTTATTTTCGTAGTTTCCTCCGGACATACATACACCCGCCATACATACACACAACTGTCATTTATATATGTATAAATTAAGTATTCCTATCTAGTACTAATAATTATATGGTTTCAAGTAACTATCTCTATTTAATAATAGTCCTTTGCACAATTATATGGTTTCAAGTAACTAATAATAATCCTTAGTAAACAATTATAAATTTAAATGATTATTCTTAATACAAATAATTTACAGTTATATGACATCAAGTATTCTTATCTAATACAAATAACTAAAAAAAATCTTTTTGCCCATAGATGAGCTCCTAACGTACTACCACTCCGGGTCAGAGTAGACCTTGGTGTGATGGCAATAAAGGGGCACTCCCAAATCCACAGCTCTAAAGGTGGAATCTCACCATTAGATGTAATTTTCTATTATATCGAGGACGCCATCTTTTTTTTTTTTGAGGGGGGTCTTATCCGCTTGCAGAGAACAGAGACAGCATATTCTAAGCCCCGTCAACAGATGTGGTAACGAAATTGCATATACTTGATACAAGATTAATTTAGCTACCAACTAATACTAGTTCAATACTTAATTCAACACTTAAGCAAAAGCAGGTAATGTAAGAAACCTGGGCCCTTGCTTATAAAAAAATGACTTGATTCGGCATTAATTAACCCGAAAAGGGTTGATATGCCGTAAAAAACAATCAACCAACTGACCGACCAACCGACCGACCGACTTGTCCATTTTTTTTTCACCGAAGAAAAATTGAATAAAATAATTAAATAGCGCTAGTCATTTATTTTTTTCCAATTTAAAATATTTCGAACGCGAATATTCTGGTTAAATTGGTTCAAAGCGCGCGCGTGAGAGAGAGAGAGAGAGAGAGAGAGAGAGAGAGAGAGAGAGAGAGAGAGAGAGAGAGTCCCCTTTAAAATGTTATAGGAAATAAAAAATAAAAAAAGAATGAAGAACGAAGAAAAATTTGGGAGAAACAGACTGATTGATATATATATATATATATATATATATATATATATATATATATATAGAGAGAGAGAGAGAGAGAGAGAGAGAGAGGGGGAAAGAGAGAAGGAGAGAGAGGAGAGAGAGGGGCAAGAGAAATGGGCGTAAGAAAAGAAGAAGAAAAGAAGAAGAAAAGAGAGAGACGGAGACAGAGAAAGAGAGAGACAGACAGACAGAGATAGAGAGACGGGGGAAAACAGAGAAAGCAAAAGAAATGGATATAGGAAAAGAAAAGAAAAAGGATTGAAGAGAGAAAAAAATGGACAGAGAGTATGTGTGTGGGAGAGAGAGAGAGAGAGGAGAGGAGGAGAGAAAGAGATAGATAGAGAGAGAAAGGGGATGAGAAGCAAGAAAATGGACATAGGAAAAGAAGAGAAAAGGGAACGAAGAGAGAAAATGGGAGAGAGAAAGATAAATAGATAGATAGGGAGCGAGTGTGAGAGAGAGAGGGTGAGTGAGAGAGAGAGAGAGAGAGAGAGAGAGAGAGAGAGAGAGAGGGGGATAGGGGGTCACGTGATATCCCGTTCGTTTCCTTTTATTGAAAATCTATCAATTTAGTTGAGAAAGAAGTTCTTCAATTACAGAGGAGATTATTATTCTGTCAAAACGTCATTCGGCGAATCTTATCGTTCGCAGAGCGGCAGACAAGTGCTTGTTGCAGTTAATTTCGCCAATTTCGGGGGTGGGGGCGTGGGGTGCCAGCAAAAAGAGTTGTCATGTCAACCAATCATTGGTCAGTCATCTTTTTATGTTTCTCTATTGACTGAATCCTCCGCTGGGGAGAAGCAGATTGGACATCAATTTACTACTCCCCACCCCACCACACCCCACCAACCCAAAAAGGTTGCAACGTATTAATAGTTGTGTTTAAGCATATCCTTACTAGATGTATAGTAAGGATATACTTAAACACAACTATTAATATGCTTAAACATCAATATATATATATATATATATATATATATATATATATATATATATATATGCGCGTGTGTGTGTGTGTGTGTGTTGTGTGTGTATATATATATATATATATAGGGCGGTCTTTCTATCTATAGCTCTGCTGATGAGGCCTAATAGGCCGAAATGTACATACAGAGATTGATTTTTCTCGATTTGTTTAGCCTTACATTTGAATAGGTATTCCCGCCTAATTAATTAATTATTAATGAATTCATTTTCAAAATTAGGTACGACTTCAATTAAGCACATATTCTCCCAAAAATTGTCGGCTAAAAAAGCCATATCAAAACACATCGTTTGTGTATTTACTTATCATATATATATATATATATATATATATAGATAGATAGATAGATAAACGTTTTAGCTCATATTTATTATCATTGAAACAATTTTGCTACCATCGGTTTCTTGCACTGTGGCAGTCTTCAGGCAACGAAAGTGTTTATATATATATATATATATATATATATATATATATATATATATGAAAGAACAAAATGTGTTTGCACCTACAAGAGCATGCAGTATGGATGTACAGTGAGATTTCGAGGATTCCAAATAGAATCACCCCTTACTTACCAGTCAATTGGATTATCTTACACACACACACCACACACACACACACACATATATATATATATATATATATATATATATATATATATATATATATATACTAAGTTTGTGTACTCACTATCCTTTTGTACGCCTGTGCGACCTGGGTTGTATACAGACAACATCACAAGATCCTTGAGAGATTCCATCAGAACTGCCGTTGCAGGATTTTAACGACAGAGTGGTTGTCCTTTACATCAGACACCACAATACTTGAAAGATATCACCTGCCTAATATTGGTAGTT
>CM042153.1:98937649-98967649 GCA_023376005.1 Doryteuthis pealeii | reverse complement strand
ATAAAGAGAAAATATTTAGACTGAAGTTTTACATTTTTAAATTTTTGATTTAATTGAAGACGAGCGTACAGTTAATTTATCTTTATCCGAATGTACGTCACTGCTTACATTAAAATACCCTCAGGAATTGCGTACGTTTATCAATGAGTATTCAATTTATAATCAAAATCATTAATATATAAAATAAATTTTATTAAAAAATGACGTCTTCATGAAAATCAGTTAGATTTGCCTCAAAGCAGCCCATGTTATTAGAATATTTACCTCGCGCCCAACGTATGCGGGTATGACACAAGGTATTTTAATGTGGGACCACGCACGAGCCGAAGCTCATGGGATGGTGGGCGCAAAAAATGCGTCGATCCCGTCTTCAGTCCCCCACAAGGAGGGCGCCTCAGGCACTGGGCAATAAACCCAGCCCTGCCCCTTTAAATCAAGGGAGCAGGTGTTGCCTGGGTGATAGCCGTCTGGGATCACGTCGTTAATTAACAACACAGGTCCAGCAGCCGAAGCTACCGGACACACAGGCACCGAAAGTCTAGTGTTATGGCATTTGCCTCTCATCCCACTTATGAGGGCGTGTCACAAGGACATTTTTATGTGGGTCCACCCACAAGCCGAAGCTCATGGCTGGTAGGCACAAAAATGCGTTGATCCCGTCGGCATTACCCCTCAAGGGGGGCGCCTCAGGTGCTGGGCAATAAACACAGCCCTGCCCCTTTAAATCGAGGTGGCAGGTGTTGCCTGGGGGATAGCCCCCCTGGTATCAATGCTGTTAATTTACATTAACAAACACAGGCCCCCACGGCCTGTGTTATTCGTGTGTTTAAAATCCTGCGATGTGTGTTATATATCACTCAGAAATAAATGTTTACATAGTAGATGGTGTGAATAATTTGCATACCGGTTTTAAACAAAACCGTGTTTAATAAATAATTACGTGGTGTTTTTGATTTCTAATTTTATTGTTTTATTCTCAAACTTATTAAAAGCAATCTTATGTATAATCTTATATTGAAATCCATTAGAATAAAGTAAAAAATAAGTGTCATCTTTTTTGAGTTCTTATTTAATTTTATTAGTCATTTCAATTCAATATAATATTTGATTATATTAAAATGTAAATATGAGAGGGGCGCATATTATTGCTAGTTTGTGTAATAAAGTGATAATGTGAAGTTGTAATGAAATTTAGTCGAGTCAGTGCCGGTTTAAAAAATGACAGTTCGATACTTTTTGAACAGCCATTGTTGTGAAACACAGGATTCTGCAAGTGGAACACCTTCCATATTTACTATAGTCAGCTCCGTGTATTCTTTCTGGTCGTGGTGGTATCAGTGCTGTTGTATGGCTGAACCACTTGGACCTTGACGAAGCACCGGGAAATAGGTTTGATGGGGGCTGCACAAAGAATCCTGCGTGCGATCTTGAACAAATCGTGGAAACAACACCCCGCAAGGAAGGAGCTATACGGCCACCTGCCTCCTATCACACAAACCATCCGAGTAAGACAGACAAGACATGCTGGACACTGCTGGAGAAGTAAGGATGAACTCATAAGTGACGTCCTCCTATGGAAACCAGCTCATGAACATGCCAGTGCGGGTAGTCTTGCAAAAACCTCACATAGACCAGCTTTATGCGTACACTGCATACTGCCCGGAGGACCTCCCGGGGACAATGAATGATAGGGACGGTTGACGAGAGATTGTCATGGATATCCGTTGTGATACTATGGTTGAAGACGAACATGGTCAGAATAAATAAATAAATAAATAAATAAAGAGAGTAGGTTAAGGCCGGCATAAGTAAAGGGTTGGGTGGCTGACCTTTTACGAATCAAAAGATTAGGTCGTAAAGTTTAAAGAGACCTATATGCCACCATGAAATGGGACCACTTGGTGATAATATCTTAGGCACCCAGGTATTAAAAGCAAAAAGGATTTTTTTTAGGAGAAATTCTCTTTTGAAAAAATTAATGATCAACATATTGTAGACGGATTGTCTGGAAAATATTTGAGTGCTTTAATTTAAGGGTTAATGGCGACTCGAAGTCTACGATTTATTTAAGTTCTGGCCATTTGTGTGGTCCGGAGAAGAATGGTTTGGGTAGGGGAATTTGACATAATACAACTAAACTCGAGCCCTAAGTTAGTTAGAACCCGGGGATCGAAGGGTGAAGTTCGCCGTTGAAGTGTCAAGTTTGCCAGTAAGGATAGCAGCGGTAGTAGACAGTAGCAGCCAGCGAGTATCAACACACCCTTCTTCATGTGTCTTGTTTACACTTGTTGTTGTTGTTGTTTTGTTTTCAATCCTTGTGAAGCCTGTATTTCTGACTCGTGCTTAAATTCGGCCGGCACATAATTCACAACGTTGGGATCTAGACGAGTACATCTAAAGAGCAGAGTGCAGAGCAGGTCGTCTCACACCGTGCTGCTGGCATGATGATGATGATGATGATGATGATGATTTTTCTTGTTTTCCTGACTAAACTGGAAATTCGTCCCACCGGTATGACTTAAAGGCATGGCAGAAATTTAAAGAAATGAGACGCCACAGTTTCACACCCGATTAAAAGACAGTTTCATTTGTTAGATGAATTAGCCAAGTGATTATAAAAAAATATTTAACTGATGTAATGAATATGCATAAACCTGCCCCCCCCCCTTCACAGTAATATGATTGGTTGGTGTCAGCCATAAATGCAGAGCAATGTAGAGGTACAATGTCTACGACTATGACGTAGCACCAGTACTATTACTTACCTACTCGATTGTACCACGCTGTTACCGTGGCCTCACCACTCTGCTACTTCTACTAAATATATCCCTTCCCGGGACATATCAATAACAAATATCCTGATAACGATATGAAGACAAGAAGGTTCCCGAATTCGAAGAGAAGGTTCCCGAGTCCGAGAAGGTTCCTGATTTCGACAAGAAACACCTGAAGAAGGTCGGAGGGCACATCGGTCGATACGTTGTGTATAACAATAAAGATGAGGACAATAGTCCGAAAAATCCAAATAATCCAAATTATCAAGTCTCATCTCATAAATTCAGTGAAACAATCGTGGTGTACTAATAATTATTTCTAAATACTTTGCATTTATATATCTGTATCTTTTTGTTTTGTTTCTAGATTTGTAAATTGTTAGTTTAATTATTTCTTCAGTTGATTCTCTTCTTGTTTTTTGTCAATAATTCAATTCTAGTCATCTGTTATACGTCACTCGACGATAAGAGGCGCTCTTCAATAAAAGAAATAAGAATGCTGGAAGAACTTCAAACGAATTCACTGAGTGGTAAAAAGAAGAGAAACAAGACTTTATCGGATTTGGATGTGTGAACAGATTCTCCTATCCACCCACGAAAAAAAAAAAAAAAAAAAAAAAAAAAAAAACTAAAATAAAAGTCCGTGTATTTCTTTCTTTTTTGTTTTGTTTTGTTTTGTTTTGTTTTGTTTTTACGAAAGAACAGAAGCCACGCCAGCATAACAAACGAACGTATCTACAGGCCAAGCAGACATCGCAAAGAAATACAACAAAAAAGTTATTACTTTGAAACTTGGATTGAACGTGTTGAAAGAGAAGATAGAATTTTTTAAAAATAAAGTGAATTCTATATGCTAGCAAGAATATGCACCCTCTGGGCATAAGTATTTAAGTTTTAATGTAATGAAATACATCAAATTAGAAAAACTAACGAAATTAAATAGGAACGCATATAAAAAGATTAAACTTATTTTAATTATATTTCAATTGGTTTCCATATAAAAACCTTCATAGGATTGATTTTAATACGTTGGAGAATAAAACAATAATATTAGAGATCAATAACACCAAGTAATTATTTATTAAACCTGGTTTTGTTAAAACCTGTAGGCAAATTAACCACACCATATATCATGTAAACTTTTTATTTCTTAGTCATATATAACGCATAGTATTAAACGCATTAATAACATGGGCTGTTTTGAAGCAAATCTAACTCAGATGTTCTTAAAGACATCGTTAATAAATAAAATTCATTCTATGTATTAATGGCTTTGACTATAAATTAAATTACTCATTGATAAACTTACGCAATTTCTGAAGGTATTGTGACGTAGGTAGTGATGTAGATTCAGTTACAGACAGACAGCGAATTTTCATTATAATAAGATGGTTGTCGAGAGATTGTCAAGGATATCCGTGTTGCCAGCACAATCTGATGATGATGATGATATACATATTTACCCTACCGAGCAGGATGTGACACAAGGTCAATTTCTTAAGCGGGGTTTAACAGGTTTGAATTCAGAATTTTTCTTCTAGACTAGTTGTCTAAGCAAGGTTAACGAGACCAGTCTCCTTCCGCACAAGTAGGATGTGGTACAAGGTTAATTTCTTAAGTGGAGTTTAACAGGTTTGAATTCAGAGGTTTTCTTTCTTCCAGACTGGTTGCCATAACAAGATTAAAGAGTCCAGTCTGTCCTACTATTTACCCATAGCTGGAGGGAGAGCGGGTGGATGCATACCTTTCCAACGGGTATTAGCGCTATGGGAAATGCAAACAGCCTCGTCCAGGATTTAAACTTGCTTTGACGAGTCCATTTCCTACGACTCTAATGATTACACCACGCGCTGCTGCTGCTGCTGCAACGGATGATGATGATGATGATGATACATAAAAAGTAGAACTTGCCTATTGTCAGTATCAGCCGAACAGTGAGGGAGTCTATTCCCTTATCGTTAGCGCTACACACTCCGTTAACTTACAGATACGTTACCGCACAGATCAGATTACTGTGCTACTCATGCGCTGAGTTGTCGAGGATTGGCATAACTGTCTTGTCAATTATTAGTAAGTAAAGTCGGCGGAGTGGATTATAGTCAGTATCGGAATGTGAGGGAGTCTATTGCCTTTTCCCTTGCGCTAGACCAGGAAGATTGTTTTGCACCTGAGGTAAAACTCCACACCTTTATTCATTTATTTATGAATTATTTATTTATTTTTTAAAATTGAAATAGATCAATAAGTAGGCCTGAGCCTATACTAGTAGCGACCACCTCAAGCGGAGATTTAAGCAGGTTTGAATTCAGAGTTTTTTCATTCTCCTAAACTGGTTGTCTAACCCAAGTTAAAGCGCCCAGTCTGTCCTACTATTTACCCACTGGAGGAAGAATAGTTGGATGCATACGCTCCCAAGGGTATCAGCGCTATGTGAACTGTGGCTTCGTCCAGGATTTGAACTCGGGTCGACGAGTCCATTTCCCACGACTCTAACCATCACACCACACACCTCCAACTGTATATCCTTATATAAACCAGTACACCGTCGCGCTCTCCTATATTTTCTCTCTTTATGTTTTCTGAGTTCTTATTTGTATTTTATCCGTGGGGGGGGGGGGGTCATTGTAAACATCTAGATTATTTTGCCGATAAATATTGGGAAAAGGTAAATATCTAAGTATTTATGTTTTTACGCCTTTAACTGTCAAGGAAAAAACATAGCGTTGTGTTACATAATACATAGACAGCTTATGAACTGTGTACGTACTGTAGTAAGATATATTTTGAATTGAGGTTCGTTAGATTCAGAATAACGGGGATCCAGTGGAAAGTTACCCGGACGGTTACTGACGGGTAATAACCTTTTTACTTAATCTCTTGAAAAACGAGACCATATGACCTTTAGGCACCCCTTTTGCTTTGCTGATTCATTTTTTTGATCTCGATTAAGAAAGGACATTTTTTTCATTTACACCGTCAACATCCAGTTGTTTTTTAACAGACGATTTTTAGAGTTGTTTTTTTAATTATAAAACTAACCCCTAACCCTAACCCTAACAAACAACCGGATGTTGGCGGTGTAAATGAAAAAATGTACTTATGAATCAGCAAAGCAAAAGGGGTGCCTAAAGGTCATATGGTCCGAAAAACGCGCCATTAGAGGCATGGGAGAATTAGTTTTAAGTTTTACATTGTATTTACCTCGTACCCCACTTGTACGGGTTAGGCACAAGACCCTATTAACGTGGGACCACCCACAAACCGAAGCTCATGGGTGGCAGGTGAAAAATTGCGTCGATCCCGTCGGCATTCTCCCTCAAGGGGGGCGCCTCAGGCACTGGGCAATAAACTCAGCCTTGTCCCTTTAAATCAAGGGGGCGGGTATTGCCTGGGGGGATAGCCCCCTGGGATCGACGCTATTAACTTGTAAAGATCCAGGACCGAAGCCACTGGACCCCCGGCATTTTAAGTTTTACATTAAATGCGACTAGACATTCGATGAGAGCGGACGTCTCTCAGAGTCGCACTCACAGCGCAGTCGAATATGGGCTAGGTTGTTTTAAATAAAAAGACTTTTTAAGAAAAACAACAAAGTCTTGTTGCTACATTTAAACAAGAAATGACCAGCCCAAAGAAATCAACACGAAAAAGCAACCCACAGGATCAAACCGTGAAATAAGCCCTGAAGAACATGGCGGCAGACAAGTTAACAAATAGGCACAGTTCACAAGTAAGAGCCCTCATCCCATCTCTACTTTGTCTGTATGTCTCCCCCCCTCTCTCTCTCTCTTTAACAAAGAGGTATATAACAGTAAATAAGGACAGGAATCAGGGACGACAAAATGTTAACAGACCACGATTAATACTGAATAGCGAGTTCGATCCTCGCTGGATGACCCATACTTGTGACACACTGTACCCGTGGCGAACGGGTTGGGTAAATACCTACTTTTAATGTTGATATTGGGTCACTTTAATATTAAGGAATGAAACAAATATATGATCTATTAATACTCGTGTTCCTCAATTGTACGACCGTTATCATCGTGCAACCCCGTCTGGTTAAAAATGAGACCGTCCAAAGCGTCCAAGGTGAAATACAAAAATGTAAATCCTGATTATCTGGTGTTGCTTATCCGCCGAATTCTTATTTCTTATGAGTGTCGTCACCCCAGTTAAATAATGGACCATTCCGTTTTTATTATAATGAAAGAAAGGGAAGAAAAAGGATATGCTACACAGAAAAAATCTAAGAAAGAAAGAAAGTAGGGGAAAGATAGTGTGAGGAGACGAGCGCACCGAAGCGATAACGCTAATATGTTTCAATCGAGCATAATGAAAAAATAAAAAGAAGGAAAGAAAAAAAAAAGAATGAGAAAGAGTTAAATCAAGATTATTATACTTTTTACATATTGAATTATTTGGCAATAGCCCTAAAGTAAACACATCAAACGTTGTAATAATTAAATTATCCACAGGTCCTACTAGATATTATAATTCTAGTTTGGTAAGAAAGTAAAAGAAAATAATTTATTATCATTAAAATTTGGCTTTGTCTAAGTTTTGCTAAGTTATTGTCGGAAGAATATTCAATTACGAAACTACTCGAAATCTCGTGCAATCACGCTGTGTTGAAAATAATCTCATTTGAAATCAATTTCAATTTCTTGCGTGTCCATTAAGATAGCGACATTTCAAGAAATGCAATTTTATTCTCTCATCAAATATAAATGGTTAATCAAAAATGGATTCTTTACAAAAAGGAGCTAATACAATTTTTTAACGGGGACTCTCTCTCTCTCTCTCTCTCTCTCTCTCTCTCTCTCTCTCTCTCTCTCTCTCTCTCTCTCATTCCACACACACACACACACACACATATATATATATATATAAGGAGAGAGAGGAGAGAGAGAGAGAGAGAGAGAGGGGGGGGACGTTTACGTCTCGTCAGTGCGGCTCGACTTCTTTAACAGCTACCTCTAACCGGGAACGAAACCCGACAGAATTTTCGTCTGCCAAGCTCCTTACACTTACGGGAGTCAGTGACTGTCAGTTTTCGGCCGAACAATTAATTGATACATACTTACAGGATGTATGTTTTTACAATCACCAGAGAACTCAAGTCTGTAAACAACAGGCGAAGGGATTTTTTTAAGTTGGAGGAAGGAAAATATAGTACTCGATTACAGTTCTAAGAGGTATATTTATTATTATTATTATTATTATTATTATTATTATTATTATTATCTATACATTTAATGGCTGATTCATTACCGTCGGTTTCAAAGCTTTATATGCTTATCTTCTTTGTTTTTTTTTCATTAACCTTTTCATGTTCGCGAGTGAGATGTCGCAAATGAGTATGGAGTCTCTATCATAAATTGTCCGAAATCACATACGCGAAAATTAACAATGAAGATCGAAAGTACATGTACTCTGGATATGATACCAGTGTTTTCGGACAACTAATATATACACTTACTATGAGATTACTCGATCAAAACTGGGATAGAGCATGCATAAGCAAAATAACAATAGGAACTCTCATCTCTCTCTCTCTCCCCCCTCTCTCTCTCTCTCCCCTCTCTCTGTTTAGCTCAGTAAGTAAAGCATCCGATTAGGAATCACAAGGTTCCTGGTTCGATACCGGCCCTCGCCAACTGAGCGTATGAGTAGCACGGGAATCTGTGTGGTAAAGTGGGGAGCTGATAGTAGGTGTAGCGCTGCACCTCAGACGCCCAAACAATCTCCTTGGTCTAGCGCCAGTGAAAAGGGGATTGACTCCCTTGCTGTCTGGCTGATACCGAATTTAGGTCACTCCGAGGACTTCTCTCTCTCTCTCTCTATATATATATATATTGTCAATAATATGGGTGCTGTATTTGTAAGTAGACAGTGCTTAATATCATATCTAAGGTAGCGTGGACATGGAGACAACTCCTGGTTACTGACAATTTCTCGCCAATGCGATCTTCAGACCAATCGCATTGGCAAGAAATCGTTAAAGTGTTGACACCATATCGACGCTACCTTAACTTATTGAAAGCATAATAAAAAAAAAGAATAAAAAAATAAATGTAGATATATGTGATATTTCGTAGTGATCCTCGGTCCTTTGTCGGTGTAAGAAAATCAAATCAAAATAAACATGGTCGATTCAAACAGGAAGTAAATCCCTCCTGAGATTTTGTCTTTGTTACTGTTTGGTGATATCAGGGTTGACAACTGTATCCAAAAAAGTAACCATTTCATTTACAACATTTCAATTTGTGTGTTGTGTATATATATATATATATATATATATATATATATATTCAAGAAAAAATGGAAGTGAATCCGAACGTTATTCGGTGATATCTGGGTTGACCCTGTAGTTTCACGGATGCACTCGTCTGTTGCTGATGACTGTCTATTTCTATCCTGTATTTTTCATATATATATTTATATATTTACCCACTCCTCCGCACGAGCAGGATGCGACACAGGGTCAATTTTTTAAGCGGGGTTTAACAGGTTTGAATTCAGAGTTTTCCTTCTCCTAAACTGGTTACCTAGCCACGATTAAAGAGCCCATGCTACCCTGTTATTTACCAATAGCTGGAAGGAGAATTGGTTTCATACCTTTCCCAAGAGTATTAGCTGTGTTTTTCATATATGTTTCGGCCGAATAGCAAATACAACATTTTATATCAATGCTAATTATTAATGTCAACCGTACTACTACTACTACTACTACTACTAATAATAATAATAATAGTAGTAGTAGTAGGTGAGCAGGATGCGACACATGGTCAATTTTTTTAAGCATCGTTTAACAGATTAGAATTCACTGTTTTCATTCTCCAAGACCAATCACCGTACAAAAGTTAAAGAGACCAATCTGATCTACCCATAGCTGGAAGGAGAATAGTTCGATTCATGCTTTTCACATGGATAATAGCGCTATGTGAAATGCAAACAGCTTCATTCAAGATTTGAACTCGGATCGCCGTGTCTATGCCATTGACGATAACCTTTACACACGAATACCTCTTAGTAGTAGTAGTAGTAGTAGTAGTCGTAATTTGTATTTTTTGCAACCCGAGTGCCCGTTATATGTGTTACTCTCTAGTAGTGTATATATCCGAGCGACCTGAATTTCGCCTGGAGAATCCCGATTTCTGCATCGCTATTGCCTATTGTTATTTATTTAATTTTCAGCTTTACATTCGGTTTCAATCCTTCACCGGGTCTTTACCAATGACCTAGGGTGAAAGAATGAAGTGCTTTTTTTAAAATCTAGGTGCGTGGTGTAATGGTTAGAGTCGTAGAAAATGTACTCGTCGACCCGGATTCACGAAAATTTCCATAATTTTTAATTATAGTGATCTTCAAGGTTTTCCAAGGGAGATCATAATTTTTTTCTTTAAATTTCTTAATTTTAAAACAATTACCAAAAATCAGGGAATTGTCAAATTTTAATGAAATTTTCACCAAATTATTTTCCCACGACTTAATTTTATAAGATTAGCTTATTTTATTAAAGAAACTTGAAAAAAATTTTTTTTTTATCAATTCAGAATGTGTGTGTGCGTGTGGGGGGGGGTCACCTTTGACTATTTGAAAAAAAACATCCTGGTCCCTAATTTTTACATTTCTTGAAAGATCATATCCTGAAGAATATATAGAAAAATAAAAAAATAAAAAATATAAATTCAATACCCTAAAAAAGTGATTTTAAAATTTAAAAGTTATTTTCTTAAAACTCAAAAAATAAACAATATAGCATGTTTTTTTTCGTAGTTTAAATTTTTCTTCTTCTTTAAATTGAGGAAAAAAAAAAATTATTTCATCTAAGTTAAATTGAGTTTTTTACTATCTTAAAAATTTCAGGGTCAACTTTACATGTCTGTCAATATTTTTAAAGAACAACACCCTCTGGTTAAAAATGAGACCGTTTAAAGCGTCCAAGATGAAATGCAAAAATGTTAACAGACCACGATTAATACTGAATAGCAAGTTCGATCCTCGCTGGATGCCCCATACTTGTGACACACTCTACCCGTGGCGAATGGGTTAGGTAAATACCTACTTTTAATGTTGATGCTGGGTCACTTTAATATTAAGGAATGAAACAAATATATGATCTATAAATTAATACTCGTGTTCTTTTACTATCTGGTTAAAAATGAGACCGTCCAAAGCGTCCAAGATGAAATACAAAAAAATGTAAATCCTGATTATCTGGTTTCGCTTATCCGCCGAATTCTTATTTCTTATGAGTGTCATCACCTCAGATAAATAATGGACCATTTCGGTTTTTTTATTATAAAGAAAGGGAAGAAAAAGGGAAGAAAAAGGATATGCTACAAAAAAAGTAAGAAAGGAATAAAGAGAGTAGGAGAAAGCGCATGGAAGCGATAACGCTAATATGATTCAATCGAACAAAATGAAAAGATGAAAAGAAGGAAAGAAAGAAAGTGTGAGAAAGAGTTAAATGAAGATTATTATACTTTATACTTAATATCTCTTAAGTAAACATATCAAACGTTGTAATAATTGAATTATCATACTGTGGTATATCCACAGGTCCTGCTAATTATTATTATTATTATTATTATTATTTAACCCTAGCAAGTTTTTAACACCAGCATTAGCTAGTGTTTTTTAACTGGAGTCTAGGTGACAGCAAGTCTTCTCAGGTCTCCAATACTTTTCTGATTATTCAATTCGATCTAAACAATGCTGTTATCTGGACAGTCTGGATTTTTCTCTAATTTTCAACACCCTTGGGGATCGTTTAGAAGGCACCAACTTGGATGGGTATCACTTTTATCCTCATGCATAAATTCTTTTTTTATCTCCTCTTCAAACACAGAATTTTGTGACACAAGGGAGGTAACTCTTAATTTATTTTAAAGAGTTACAGCCCTTGCAATAGAACTACTATAATATATTTAACCCGGAGATATTTTCTTTTGATCAAGCTTAGTTTAGTTGTGGCACAAGGATAGATATATGAGACACCCAGTGATAATCAAACTCACCAATAAGGATCCCTCACCGTACTTTGATAATTATCTTTCTAAGTCTTTAAAGAAAGCGTAGTTAAGTTTTAAATTTTTACTGCTCTGCTAAGCACTTTTTATTTAGCTAATGCTTTTTAAATGATTGTGTGTCATTATCTGTTATATATATATATATATATATATATATATATAATATATATATATATATCCAGTTTTGGAGGTCTGGAAAATGAGGAGGACCCCTTTATCACCATTGCTCCTAGGTCCACTCTGACCCAGACTGATAGTTCCTGTTAGGGTCCCATCTATGGGTTGAATAGAAATAAATGTGTTTGAAAAAATTGAGTATCGATCAAGAATGAATAAAACAAAGATGTTAGGGCACGATTTATTTATCCTCAACTGAAACTTACTCTTCCATCACTCCCGTCTTTCATTGCTAAATCTTCCTAATTTAACTATTTAGTTAAAATAGGAAGTAAAGAATAAAAATTACAGTTATTTCTTCTTGTTAATGGATTTCTTTTAAGATTTATCCCTGAGATTTTTGCTAATATTCATTAAGATAAAACCAAACAATTAGAAATCAATAATACTAAGCACATTTATTAAAATCAGATTTTTTATATCAATATGCAAATTAGCCTTCCCATTCACACTGTAAACTGCTATTTTGTAGTATATATAAATACAATTGCATGTTATTAGTATGTAGATATGGTCAACAGTGGCTTCGGTCTCTGGACCATTGATATAATTAATGGCGTCGATCCCAGGGGGCCATCCCCCCAGGCAACACCTGCCCCCTCGATTTAAAGGGGCAGGGCTGGGTTTATTGCCCAGTGCCTGAGGCGCCCCCCTTGAGGGGGAATGCCGACGGGATCGACGCAATTTTTCACCTGCCACTCCATGAGCTTCGGTTTGTGGGTGGTCCCACGTTAATAGGGACTTTGTGCCTGACCCGTACAAGTGGGGTACGCGGTAAATATCATGTAGATATGGTCAACAGTATTAATAATGTTAAACAATTTTATTGATAATTGAGGTTTAAATAAAAATAAAATCCTGGAGAATATGACATAAATAACAAAGAGAATTGTGACTTGTATAGTAATATAGTTTCGGTTACAGACAGAAAAACACACAATCTCTATTATAATAAGATTCAAAGGTATCCTAGGTAGGACAATAAACTGAATTCACTTGGTTCTTCAGGGATGGGGGGGGGGTTGAAATCAAAAGGAAAAACTTTTAGTCAAACCTCTCTGATAAAATAAATAGACTATTCTTCCTAGCTGTAGCTGTGTCAGTACTACTGCATGGCTGCACCACTTGGACAAATCAAAATATTGGAGAAAAAATCCCAGATAGGAACTACACAAGGATGCAGCACCCAACAAAAAGCAGCTGTATGGCCACTTACATCCTATCACACAAACCATCCAAGTAAGACACTTCTGGAGAAACAAGGACGAAATCTCGAGTTGGTCGCCCACATTGATCAGCTCACTGCTGATTCTGATTGAGACGTCCTGCATTGTTGGTTTGTGATTAACAACACAAGACGTTTCTTTGGTGATTTCACGTTTTTATTGAGCTCTTGTATCCGGATCACTCAGCCGCGCTTGTGTGAGAATCTAGCCAACCACTATTGCGTCTTCAACCTTCGACGGCTAGCTAGAAACTGATTAAAACTAAACTCCCTCTTACGCTTGCCTGGCAAACAGGAAGAAAAGGTGAAAAAGGTGTTAAGGGCCGTCAATGAAAATTCTCTACACTAACCGTGCATAATTAACAGGGTACCCATCAATTATGCAATAAACACAGTTCTAAATAACAAAAGTCCAACCCCTCAACATCGCGGCAGGGTGGTGTCAGAGCTATGCTGTTATGAACTTAAGTTCCTGGTAGGGTCCCCCAAGGAGGTCAGGTCTGGCACCCAGAAGTATTAGGGCCACAACCTGGTCAAAAGGTGATAATGCCAAGAGGCATTTACACCGGAAACCAATGGTTACTTTTGGTCTTCATGTCATTGTGTCTGCTGGATAATTTGGGGGACTGCTTGCATATTAGTTCATTTATAAAAACACTCCTCTTTGGACTATGCATTAGAAATTCTTCTGCAAATTATTTCCAAATCACCCCAAATAACACATAACTAGTTCTAGTCAAATAGGAGCGCAATAATAAAATTGAGAAATAAAGAAAGTAAATATTGGTAAATTTGGTCATTTTTGTTTAGAAAATAGAAATTCTGCCCTTTTACCTACCTCTACTATTTGCTTCATATCTTTTTTCACCCTCAGAAGATTAAAGAGGATTTTGGATATGTTTTTCTACAATAAATAAGCTTTCCAACGATACCAAATTTAGCTTGACTTTTTTTATTTCCGGGTTGGGCCCCAAAATGAGCTACTTCTACTGGACTAAACTTCCTATTCCCATGATACATTTTTAATGGATGGAGCTGGTTCAACCCACCCCGGGTGAATACTGTCACAAGACTATGACAATCATCTGGAGGTTGCAGGTTCAATCCGGACTACAGACAAAAATAACAATACTTAACATAGCTTAACACTTTTACTCAGTCATGGTTAACAGAATGAGAACAAATTATCCCAATGGATTAAATAAAAGGTTTGGTTTGAAGTCCCATGAAGATTTCTCAATATGATGAAGATTTAACAAGAAACACATGAAGAAAGCTGGAGAGCACATCAGCCAAATCGTTGTGTGTATAACAATAAAGATGAGGAAAACAGGCCCAAAAAATGTAAATACAATTTGAAAATATAGTAATTACTGTGGCAATCTTCATACATCTGCTTTTAGGATTTGGTCAGGAGAGCATGCAATATCCTTGTGTAATTCCCAACTAGCTTTTAGCATTAGGTGAGGCACCAATGGTGTAATGGTTACCATCGTAGAAAATGGACATGGTAACACAAGTTCAAATCCTGGACAAGATTTGTTACATTTCAGAAAGTGCTAATACCCTTGGAAAAGGTATATATCCAACTACTCTCTATAGGTAAATATTAGGGCAGACTGGGCTCTTTAACCTCTGTATGGCAACTGATTCAGAAGGAAAACTGAATTCAAACCTGTTAAACTGTTTTATAAGTGTGAACTTGTGTCACATCCTGCTTGTGCAGAGGGATTAGTTAATACTTATGTGAAATGCAAACAATCTCATTCAGGATTTGAACTTGGGTAGTTGAGTCCACTTTCCACCATAAACAGTTGATGTACAAACGTAACATAATGGGGGGGGGGGCATAAATGTAACGAGTAAATTAGCACAGGAAGGTTTTTAGAAGGAAAATAAGAATTATATATAAATTAGGATGGAAAACTTTAAGGATGAATCACCATAAGGTCATGTGACATTGTTTCTATTGGTCTAAAAGTGAGACGTGGCGAGTTTTGTTTCACAGCATATCAATCTCGGTGGGTCATTTAATGCCGACAAAGTTTTGATATAAAGTCATTCTTAATGGATACTCAATTTTTTTTAATAAACTCATTTCCTATTTAACCCATAGATAGGACCCTAACAGGTACTACCACTCCGGGTCAGATTGGACCTGGGAGCAATGGGGATGAAGAGGTAATCCATATTCCTCAGACTTCCAGAACTGGAACGTTACCATCAGATAGAGTTTAATGTCATTCCCAGGACATAAAGACCTTCAGACATTGCCTTCTAGCACATATGATAAAAAGGGTTGGTGCTTTGTGTTATTACTAAAAACGCAATGTCAAATGGCACAAGGCAAGAAGATGTCTCCCAGGCACACCTAGTTGTTTTCCAGACTCCAAACATACAGGAATTGTCAGTCAACTCAGCATCACTCCAGCAACCGGATTCAAGCCTTCTCTACATAGCACAGAAGATGAGATAAGTATACAACTATTATTTTAATATTAACACATTCATCTCTCTATTCCGACATAAGACCCATAATGAAAGATAGAGATATAGATAGAGAGAGAGAAAACAAAGTCTGATTAAAAGAAGAATATTTTTTTTTTATTTCATAATTATACAAAATCTGAAATATTTTTCAAATATTTTTTTAAAATGAATTTAAAATTTTTTTTGTTGTTGTTAATGATTGCACAGGAAAAGTCACAAGTGTAGTCCCTTTTAAAAAATCACATGAAGGAATGATACAATATTCATATATATATATGTCTACATGAGGTGTCTAGGGACGACGTTGATTAAAAAAAAAAGAGACAAAAGGAGAAAAAGAGTAAACAACTCAGAATGGCACAAGGATCAGAAAAATAAATCTTATTTTTTTTTATAGGAATGATGATAACAACATGTGTTGGAATTATATCATTATTATTTGGAATCCTCTCCCCATGGTCCTGTGTCACACACAGCATAATATAGGTAAATAACCCATATTTTGATTTGGAAAAAAAAAAAAAAAAATTAAACATTACTAGCAATAATGTTGTCATTATTATTAGTGCTAATAATAAACTAGCAATAACTATTCATTTGTATCATTATTATTATTAATAGTAGAATTAATTTAATAATGATAACAAAAGATATGAAAATCCACTTGGTACTTATTGGCGGCAAGCAGAAAGGCAGTGGTAAAGATAAGGATTTGAAATTTAAATTGAAATAAAAGAAAATAAATTTTTCTTTAAATATTTGGGAATAGAATTTTTTTTTTTTATAGAGAAAAAAAGAAAGCAAAAATAAATGCTAGACATTCAGGAGGGGGGGTGATAGAAAGAGAGAGAGAGAGAGGATGAGAACAAAATTATAGAGAGTAAAAATGAAATAAAGGGGAGGAGAGTAATCTACCTCTCCTTTGCGTATATTTGTTTATCGATTACATAACAAATAATCCATAAATGAAACAACAAACTTAGATGAAGCATTGTCAATTAATTTTGCAAAGAATATTTCTTTTATCTTAATTTCACTCGCTTTTTATCACTACTCTTAGTCATTGTCAGTAAATAGCACAGATTTTGGGGGAAAAAAAAAACCCAAAACTTTCAAGTCTCAATCTTTATTTTTGATTTCCAATCCTTATTCATACCAAGAGAATAATAGGAGTCTGAAAGTTTTAAAAAAAAAAAAAAAAAAAAAAAATTGTCTGATTGTATTTAAAAAAATTCTTTATTTCTATTTTACTTATATTTTAATGTTTTCTATATTCCAATTTTTTTTTTAAGCGTTATCAACCATTAATATTAATTTTAACTAATATTTTCTTTCATCTTTACTATTTCTGATTGCAGATCCAAGTTAACTTTGATAAAAATCAACTAATAATTAAAGAAAATCCTAGTTAAAATTAATCATTTTTGGTCAGAGATCATTTGACTACCATCCAAGGGGGTAGTAACCTCTCCCCCCCAAAAAAAAACCCCAACAACACAAGGACGGTTCTTATATAAGCATCTACAATTACAATGTACAAAGAAAAACATAAATGTCAGATTTAATTTAACACTATACATACAACCAGAGGCACACAAACACGCATTTAGTAACGTGTAAAGACTGTACACAACAGTGTGTAGATTTTTCTGCTAAGCAGTAGAACATATTCTGACACACGACAGAATAACGTACTTAGATAGCATGTTGGTGTATAGCATGTACAGTCTGCCCTGATGAAGGGTAAAAACTGTGCCTGAAACAGTACAAGTCATGTGACAAACAAGAATGTAGTGTAAACTTGTGTTGCACCAAATTGCAACGGTGCTGAATAGAGGTATTACATCCTCTTGTCCATTTTTAAAAACACTTAACTAATGATCCTAAAGAGAGGGACTCTTTTTCATTCTTTGGTGAAGGATTTTTAGCAAAGAGATTTTTGTACCCGTCTTTAATAAAAACTGGCCTCTATTCATTCATAACGTTTGACACATCATACTGTCCTTTAATCTTCTTTGCATGCAAAGGATACAGAGATTATTCTTTTATTTAAATTTAGCCTACATGGGGGAGGGGTGCAACATTTGACACCCATGCATTCAGTAGGTTTAAAAGAATAAGACTTAGCATTTTAACCCTTTAAAACTGAGCGTCCAGTATTTGTGCAGCTAACTTTTTTTTTTTTTTTTTTTTTTTTAATTTGGCGGAATAGTCTATTGTCGTTATCAGACGGACAGCAAAGGATTCTATCTCCTTTTCACTAGCACTAGACCAGGAAGATTTGTTTTTTTTGCATCCAGGATGGAGTGCCACACCTACTATCAGCTCTCTAATTTACCACAAAGTTCCAAACTGTGCTACTCATGCACCGAGTTGGTGAGGGCTGGTATCAAACCCAGATCCTTCTTGTTCTTAAATTGTAGAAAATGTTTTTACCAGTTATTTAACAGCATGTAAAGCGGTTAACAGATTACAACATTTTACATTTTCAGCTGTTTTCAAGCTAGGAACCCCAGGGTAGAGAGGCTTACGGTGATGGGAGGCCCAGGGTTTTAAAGTGACAAAGTACTTTTCATTTTTAGTTTGACATTTACATGTGGTTTCTTTTTTACTTAAAATAAGTTTAGTAGTATTATTTTTTTATTCATTAAAAAGGCAATGTAATAAAAAAAAATAAAAAAATGTGCAGATCAGGAGGAGAGAATTTATTGAACCAAGTTTTTTTTGTTTTTTTTTTGTTGGTGGGAGGATAAACAAATAAATAAAAATTTTCCCAATTGCCTTTTTTGACAAAGGAATGTGGTGAAAAACTAATTCTAAAAAAAATTAATTTTTATAAATTCAATACCTTTTTTGTATTCATTAAATAAAATTATTTAATATCAATAATATCCAGCCCTTTTCTGTTTTGTTTGAAAATTTGACAACAGAATTACAGGCAGAGAACCAGAATAAATTTGAAGCTGAATTTGAAAATAATATTTGGGTGAGAAAAAATAACATTTTTCATTTGTAATTAATTTATTTTTTTTTTTTAATAATTTTCAAAAATTAAATTTAAAGATTTCTAATTTTTTCATCCAAAATATTGAGCAAAATATATTCTCTAATAAGTACAGAAAATAGAATTAGATTAATATTAGGAAAAGAAAAAAGAATTTATGAATAGAATGCTTTGTAAAAAAAGAAAAAATTTGGTATAAAACTAAAGAAAAAAAAAATTAATTTCTCATACCAAAGAAATATAAAGTGAAAAGAAAAAACTAAAAAAAAAAACTAAAAAAAAAACTAAAAATTTTTTTTTGTGGTAAGCAAAATATATTTTTCATTGAATACAGAAATTGAAAGAAATTTAGAAAAAGAAAGACAATGTTTCTTATTAAATTAAATAGAAACTTTATAGTTCAGGTCAAAAGTGCAGTAAGAGTAACCTAAAGACGTACATTTTTAGACCTTATTTCTACAATGAAAGTAACCTTGGGGAACAAGAAAAGTTTTGGTAAACAAGCCAGGTCCATTTAACCAAACTTATCTTGTTCCCCACAAATGATACCAGCATTTGAAAAAAAAAAAAAAAAAAAAAAAAAAAAAAATTCAACTTCAGGTTACCCTTACTGCACTTTTAACCTGGTCTATTAAAACCTGTAGAAACAGTTTTGATAAATTTTGCTATATAATGAATGTTTGGCAACAACGACCAGAAGTTCATCCTCATCATCATCATCAACGCTGCCTGAATGAATCATCCTTGATTGTGCAAAAAAAAACAAAAAGCTTTCCACTGGCATTTTTTTTTTCCCGATCCGAGATCGTTGTCTGTCTGTTTGCCTCTTTTCCTTCTATCTTTCTTTTCTTTCAGCAGATGAATATGTAATGAATTTATGACCCGCCTTGCAAAAATTAATACCAGCAACTTTATTACGCCCCACGGTTATCAAGGTCTTTCACTTTGTAGATACGGACCAACCAGTGCTCTGTAGTGTAGGCCTCTTCCAAAACGTCCAATTCAAAATCTTTGTTGCCAATTTCTGCATTGCGAACTCTATCGTAGCCAGTGGGCTTACCTGAAGAAAAACAAAACAAAACATAAATTAAATCATACATAATAGAGAAGAAGGTAAACAATTATCTATGAGGGAGATTCAAAAATTATCCGCACTCTTGCAGAGATGCTGATAGTGATGCATCCTGCATCACTGATGCATAAAAATCTAAAAGGATCCAGAAAAATCATATCCATGCATCCCAGTGTTTTTTTTTTTCTCCCCCCACCATTTCCAGTTAACTGTAAATATATTTCAATATTTTAGTTTTTAATTTTAGTTGGGACCCATCAAATTTCCTGGGGACTCATTCAAATCAAATCCGTGCGTCCCAGGATGCACTAAATTAAAAAGCTATCAGAATCACTGCTCTTGTTAGATGAAAGTTAAGCTCATAATGGATGATTTGATAGGCAGAACCATGACTGATCTGCAGAGAACAAGCTACTTAATTGATAAATCACTGATACGCTATTACCATTTCTTGAGCTTGTTGAATCTTCTCTTCAGTGGCAGAGGTTGACAAGCATCCTGTTCCCTTTCCATGCACCAGGTTTGTCTAGTCACTTTTAAACTTCTCTATCCACTCATATACACTTCTATGCAATAGTTCACTGCCCCGTATTGTGCTAAAAGCACCTGATGAATTTCAGCCCCTGACACTCCTCCTGACCAGAGAAATCAAGTCACTTCCTTGGTGCATACTGATAGTGGAGCGGCCATGTTTACACTGTAAAAACAGCAAGCAAAATGGCACGATCAGGCTCAAACTTTGATTATGTGACCACAACCGTTCCAACTATAAGCACGCACGTGTAGAATGCAGTGTGACAATAATAAAGATATGCTATAGTGAAAGTGCAGATAATTTTTTACTCTCCCTCATATATCAAGGCTTCTCAAAGTGGTCCATATAGACCCCCGGGGTTGAATTTAATAGTTTGCATGTTTGAGGAGAGAAAAAAAAAAAAAAAAAGAAAAAAAAAGAAGAAGCAAAGAACAAGAAGGAAGATCATTTTTATTTGATAAGTATCTGTAAGGATTATGTTCCTTATTTGCCATAGTTCTTCTGTTAGTCACTAGGTGGCATGACAAGCAGCTTAGAAAAGAAGAGTCTGTATTATTTGTCTGAATTTTTTAGATGAGCCTTGATAATTTGTATTTAGATTTTTTTTTTGGACTTGTCTTCATCTTTATTGTTATATATACAACGTTTCGGTTTATGTGCCCTCCCGCCTTCTTCAGGTATTTCTTGCCGAGTTCAGAAAGGTCTCCAGTTCCACAAGAAAAACCTAAAGAAGGTTGGAGTGCACATTGGCCAAAATGTACTTTATTTAATAATAAAATGAGGACAATAATAATAAATAATAATAATAATAATAATAATACAAAACAAAAAACAAACATGAAAGGATATAAAGAACCAGCATGTTCAGTTTGTAATAAACTCAGCACCAGTGGAGGCGACCAACTGTTTTAAAAATATCTTGTTAGTTTAGTGAAACTGTTTTCATTTAATCTGGTTAATCGACTGATGAAGAAGATAGAAGCACAATATTTTCTTCCCATTTTTTGGGGGTGTGGGAAACAAAACCCGAGGGCGTGAGGGGGGAGGGCGAGGGGTACTTACCAGATTCTGTGTATACAGATCCAAACTGGTAGTAGCACATCTTATACATAAGGCAATTAAGAAGAATAGGAGATCCTTCTTTATCAATTCTGAACTCGCCCTGAGGGGTGTAGTAATCAGCTTCCTTAATGTGGGTACCTTTCTCCGTACTACCACCAATCCTCACCATCCACAAAAATTTGTTTATATCTGAAAAAGAATCGAAAAAAAAAAAAAAAAAAAAATGGTCACCCAATTTGAAGAGAAAGTGGATTATGTAAAAAGAAAGTGACATTAGGTTTAAGTTCAATCGCTGTCAAAGAAAAGGGATTGATTTTAATAGCATGTTAACAAATCTAGGGTTATTTTATGCCTAGAGGTTAGGGAATTGTGTTCATTGTACATTTATATAGTATAGTATTTATTCTAGATTTCCACAATATAATGTTAAAAAAAAAAAAAAATTACTGTCACACAAGATAAAAGTTATCTATCTATACATATGTAATGGGCACTTGAAGTGTATGTATATACGGATGAAACTACTAAAGTAAAACGACGAGAAAGTAAATATATATACACATTAAATATCACTGGTTCTTGCTTTTTGTGCAAAAATTATGAAGATTTGATTTATATTCAAAGATATTTAAAAATTACAATATACATAGAAATAGCATTGAAATTCTATTTAAAAATGTCCAACATTTGTACAACTCAAAAGTGAATAAATCAATAAACCAGGTATTTTTGCACCTCCCTCTACCCAGGTGACACTAAGTAGCTACTTCTATTATATATATATATATATATATATATATATACACACACACACACACACACACACATTTTAATGGCATGTCAACCCATCTAGGGTTATTTTATGCCTTGAGGCTAGGGAATCATGTTTATTGTACAATTATACTTCATTTTTCAGTAGTTGTTTAAGAGTTTTTTTTTTGCACACAGTTAAATGATATCAAGTATTCCTATCTAATAGAAATAATTTGCACACAGTTGTATAGCTTCAAGTAATTATTTATATTTAATAATAATCATTTGTTTGCACAATTACATGGTTTCATGTAACTAAAAATAATCCCGAGTAAACAATAATAGCTTAAAGTAACTTAATTCAAATAATTTGCACAGTTATATGACATCAAGTATTCTTATCTAATACTAATAATTTTAAAACAGATCTATTGTGACCCACAATGTGTGCATGCATATATATATATATATATATATATATATATATATATATAAGCAATGCCTATGACATTTTTTAATGAGATTTTGCTATAACAAATATATTAATAAAATATAAATTGATATAAGATTTTAAAATTATCAAAATTAATCCAATACTTTTTTTTAAATATAAGCACTTGAAGTTGGAAAAACTAGATAAAGAAAAAAATAAATAAATAAATAAAAAAATAAAATAAAAATTTAAAAAAATAAAATAAAAAAAAGGTCCATATTTTCCAGAAATGATTTGTGTTTTCATTGACAAATCCCATTTACAGAAAAAACTATTCAAAATAAAGCAATGAGATTTGATATATATATATATGTATAATTTGCTGGTAAATATCATGGAATCATTTAAAAAATGTCCAAAAGGAAGGAGAGAAAACAGAAGCCCTAGCAGGCACTACTGTTTGTGTGCAATTAGTGCACCAAAGATTGTCACTCAAGGATTGGCCTGCTCAGCCAATTGCGCAGATGCAGATAAAAACTTTTATCTTTTGGACACAACTCCATTGTCCTTAGTGGACGGAAGGATGCCAACCAATTAAAAAAAAAAAGAAGACATAACTCATCACTTGGGATTCTTGATAAACTTTTATATAAATCAATTTCATTTGATATTTGACACAATTTTATGGGTTTATAGGAATTTTATAAACATTTTATGGGTTTATAGGAATTTTATAAACATTTTATGGGTTTATAGGAATTTTATAAACATTTTTTCAGGTGGAGCACAATAAAAATAAAAGTAATGTCTGTAATTTGATAGTGTATAATATTTTTACTATTTCAAGATGCATAACAGTAAATCTTAATATGTCTGTGTTATGTGCAAGACCTAATGAAATCTAGACTTACTCCCCTTGATCAGTAAGGGTTTGATGGGAACCTGGAAGTGGGGTTTCCACTTTTGGATTGGGGTTCATGCTCAGTGGACACATGCACAACACGGTTGAGCTAATTAAGTCCCTTTTAGGGTAGAAACATTCTCTACCCTGTGTTAAATAAAACCTTGTTAATTTCCAAACAACCTGGTCTTGCATTTTTATTCAGTCTTCCATATTTTAATTGTATATAAAAACATAACAGTCTGATGTCAAACTCCTCAACACTAATACAAATTTAAAAACAAACATTTCTTACCGTCCGATGAATAACCCGTCAAACCTCCAAATATAACAAGAACATAATTAACATCAAGTTCTCGCATAATTTCATACGCTTTGTCTTCCGACGACGCCATTGCCTGCAAAGAGGGAACAAGAAATTTAGAGAAAACAGAATCAGACTAATTTGTATATCAGGTGCTGCTGCCAAAAACTCCAGGGAATTTTGAATTGTTGGTTGATTTGTCTTATGGCATATCAGCCCCCCCCCCTTTTGGGTTCATTTAATGCTGAATCAAGTCATTTTGATAAACAAAGAATTCAGTTTACTTACAGTACCTGCTGTTGCTTAAGTGGTCAACCAATTAAGTATTGGACAGGCTCATCACTGCTTAACTTTGCTGATCTAGCGAGAACCAATTGTTTGTTTGATTGTTTTACGGCATATCAACCCTTTCTGGATCATTTAATGCTGATTCAAGTCATTTTGATAAACAAAGGATTTGGGTTACTTACAGTACATGTTATTGCTTAAGTGGTTACCTCAGCGAACTTTGAATTGTGTGTAAAAATCTATACATACAACCTTTTGCCATTATCTTTTGTAAACAGTAGAAACAGCTAAGAACTATTTTAATGGACACAATAGAAAGTTTTATTTAACATCTTGCATATGTTAACAGTGTGTGGCCATATTTGAATTGTTCTAATAAAAAAAAGGAAGAAGTTGTTATTCTGACAGTCAAACTGGAATACATTGTTGTTATTCACTAGGATTTGTTAAAGCAACTTGTAACAATCATATCTTAGTAACAAGAGCTGATGGAGAAAAATTGATGAATATGAATAATTTTTAAACAGATTTATTTGTTCCATAGAGTGGACCTGGGAGTAATGGCAATGAAGAGATACTCTACACTCTCTAAAACTGGAACCTCACCATTCATACCCAGGACACCCTCTGTAGGGTATGTATACAGTATACTCTAAGCCCCGGCAAAAGGGTGGAAGTTTAAAATCAGTGACCAAACATTAGCCTAGAAAAAATTCAAAAAAATCTGAGGCAGCAAATTCTAAGTTTCCCCATATATAGAAGAGAGAGGAAAAAAAAAAACAAAAAAAAACGGGGCAGGGGTTGTCTTGTTTACTTACCTGACCAACTCTTGATATGTGCGTATTATTCCACGTATTGTTATCCACTAATATCGTCCGATTTGCCATTGCCGTAATTTGATAACCGTAATCCCACCATGACATAACTTTGGCATCCTGCAGGGAGAAAACAAAAAAAAGTTTAGAAAAAGGTTTCAGTTTTAAATGAAAAAGAAACTTTAGAGTAAAAATTAAGCCCCAAAAGCTAAAATGTTCAAGTTTAAAATGATTGATTTTAACAGTAGGTCAAACTGTCTAGGGTTATTTAAGTCCAGAGAATATTGAATTGCATTCATTGTTCATATTTACATTTTTGGTGCAATTGTTTCTTAAAGATTTTCTTTTTTTAGAACAAGGTCTTATTTGAATAGGAATAACTTTTAAAATGGATCTAGTTGAGCATTAGATCGTACTCTAACAGAGTCGACTTGGGTGTAATGGCAAGGACTCCACACTCCAGAGAATCGGAACCACCCCATCAGATGCAGTTTAGTGTCATACACAGGACACCCCTTTTTGGGAAATCTTACCCCTCTACAGGGGGATACAGTCAGCATATTCTAAGTACCACCAACAGAATGGAAGCTTAAAATAAGATGTATTTTATGCATAAAATTTTGTCAGCTATTAAATATTCCTTATTGAAAAATTAAACAAACTGAGAATATATATATATATATATATATATATATATATATAATATATGTATGAAGATACCATACATCATATCAGTCACAACCTCCTTTGGTCAGTTTAATTATTTTACAGCATATTGACCATTTTTGGGCCATTTAATGATGAATCAAGTCATTTTGATAAACAAAGGACTCAGATTACTTACTGTACATGCTGTTGCTTAAATGGTCAACTAATTAAGTATTGGACAGGCTTATCACTGCTTAACTTTGATGATCTAGCGGGAACCAGTGCTTTCATCATGACTTGGCCATAATTAACACAACCTGATGTCACTAGAGAATGAGTTTTGTTGATATGATTATCTGAGATATCACAGAGCCTCACCATCAAATGCAGTTTAGTCTCATACCCAGGACTCACCTCTTGGAAAGGGGGAGGGGTCGTCTTAACCCTCTGAAGTGAGGGAGTAAAAAGCATAAAGAGGATAAGTTAGAGAATAAGTTAGAATGGAAGAGAAATTGAAAGAGAAAGAATGTTTGTGGTGATGTAAAAAAAAGGGAGAAGACTGAAGTATAGTGATTTACTAAGCTTAACTTAATTGTGGCACAAGGCCAGAAATATGGGGCACCCAGTGAGAATCTAATCCACTAACAATAGTCTGCTAGTCATTTTTTTTTTTTTTTTTATAGAATTGGTGTAAATATGAAACCCAAAAATTGTAGCTTACTTCAGGTGTATTGTGTCGCAGCCAATAATAGGCTTCTCTGAAATCATCAAATATAATCCTGCCTCCATCTCCTGCTCTTGCTGATAAAACAATGGAAGGACTTGAATACGCTTCTGACGTAACCCAGGTGCAGTGGAACGTGTACATTATAAGGAAAGTGGTGATCATTAATACAACACCAGATGCAATCTGAAAATAAAAAAATAAAAAATAAAAAAAAATTAGATACAGAAGAGAGAAAATCAAAACCATTTTTTGTTCTGGTGGCAAATACACTGAAATTTTTAGATTTAATACTAAAAAAAGTGTGTGTTGCAATGGTTAGAGTCATAGGAAATGGACTCATTGACCCAAATTCAGATCCTGGATGCGGCTGTTTGCATTTCACAGTGTTAAAACCCTTGGGAAAAGGGTGCATCCAATTATTCTTCATAGTAGGGTAGACAGGACTCTTTAACCTTTGATACATAACCAGTCTAGGAGAAGGAAAACTGAATTCAAACCTGTTAAACTCTACTTAAGAAATTTACCTGTGTCATATCCTGGTTGTGCGGAGGGGTTGGTGTGTGTGTGTGTATATATATATATATATATATATATATATATATATATAAAATACTAAAAACGCACACCTTCAGATTAACTTTTCACCAATGTCTCAAAACTGTCCCAAAAAACAATCCCGAAAAAATTAAAATTTTTTTATTATTATTCATTGTTTTTAGTAATATAAAAAAAAACTAATCTAAAGAATTAAATTGAAAATAAAAAATAAAACTTCTCTAAAGATTTTTTTTCCACACGAATAATTTTTAAACAGATCTATTTGACCCACAGATAAAACTCTAAAAAGGTACTACCACCCCAGATCAAGTTGAATCTGAGAGTAATAGCAATGAAGGGATACTTTACACTAACCAGAACTCAGGACCAAAAGCCTCATCATCAGATGCAGTTTAATATCATACCCACAACACACCCCTTTTTATCTCTCAGAAGATAGTTGATGTATTTAAGCATTGCTGACAGAGCAGCAGTTGACTGCCAGAGTTCAAATCCAGAATGAGTTCTTGCATTTTCCTTCATGTTTATGCTCTGGGAGAAAAGCCATAATCAATGTCTTCCCACCTATGAGTAAATAGCAGGGTAGACTGGGATCTTTAGCCTTGGTATAGAAACCAGTCTAGAAGTAGGAAAACTGAATTTAAACTGGCTACACAAATTATTTGGACTATTGTCTTCATCTTTATTGTTATCTCCACAATGTTCCCGAGTTCGACAAGAAGGTTCCTGAGTCTGACAAGAAACACCTGAAGAAGGCCAGAGGAAGGCACATCAGACGAAACATTGTGTAGATAACAATAAAGATGAGAACAATAGTCTAAATAATCCAACTTATCTAGCCTCATCTCAAAAATTCAGAGAAATGGCTACACTATGTAAAAAGACCCTGTGTCATACTATGGCGGAGGAGGGGCTTTACAGGTTGCCATAGTAGTATTGTATTTTTTACTAACAAAACATTATTTGAATACTATTCTTTTTTAAAAATTAAAAAAATGAATTATAATAAAAAATAAGATTAAGTACATTAAAAAAAAAAAACTTGCTGAGATGGTTTTGTAACTTGAAGCCAAAGTTAAACTGAAATTAAAAGAATAATTATTTAGGCTGTAGCAGTTATCTCCCCTTGATCTAAGACCAGCCAAGAACTTTTGTACTTACTTCATTTCTAAGAGGATATGATGAATCTGGTCTTTTTAATTTCTTCTCTTTTCGTGAAGCATCTAAATTTTTCATGTAAGTAGAAAGTGTTGAGGAAAGTCCAATTCCCGATAGGATACACATGACGGGGGCAAGTACCAGCATCAAACGCACCATCACACCCTGAAAGACAAAAAGGGAAGAAAAAAAATGTAGTTTACAAACATAATAAGAGATAAGACAACGATGTAGCTAAATAAATAAAGATAAAATAAAAATTTCAAGAAATCCAGTTCTTACTATAGAGTATAATTGTCACATGTGCCTAAGAAAACTGAGGGTTAGGGTGAAATAGATTTTTATGGCATGTCAAATCTTTAAGATATAAAAAGAAAAAAAAAAAAAAACAAAAGTTTATTCTGGTGAACATTATTCAGAGGGTACATATGATAAGCCTCTAAAGCCAGTAGAACAATTCATGTACCTAGGTAGTAATATCTCATCCACCGAAAGCAACGTTAATGCACACATAAGGAAGGCATGATCTGCTATAAACAGATTATCAGTCAAATGGAAATCCAATCTCACTGACAAATTAAATTGACAATTCTTCCAAGTTGTAGTTGTATCAGTGCTACTGTAAGGCTGTACCACTTTGACCCTAATGAAGAATATTAGAGAATATGCTAGATGGGAGTTGCATAAGAATGCTGTGTGCGATCTTAAACAAATTGTGGAAACAACATTCCACAAGGAAGCAGCTGTATGACCACTTGCCCCTTATCACAGAGGCCATCCAAATGAGATGAAGAAAACATATTGGACAAGCAAGGACAAATTCATAAGCAACATTCTCCAATGGAAACCAGCACATGGGCATGCCAGTGTGGGCCGTCCAACGAAGACCTACATTGACCAATTCTGTACAGATACTGGATGCTGTGGAGAGGACCTCAATGAATGATACGGACGGTTGGCGAGAGATTGCCATGGACATCTGTGCTACTAGTGCAACATGATGATGATGGTGAACTTGTTTCGTGGTTATATTTCAGATATAGACTGATTAAAGAAAGGATATTATTCTATTCGTTTTAAAGAATTTGTGTCTTTGGGGGGGAGGGGTAAGGTATAACAATTTACTGAATTTCACTCCAAAAAACAAAAGTGACAGTGTTGCCAGTTTACCTGCTCTTTATTACTTCAAAGGGAAAAAAAAATTGCAGCTTGTGGTGACCTTAAAATTTGCCCCTGGACAACAAAGCCATGAGTTAAAAAAAGAAAGCAACTAACAATAGAAACATCTCCTTCCCCTGCCCATTGCCTTATCAGTCTACTTCTTCTTGTACTAATAATAGTAGGAGTAGTAGTATGGCAATTTTAGGACTTGGATGTCAACAGTAGGCTAAATGTTTAATTAGTGAACAATCTATACAAATAGTTTTATTCTCAATATAATCACTGCCATTAAAAATATATATTCATACATGTACGCGGACACAAACATATGGACACACGCACAAGTATATATACATACACAAAGACATACGCAGACGCACACATGCCCAAATACATATTATATATGCATACAAACACATCTCCAAATATATATATTCAAACAAAATTTGAATAAATAAAAAAAAAAAAAAAAAAAAAAAACAGATTCCTTATTTTCAAGCTTATTTTATTATTTCTTTCAAGCTTTACTAATAATTCTTTTGATCTTACAATCTTGAAAGACATTAATGATTTCTCCAAAAGAGCCATTCATGGCAGACCAAGTACTTTCGGTATTTATCCAAACCATTATCAAAGTAGAGTATACGTGTCCATCATTGTTAAAACTGTTTGTTTATATATATATATATATATATATATATATATATATATATGCACGCACAAAAAAAAACATATGCATACACCCACACAGAGGATGTGAGTTAGTAGCTCACTATTGATGTAAACATTCCCCTTCATAGATGTAAAAAGAAAAATGAATCAATTATAGAAAACCCAAGACTAAATATAATATAAAAATGTTTTACTTACTGCAAAA
>CM042153.1:98855149-98935149 GCA_023376005.1 Doryteuthis pealeii | reverse complement strand
TGTGGCAGGGGGCCGAATCCTTCTGCCATACATATGGCCTACCATTGGCTACCCTTGTTATCCAGGCTTGACTACAGTGTTTAGCAACTCCACGTAGGCATCTGAATTCAACCTGATACCCTCTCTTGGGCACCATAAGAATGCAAAAAATACAAAAAAAACAAAAAAAAAACATTTAAAATACAGTCATACATTGACTTACAAGTTTTATTCTGCAACTGTAACTCAAATTTCCTTGTATATCAAATCAATTTTCCTCATTAAAATGAACTGAAATTCCATTAATCCATTCAACCTCCCACCTCCAAAACACCTAAATTTTTTGGTTATGTTTATAAATAATATATTTTTCTTTGGTAAAATAAATTTGGAAACTTAAATGTTTTTAGTGAACTTAACATAAGTGTATCTGAAGCTCACTTGTACCTCAAATTTTAGCTCTCAAGACAGTACAAAAAAAAAAAAAAAAAAAAAAAAAAAACAAAACAAAAAAACCCGACCAAGTTAAAATTGTAATTAGGAAAACTCATAAGTCAAGGTAGCACTGTATTAGGACAGGAAAACAAAAAAAAACCAAACAGTTGTGAGAAAGAGTTAAGTATATAAATCTTTGTTGATTGCAATTGAAGGATACTTCCTGTAGCAGTAAGAATAGCACCAACAGCAGTAACTGCACCGCTAGCCAACATCACCATCGTACGGAACAGCAATTGGAATTGTTCCTTGTTCAACTTAGAACGTACATAGTCAATAAAAGCATGAATTTGGCAAAGTCCAAACACACCGAGAGCCTGAAGAATGGGAAGATACAAAACATGCAAATTAATCACATTCAAGATTAGAAACACTTAAATTGGGTCTTTACAATAATCTACAGGTCGGTTCATTATTCCTTTTTATAATCTAGAGGTTGGTGAATTATTCCTTTTTCAATTAATTATTTTTTTAATAATTTTAAATTGTATATTTGGCTTGGACAACAAAACTTAATTTGCCTGAATTTTTTTAGATGAGGTTTGATAATTTGTATTATTTAGATTTTTCAGACTGTTGTCCTCATCTTTATAGTTATATACACAATGTTTCAGCTGAAAATAACGGAATACTTAACATTGCTTAACAATCGTATCTGGTCAGGTTAACAGAATGAGAACAATCTACCCCAATGAATTAAATAAAAGGGTTTGGTTTGAAGTTCCATGATTTTTCGAGGATAAACAAATTTCATCATACACCTTGAAAATAGATTCATATAACTGTTCACCACCTAATATGAGGAAAAGAGAGAAATCTATTACACCTTGTCACTCCAGTGGGTCTAAAACTGACCGTATGGTGAAAGAAAGGAAACTAAAGTGGTCGTTTCAATTAATTTGCACAAGGGTGTATGTAGGAGTAATTGTGGAAATAATACAAAATCATTAGTAATTACTAGTGAGGAGAAGGAGGAGTACTAGTAAGGAGGAGGAGGTAAACCTAATTTAGTAAACAATCAAGAAGAGAAGAGAAAGATACTTACAGCCATGTGTTCACTGGATTGCACAGGTTGGAAACCAACAAAGGAAATTTGCATAGATAATACAGTGCCTAAACAGTACACTGTAGAATATGCCACATAAATGCGATGCGAGAATCGTCCAGTCAACATCAGAGCAAGGACATGAAGGGGGATCAAATTGATGAGGAACACATAACCTCCCCATGAAGATACCTGGAAAAAAAAAAAAAAAAAAAAAAAAGTTGTATAGCTGTCTCTTAATCTTGTAGCTTTTGTATTTCTTCTTACTTCATATAGCTTAACTTCTTCAGGGCAGTCTATCTTCTTAGCTGTTTCTGGAACTCTTATTTTATTCTGGGTAGATACTGAGATATCTTGTGTTGTTCTTAATAACACAAGACATTACTTGTATTGAATTCACATGTATTTTATTTCTCTTAGATCCGGATCACAATCATGCGTGTGAGAATTGGCTATGTGGACAAGAGACCCCATTGCGAGCCTTCACGCTCAATGGCCAAGCCTAAACTAAAATCTAAACTATCTCTCCCACGCTTGCACTGGCAAACAGGAAGAGGAGGTCAAAATAGGGTTAAGGGACGTCATTTACAAATCCATCCTCTTAACTGTTATCTTGAATTCAAATAAATATACAACACTAACCGTGCATAATTAATAGGATAACCACCAATTATGCAATAGAAATTAATATTAAATTATAAACAATAGAGTTGGGTAGTTTGGCAATTATAGTTTTAGTTTCAATTTTGATTATTTTTTTCCTTGAAACCTTGGCTTCCAGTTCGGTTTCAGTTTTTAATTTAGTATTTTTTTTCTTTCTAAGAAAACCATTCATTCTTTAGTGTACTAATGATTAGATATTTAAGGGGACAAATTATTTATTTACAAAAGTAAATAGAAAAAGTTTTCTTTAAAACATTTAATTTTAATAACTGAAACAAAGATTTCAGACATCATGCTGGAAAAAAAAAAAAAAAAAAAAAAAACTTTTGTAAACAAATAGATTTCTCACTTATATCTAAAAATAGGCAATTAAATGTTTTTATATTTTTGTTCAGTATTTTCTTCTTACAATAGCACACACGTTAAATTTAATTTCCTTAAAATCTGCAAGTCTTTTTTTAACAGTGTTTCCTTGTATATAGTAATAACACTACACTGAATGGTTTCAGTTTTGTAAAAATCTGTGTGGTTTTCAGTGCGAAGATGAAATTGAAAATTTTTTTTTTTTTAAATTAACGAATTACCTCATATGCTGGCTGTTTATTGACTCAGGTTAAAAAGGAATTTACCAGGTAAAATTTTATATATAAAATAAAAGATAAAAGGAAAAAGTGCATAAATATACAACTAAGGCAGATCAGATCTCAAATATAAAAAAATTCAAATTATTTACTCTTAAAATCTGTTACTTAAAGTTTCACATGAATCACAAAATGGTCGGGTGAGAGAGAGAGATAGATAGAGAGAGAGATAGATAGAGAGAGAGATAGATAGAGAGAGTGAGAGAGTGATAGAGAGATAGAGAGAGTGATAGAGAGATAGAGAGAGTGATAGAGAGAAGAGAGAGAGATAGAGAGAGAGAGAGAGAGAGAGATAGAGAGAGAGAGATAGAGAGATAGAGAGAGAGAGAGAGAGAGAGAGATAGAGAGAGATAGAGAGAGAGTGATAGAGAGAGAGTGATAGAGAGAGGGGTCCATTATTGTCTTTGACTCACCATGTAAAAGTAGGCAAGGGCACAAAGAGCACTCCAAAAGAGGGAACCAGTCTTGACAGCTTTAATCCACATAGTGTATGTGAGTAACATGCAAAAGATGGCAATCCCTTCATTATCGTAGGATCCAGCTACGGATCTGGAGATATAACCAGGAACAATGGAGATGAGGGAAGCAGCAATCAAACCGGCACCTGCATCCTGGATAAAATAAGAAAAGAAACAAAAATAAACAATGAGAGAAAGATTATTTTTTTTTTTTTTTTAAGTACACAGTAGCTTATCACCTGTAAGAGATTCCAAGAATGTATTGACAGGGTTGGTGAGACTATTTGAAATTACATCATAAAGGTACTCTCATAAGGGTATTTACCCCCACCCCCTGTACATAGAAATGTCACATCAAAATATATATGGTTAATATATTGGTAAGCCTTGTAGATTTGTGTCAAGTAAAACATTAATGTTCATTTCAAAAAGCAGCATGATGAGATTTTAAAATCTTTTTAAAAAAGCAGCAAAATTACAAATTTCTGAACACCTGTTTTTTTTCTGTGTATAATTCACTTGCACATGTTAATACAGACCCTTGTGCAAATTAATTGAAACAACCACTTTAGTTTCCTTTCTTTCACCATACGGTCAGTTTTAGACCCATTGGAGTGACAGGGTGTTATCAATTTCTTTTCTTTTTCCTCAGATTAGGTCATTTGCAGTGGTGTGCAGTAATATGAATCTATTTTCAGTGTGAATGATGAAATTTGTTTGGCCTTGAAAAATATTGTGTCATCTGTGATTGTATCAGATGTTTTATCATGCCCAGATACTATTGCCTTGACTGTTGATTAGTTGTCCTATGGACATTGTCTGTGATGGAATTTACTCCAAGAAAATGTGTAAAAAATTGTAACATTGCACAAACACACTGAAAAGCCTTACAGAGATTGCAGATATTATGATAATAATGGAATTATTCGATATTTTTGAATTAATTTGCACAAGGGTGTACTTAGAATGTCATTTTTTTTCTCCTGTCTCATTTATAAAGTTATAAAACAACAATACACATAAATAATATTGATAAACATGTAGATAAATCAATTTCCTTTCATCTGACTTGTGGTTTAACAGGATTTTATAAGCATTTTTTCAGATGGAACCTACCTGAAAATACCAAATTTCATTGCTTTATCTTGAATATTTTTTTGTTGTAAATTGGATTTGTCAATAAAAACAATACATTGTGGAAAAATCTTCAGGAAAATAGGGGGATTTTTTTTTTTTTTTAGTCCAGTTTTTCCAACTTGAAGTGTTTATATTTCAAAAAGTTATGGATGGATTTTGACAATTTAAAACCCAAAATCTTATATCAGTCACATACACACACACACACACACACACACACACACATATATTAGTCGTAAAGTCGTCTGAGTGGCTTACTGTCAGTATCAGTTGGACAGCAAGTGAGTCTATCCCCTTTTTATTAGTGCTAAATCAGGGAGATTGTTTTTGCATCCGAGGTGGAGCACCACATCTACCACTTTACTATAAAGATCCAAGCTGTGCTACTCATGCGCTGAGTTGGCAAGGGTCAGTATCAAACCTGGAACCTTAAAGTTTCTAGGTGGATACTCTACCAACTGAGTTTATATAAAATCCAATTTGTTATATGAAAAACAAATTTATATAAAATCCAATTTGTTATATGAAAAACAAATCGCAAGCAGATGATAGGTTTGATTTTGTTTTTGTAGGAGTGTAATTGGCAAAAATGATTTTACCTTAAGTTCCTTGGTCAGTTGATATGTGATAAGGGTGGTGAGACTAGAGAAGAGGGGGGCCAAAAAGACACACACATTACGAATGTCAATGGTAATGTGGATCATATGCAGCATATTGTAAATCACTGCAGATGTTACCATAAGACCTAAACAAAAAGAAAAAGAAATTAAAACAAACGTGATTCAGCCATAAACACATTTTATGCTGGTAAATAAATACAGGGTGTTTCAAAAACAGTATACAATCAAAACGGGTATTATTAGGTATTATTAATTACCATACTCTAGCATTGAAAATCCGTACCTAAAAATAAATTTGCATTAATATAGATACAGTGTATACTTATTTTTGGACAGCTGCGTATTTGATTTGGTTTCGTTTTTTTTGTTTTAATGCCAAAGCCATCCTTGTAGAAGAATAGTAATGGTACTATTTAACCCATAGCTGGGAGGATGAAGAGTTTCATCCATTTTCCAAGGGTATTAGTCTGAAGGGGAATACAATAGCGCAACTGGAGTTTGAACTTGTTTACTATAATGTCTCAGTTCAATATGTTATCCATTTCGCCATGGGGACTCATCTCTGCTGCATATTTGTATTATTGCTTACTGAGCTTAGTAATAAATAATACCTAATAATATCTGTTTTGATTGTATAATATTCCAATAGAAATTATAATATATTTGGTTTAGAAAATTAACTTATTAAAAATTGGTAGAAGTATACAACATGATATAGGATTAACAATTTTTAATGGGTCTGAAGAGTAATCATATATATATATATATATATATATAGTATAATAAAAAATTGAAAAAAACACAGGTTTAAATGAGTTAAGTGGTGAGTTTAAATTTAAAATAATCATTTAAACCTGTGTTTTTTCAATTTTTTATTATACTACATACCGTCGGATTCACTTCCTTTTATTCACATATATATATATATATATATATATATATATATATATATATATATATATATACCATGAAACAATAACAATTGATCTTAATGGCATGTCAACCTGTCTAGGGTTATTTTATCACTAGAGGCTAAGAAATCATTTCTATTGTACATCCATATTTACATTTTTTGTGCAGTTGAAGAGCTTGTTCTTTTTGCACATGGTCTTATTAAATATGAATGATTTTTAAATAAATCTAGGAATAATGAAAATGAGGGGGGCTACTCTACACTTCCCAGAATTGTAGCCTCACCATCAGATGCAGTTTAGTGTCATACTCAGAACAAAACAGCCATTAACCTTTGCTGTTGCTGATTGTGTGTTGGGTCTTGGGTATGACACTGAACTGGATCTGATGGTGAGGCTCCAGTTGTGGAGATCTAGGGAGTGTGGAGTACCCCTACATTGCCATTACTCCAAGATCTGTTTAAAAATCATTCATATTTGATCAGACCATGTGCAAAAGATTTGGAACACTGACATCCTGTATGAATCATCAAACTCTAATGCTTATATTGTAAATAAGACTTGAAATTTTCTTTATGGATTAAAAAAAAAAAAAAAAAAAATGTAAATCAATTAACCCTTTATCTACCACTAACATCCGCAATAGTCATTGTCCCAAATACCAGCCATTTTCCATAATTAGAAGAATTATTTGAACTATCATCACCAAACATCCCCAACAAATGATCGTTACAACCATCAGCTATTCTGAAGAGAACTTTTCAAAATCCATGCAAAAAAAAAAGGGGGGGGGGTCTAATAGCGAAGTTGGCCACCATTAGATGCCATCTAAACAAACGAACATTTAGCAATTCCAAGTTCATGGATGTTCAGTCTAAACTATTTTCTATGAGCTGATCATCTCGGGTGTTTTCGGGCGGTCCGGCATTTTGATTGTTGGGCGCTCTGGTAGATAAAGGGTTAAATTATTGAAGACCAGTAAAAGCTTTCTGGTGGGGAAAATGTGTATTGAAATTGGTTGAGGGAGGAAAAGGGTATTAATCCACTTACCTGGGTAGATGGTCCCTCCAATGATACGGCCCAATGGATACCAAGCACGATCATCAAACCAATTATGGAAGCTGTAGAACCCTTCCTCGGCAAGATACTTGGTGGTCCGAAAGTTGAAGTAGGGATCAAACTCGTGAATTACACTCTCAAATCTTAACACAGAAAAAAGACGTGTGGAGAAAGCTGGAAGAGAAAAGTAAAAAATTAAGATGATTGGTTTTAATGGCATGTCAACATGTCTGGGGTTATTTTATACTTCGGTACAGTGTATAGTTGTTTTTGTTTTTTTTTCTGTCTTAAAAATGAAATTGTTTTGTTGAACAACTAATTAAAAAAAAAAACTTACACAGAACAGCTGCTATTGTGAGGATCATCATTTTCAGCAGAGTGTCCTGCTTCTCTGGTGACAGGCGTAAACGCCATGCTTGCGCGGTCTTCATCTTTCGTCCACTTCTGAAAGCAAAAAAGATAAACAAAAATAAACAAAGGAAAAAAATAATCAGAAAACAAGATTAATAATAATTAATCACATAAGTGAAGGCAACAAACTGGCACAAAAGGAATACAAGACTAGGCATGACTGGGTGGGAGAGGTGATCCACTGGCAATTGTTAATTGATTTTAATGGCATTTTAACCCTTCTATAGGGTTATTTTATGCTTTGAGGTTAGAGAATTGCATTCAGTGTAGGTTCATATTTACATTTTTGTGCAGTTGTTTCTGAAATGCCCCCTCCCCCTACATACATACACATTCCTATCTTATACTAACAATTTTAAACAGAACTATCTATCCCATAGATGGGACCCTAACATGTACTACCAGTAAATGTGGGAGTAATTGCAATGAAGAGTTACTTAACACTTCCAAGAACTGGATTCACACCATCAGATGCAGTTTAGTGTCAGACTCTGGACACCCCCTTTTGAGGAGTGGGGGGTCTTACCCCTATTCAAAAGGATACAGTCAGTGTATTCTATGCCTTGCTGACATGGCAATGGGAATTATGCCACTGAATGAAATTTAACCATACTGACAAATGGTATATGCACAAACCAGAATCTGTCCCAGAAAATAAGACCCATAAAATTCTTTGGAACTTTGAGATACAAATGAATCACCCAATCCAGACCAGACTTAATACTAATAGACAAGGAAAAAAAAAAAAAAAAAAAAAAGAAAAAAAAACCCAACTTGTCATCTCGTTGATTTTGCAATTCCAGCAAATGATAAAGCAAGATGGATCTTTTTAATAAAACTATAAACAAGACACGTTTTATATTAAAATAGTTTTTATTTAATCAGAAGAGAAATGCATGCAGATATGTTTATTTCAATACTATTTTTTAAATTTTTTTTTTAAATAAAAATAGTTTTTTTTATTTACAAAAAACAAGTTTACACGGGAAAGTTGTTGTTAGCCTATGTGAAAAAATTGATTTTGCACTAAAGATAAACTAATAGTTAATTTAAAAATTTTTTTTTTTAATAAAACTTAAAATGAAAGACATGTTTATTTATTTTCCATGTGCCTCTACGGATAGTTAATATTAAAAAGTATTTATTTAAAAAAAGATTTTGCTGGGGTTAGTTTTATAATTTAAAAGAAAAACCTCTAAAAATCAGATGTTAAAAAACAACTGGATTTTGAAAGTATAAATAAAAAGCATGTCCTGATGAATCGAGATCGCAGATTGGTGGGGTGCCTAAAGGTCATATGGTCCAAATATTCTACAGGTTTATTTCTTTTTTAAAAACTGGTTTTACTTGAGATACAAAATTCTTAACATTTCACTAATGATGGCTTAGATATGACAATATAAACTGAGACAGTCTGATAGAAATTAAATATTATGTAAAAGTGGAAATTCTCAGGTAATACAAGTCCAAATTTCAAAATTCTTCATTATTATAAATATAATTTTATAATAAAGCCTATTTCCATGAAAATATTTATTTCGTTCCCCCTAAGGTAAAAATGTGAGTGTCATGGATATGACACAAAACTGCAGCTAATAGCGAGGCTCCCGTTCTGGAAAGTGTGGTCACTCCTTCATTGCCACCCCCCCCCAAGGTTCACTCTAACCCCGAGTGGTAGTACCTGTTAGGTTACCATCTATGGGTCAAATAGATCTGTTTGAAAATTAATAGTATTAGATAAAAATACCTGAAACCATTATAAGTATAACAAATATAAATAGTTATGATCATAATTAAACATTTACAAATAAATCAAATTTTAGCATTAAATAACCCATAGTAGGTTGATATAATAAAACAAATAAAATTGTGGCATAATAGTTATTATAGTTGGAAACAGACCCATTGATCAGAGTTCAAATCCTAGATGAGGTTATTAGCTTATCACAAGCTAGGTTGATTAACCTTTGGTATGGCAACTAGTCAAGGAGAAGGAAAACTGATTTCAAACCAATTGTACTCTGCTTAAAATTTAACCTCATGTCATATCCTGCTCAAACAATAAATACATTTTTTTTTATTTTTTTTTTTTTTACACAAGTTCAACATAGAGATACTCCACGGGAAGCAAGACTCTTGTGGCATGGATGCAAAAATAGTTCCTTAGGAATTACTTTCCAGAGGAACCCCAGGTGCCTAGCAATAAACTCAGGCCTTACCTCCTTTTAGATGAAGAGAGAGAGGTGCTGTCTGGTGGTGAAGCCTTGGTTTGGTTTGTTTTACAGCATATCAACCTCAGTGGGTAATTTAATGCTGACTAAGTTTTGAAATAAATTCATTCTTAATGGATACTCAATTTTTTTTATAAACTCATGTTTTTCTATTCAACCCATAGATGGGACCCTAACAGATACTACCAATCTGGGTCAGAGTAGACTTGGGAGCAATGGTGATGAAAGGGGTTCTCCACATTCCTCAGACCTCCAGAACTGGAACCTCACCATCAGATAGATTTTAACGTCATTCCCAGGACATGAAGACCCTCAGCTACCACCTTCTAGCATATATATGATAAAAAGGGTTGGGACAATTATAAGTTCTAGGGCTTGATGTGACCAACCAATTAATCGGAGGGGGCCTCTTTGACCGCCTGTCTAGCCTAAGTAAGATCCAAAGCAGAGTGTTGCATGTCATGTACTGCTCAGCCACCAGGATACTGTCCTTAAGCATCATGGGTCCCCAACCACAACCAACAGTTGGCTCCATTTGGGGGGTTCTTACTCCTCTACAGAGGTGCAGTCGGCATATTCTACAGCCCCAGCCGACAGGGCAGCTAGTTGTGAAGGCCTCCTGGAACTAATCTGATTTACTGATACTCAGCAAGAATGCCAAGTGGAAGGATGAAAGTCCAGCCGATTTCCATGAAAACAACTATATAGTTTTTTTTAGTTAGTGACATGCAGGTTCTTGCTGATCCTTATTGAAAATATATAGTCAATAGTTGTGACTATGTGGAAAAAATAGGGTTTTGTAGCTAAAAACCTGCTCTATTCATGTATTATGCTTTCTGTCATTTTTATGACCTCCAATAGGAAGCATTACTTTTGGAACACCCCCTCATCATATCATATTTTATCTGAACAACTCAAATATGATATTTGAGAAATATTCAGAAGCCACAAAATACTAAAAGGCTTACTAAAAATTATCTAGTTTTTTTTCTTTCTCTTTATAACCGAATACTGATGATGGTTGGCTAAGCTTTATAAGCTGAGACAGTCTGATAGAAATTAAATATTATGTGAAAGTGGAGATTTCCCACGTGTGATAGAGAGAGAAAGAGAGATAGAGAAAATCTCAAGTCCAATTTTCACAACTCTTCATTATTACTACACATTAAATTTATACTACCTAAATACTGAAACATAACCGGATTTTTTCTTCAACACAATATTTGATAAATTTTTATAAAAATAAAGTAGAAATAGTTCTAAAGTTAGCAAGGAACTCTGATGAAATGACAAAGAAGACTACAAAAATAAAGTCTATTTCCATGAAGATATTTATCTGGTTCCACACAAGGTCAAAATATGAGTGTTCTAGATACGACACGAAACTGCAGCTGATAGTGAGGCTCCAGTTCTGGGAAGTGTGGTGACTTCTTCATTGCCATTACTCCCAGGTCCACTCTGACCTGGAGTGTTAGTACTTGTTACGTTACCATCTATGGGTCAAATAGATCTGTTTGAAAGTTATTAGTCTTAGATAAAAATATCTGAAACCATTATAAGTATAAAAAATACAAATAGTTATGATTATAATTAAACATTTACAAATAAATCAAATTTTGTCATTAAATAACCCATAAGAGGTTGATATGACAAAAAACAAAGATGCTTGTAGTGTAATGGTTATTATAGTTGGGAACAGACGTGGTGACCAAAATTCAAATCCTGGACAAAGTTATTAGCTTATCACATAGCGCTTATACTCTTGGGAATGGTAGGATTTCAACTATCCTCCCTTCAATTATGTGTAAATAGTAGGGCAGACTGAGCTCATCAACCTTAGTATGGCAACTAGTCAAGAAGAAGGAAAACTGATTTCAAACCAATTGTACACCGCTTAAAATTGAACCTCATGTCATATCCTGCTCATGGTGAAGGGGTTGAGTAAACAAAACAAAATGTGACACAAGGTAGGTTTAATGTTCAAGTGCCCCACAAAAAGCCAGCCCCTCAAGAGGTAGATGCAAAAATTACTCTGATTCCTTAGGAATTACCTTCCAGGGGCACTGTAGGTACCTGGCAATAAATCTAGCCCTTATCCCCTTTTAGATAAAGGGGAAGGTGCTGTCTGGGGGGTGGGGGTGAAGTCTCCCTGGAACTAAATTGATTTACTGACCACCCAGCACAAATGCCAAGTGAAAGGATGAAAATCCAGTCTATTTCTATGAAAACTTCAATGTATACAGTTTTCAGTCTGTGGTATTCCAAAGTGAAAATATGCGACAATAGTTGTGACTATGTGGAAGAATAGGGTTTTGTAGCTGAAAACCTGCTCTATTCAACAGTGTTTCCGGTATTTTTTGTGGAAAATATAGGAGGCATTATTTTTGGTGCACCACCTAATAATATCATATTTTGTCTGAATTTCTGAGATGATGTATTATCAATATTACTGAACCGATTAACCCCCAACTGGACTAATATCCTCATCTTGATTGTGACTACAACAAAGATGAGGATACTCTTCCAACTAGGAGGCATGCTTCAAATGGAATTGTTGACCAGAATTCAAATCCTGAACAAGTCTGTTTGGGTTTCACTTCACTCTAATGTCCTTGGGAAAGGCATGAATCCATCTTTTCTCCCCCAGCTATGGGTAAATAGTAAGGCAGACTGGACTCTTTAAATTTGGTAAGATAATCAGTCTAGGAGAAGGAAAACTCAAAAAGCAGCTTCTCTCTGATAAGATAAAGTGAGAATTCTTTCAAGCAGTAGCAATGTCAGTACTACTGTATGCCTACACCACTTGGACATTAAAGAAATGATTGGAGAAAAAAATACATGGGAACTACACAAGAATGTTGTGTACTGTCTTGAACAAACCCTAAGAACAGCACCCCACAAAAAGCTGTGGTACCACTATGTTCTATCACACAATCTAAGATATGCTGGAGAAGTAAGGACAAACTCATAAGTGACATTTCTCATTTGGACACCCACACGTGGACACAACAGTGTTGGTCAACCAACAAAAACTTATATTGATCTGCTCTGTGCATACACTGGATGCTATTCTGAGGACTTGCCAGGAGTGATGACTGGTAGGGATGGATGGTGAGAGATAATTATGGGAATCAGTGCTGTCAGCATGACCTGATGATGATAAACTAACCAATCACAATTTTTTTTTAACATTAATTATGTCACTATATTTTGAAATGGAATGCTAAGAATTTATTCATTTCATTTTTTAATTTGAAAATTTTTTGGATGAGGCATTCAAACATCGCCCTGAAGATGGTTAGCCAAAAAACTGGAACAATGGCAAATTATCATATAAATACATCCTCTGAATATTTTTTAATTTTTTTTATATTTACATACCTTTGGATTTTATTTCCATTTTTCTCATATATAAATATTTGATTTTTTAAATTTTAATATTTAAATGAAGACATGTACATCTGAAAAACTTATATAATAAAGTGAAAATTTCTAGAAGAGTTGGTGCCAATTCTTTGATACTTTTTAATACACAATTTCTTGGTGAAAAACAGGACTGTGAAAGTGCAGACTCCCGCCCCTACTCGCCAGGCCAAATTCTCTGTTATTTCCTAAACTGAAAATTTCTCAAGAGATTCAAGGAAATAAAGAGGAATTCACATTAAAGAAAATGTGTTCATTGGTGAATCAATAAATAATCTTAATGAATTTGGATTGAAATTCAAATTAACCAAAAATTGTATATTTTTATTATTCATAAAAAAAAAAATAAAAAAAAATCAAAAATAAAAAATCAAACTGAGGATAAAATCATTGTAAAATAAAACATTTTTTTAGTTGGTTTGCCATTAAAAACAAAAGTGGTTTTAATGATTAAAAAAAAAAAAATGTACAAACCAAATCACTGGAAGTAGAACCCAGCAAAAACAGCACCTTATAGCAAGATTTTTAATAGAGCAATACACTTAAAAATGTTCAAACTTTGAGAATAAAGCAATTTCCAGTTCAATTTGCAACTGAATTATTTTATTGAGTCAGCATTCATACTGTCATTAAAAAAAAAGAAAATCTACATATTACTATTACTAAAATTCTTATTACATAACCATAACCCAGCAAGAATGGCACATTATAACGAGATTTTTATTAGAGCAATACATTTACAATGCACCAATTTAGAGACAACTTCAAATCCTAATTTGCAACGGAGTTATAATTTTGGGAGGTTTTCTTTCACGTTGAACGTAATTTTTTTTTTATTCAATTCAAAATGCCGATATAATTATGAAAATGCTAATGAAATTCCTTCACTTCTTCCGGATATTCATAAACCACTGTTAACATGAAACCAACGTGTTTATGGATCGTCTAATTCTGAAGATATTAGCTCGAATTTTAGATAACATATTGAAAATAGAAACCATATGTGATTTAGGAGAAGCAAGAAAAAAAATGAGACTACGAAATAATTAAGAAAAACAATAAAGGAGGAATCTGGAAAAAAATAAAATAAATAAAATAACGAATGCCTTTCGGGTTTGATAAATAAATGAATAAATTCAAATTGTTTGTTTTAAATATAAACATAAAGAAAGAATATAGTAAAACCAAGTTGTTTCAAAGTTCAACAAGAAGTTATCGAAAAAAAAAAAAAAAAAACTGGAGCAATATTTTTGTTCATAAAAATCTGCAATAGAATTCTCTAGTGATGTGGACAATATTTAGAGAGACGTTTGTCATAAAACAATCGTTCTCTCTCCTCTCTTCAGGGCAGTGTGTGTTTAGCTCATTATGAATTTTAAAATATGACCCACTAATTTTAGAACAATTTTGGGGCAATCTCAACAGAAGGGGTCGCATTCGTACATTAACAAGTATTTATTTTATAATAAAACATTAAAGTAAATAATATGATAAACAAACACAGGTGACCGGAGAGAAGAAAGAAAAGGAGAGGATATATTATATACATACAAACACACAATATAAACGTAAAAAAATAAAGAAAGCAATTCTAAAATCTATTATTTCAAATATTCAATATATCAGAGAAATATGGTCATTTTAACTAACCAGCTGTGCTCTACTTTGGGGTTTTATGCAATTAATTAGCGAACAATAAAGTTATGTATGAGTATTTCTATATTTGCTATTAGCAATATAACAATACTAAATGACACGTAAACTATTTGGGAGAAGCAAGTTGTATCAGCGGACCCTGATGATATTGATGCTTCTATCTAGAAAAAAGTGAAATATTAGTATTTCATACTTATTTCAGTTATATCGTAAATTTGGAGGATTTAAAAAAAATCACATTCATCGCGAACGTGGACTTGAAAATTATCATTCAGTTTCAAATTAATGGACTGGAAATTGCTTTATTCCCCTATTACGTGTTTTACTTTAATAATAATAATAATAATAATAATAATAATAATAATAATAATCTCGCAGCAACGTGCCGTTTTTTGCTGAAAAAAATAAATGAAAATAAAATAAAGCAATGATAATTTTTAGTACAGATTTTTTTTTTTTAAATGTTGACTTATATTGCCGAGGTCAACTTTGAGGGAGACACTTAGTTTAAATTATAGATGCAAGTGATCGACTCATTAATTTTTAATTCTAAATTAAGAACAAGAAAAATTACAATAATTAATATTTAAAAAAAAAAAAGTTTATTATTATCTTTAATATTAAAATCGTAGATAAATTTTGATTAAAAAAAAAAAAAAAAAAAAAACTTTTAAAGTTTTCAGAACGTTTATTTTTCTATTTTTATTTTTAAAATAAATTAAGTACTTATAAAATCGTAGATTTACTTATTTTTTATCAAATACATAGTATCTAAAATATTATTTACTTTTAAAGATAAGAAAATTAAAATAGAAGATAAATTTTAATAAAAATAAAAACTTTGAAAAGTTTTCAGAAACTAGTATTAAAAAAAAATAAAATAAAAAGCGTAGATTAACTTATTTTATCGAGTGCATTTTATTTAAAATATTTTTATTTTATTTTATTAAAGAAAATAAAATAATTAAAACATGACTTATTTTTCTGATTGATAAAGAAATCACTTATTACTTATCAATTAAAAAAAATATATATTTAAAGAATTTGACGAGAAATTAATTATGGGTTTAAAAAAAATATCATTATTGAAAGAATTTGATAATTTAATTATTAATTATAAAAGAATTAATTAAACATTTTTTCATCACCACCTGTCCTATGGTAAATTCTGATTTTTCTTCTTAATAAAAACCCATTTTTATAACTATCCATTTTATGTTAGATGACCTAAGAAATAAAATTTATTAGAATATCCCAAGAAATTAAAGAAAGATGGACAAAATAAATCTCTTTGCTTTTAATTTCTTTTCTTTTAAAATAAATCAGATAATTTTTTTGAACAGCAGGAAGAGAAATGTAAAAAGGAGAGGCGTGAATTTCTAAACATGCATCGTGAGAAAATTCAATAAAACCAACAAAGAAATAAACGGATCTTAATCAATATACGTTAAAACAAGAATCAATTGATACATTACTATAACAATTAGAAGTCTGAAAAATATTATTATAATACGAAATAAATATATAAAAGTATGTAGAATCTATATAAAATATATATTTGTTTAAAGTCAACGTCACTTGAAAGTCTTCGTCTACGAACCGGTGTTGTTAGTAATGCCACATCAGCAATACAAATCCCAACACATGAAATAAGAATTTTTTCCTATTGAGGTTAATGTTAGTCGCTTAGATTTTAAATTGGATCGAAAATAAAATAAAGAGTGATTTTGCCATATCTTAAATATTTCTTGCAAGCATTTTTAAAGCAAAAACCTAAATTAAAAGAAATAACAACAAGAGTAAAAAGACTCACATCCAACACCCACGATGCAAAACGCCGACAATGATTGAAAAAATGGGAAGTGACGTTTACACTGATTGGTGGAGCCGAAGTTGCGATAACACCGGCTATTATGAATTAGATATTTATTTTTATTTTACTTAATAATTTTGGACATTTATAGTAATTATTTGTTTAAAAATTAGTTTCAATTAAAAAAATAAATATGTTTGTATTTATCACTAGGCAAGCTTAGTTAAAAATGTAACGAGCATTTTGATTGGTCGTTTTTTGAGGAAGATGGTGGGTAAGGTAATTTTTCGGGGCAGACGATAAAATCGCTGAGTAAATCTCAGCAGAACGGCAAGTGCGGACGATTCACTTTTTAGAAGCGGAAAAAAAAGGTTAATTTTTTTTTAAAGAAAAAACAAGTTAACCTTATTTAATTTGCTGCAATATTCACTCAAAAAAGAGGATTTAATTTATTTTGCTAAAAAAAAAATATCAACGACAATGAATGGTATGAATTTTAAAAGTTAATTTTATTTATTTATTTTAATTTTTTTTTTGCTTTTTTCGCTGACAAAGTTATTTTTTTCGAAAAAAAAAAATGCTTTTACGTGGTAAAAATTTAATAAAGGTTAAAAAAAAAAAAAAAAACTAGTTTATTTGATGATTAAATAAATTTAAAAAAAGTTTTTTTTTAATGTAAGAGAAAAAAAATTAAAATTTAAAAAAAAATATTTAAATTTTTATTTAATTCAATTTATTTTATTTTTTGCTTTATTTATTTAACAAAATTATTTTATTTCTTCAAATATTTTAATTATTTTATTTTATCTATTTATTTTTTGATTGTTTGTCTAAAACTCCGGGATTTTTTTTCTGTCAATTGTAGAATTAAAATATTTTATTCATTTTTTTTTTCTCCCTCTGATAAACAATGCTTTCATCTAAATTTTTAAAAATGTTTAATATATAATTTAAATTTCACCCATTTATATTTCGAAATTCAATTTGTTTTCGCGGCGCATTTAAATCTTATTAAGTCCCGATTAATAGAGCGATAAGGGTAACCCAAAGAAATTTTTTAGAACCTATTTTCCCGATGCAAGGATCATTGGGGAACGAGAAAACTTTGGCAAACTACAATTTGACGTTTCAGATTAAATTTATATTTTCACCTTCGCCCAAAGATCCCTGCATCGAAAAAATACGATATAAGATAGTTCGCCTTCAGGTTACCCTTAGCACGCTTTTAACTTTGACTATTACCGTTAAAATCGTAGACAAAAATGAAAAATCTAAAAAGTTAAAGTAAAACACTACAAAAATAACATTTTTGAACTTTTCTTATTAGTACGCTTAATAATTTTCTAAAGTTATTAATTTTTTTTATACACACGGCCAAAATATTATTTTTCTATTAAGTAAAATAAATTTTAATACAGAATTCAATCGGATAAAAAATGTCAAATTTGAAGATTTTTATCTGAATTTTTCTAAATGAAGAATAATACACTGATTTCTGCTTGCTAATATCCTTATCTTAGTTGTTTATCACAACGGTTCGGTCATTGTATCCTCCAGTCTTCTGAATAATTTCTTCAAGTTACTTGGAGTTGGTAAAAAAAAAGGTTACTTATTATTACGACAGACACCTGAAGAATACTGGAGGATAGAACGACCAAACGTTGTGACTATCACTATAATAACAAAGATGAGGACTCTAGTCGGTAAAAAAAAAAAGAAAAACAAAGTAAATTTGATCGTATTTGTCTTGTCACTTTAGTTTGTTATACACAACTGTCATTAATGAGTTCTTTTTCTTCCTTCACTTTCTTTCGTTATTTTTGTTTTTTTATGGGGAAAATGATTAAAAAGAAATTAAAATCTAATTTACTTTTTTCTTTGGTTAGATTTTTAAAAAAATCAAAAATGACTTCAGCGATCTAGAGAAAAATACTGAAAAAAAAATCCCAATTACTTTTTTAAAAATTTTATTTATCTATTTTTCTAAAGAAATTTTATTTCTTAGACATTTTTAATCCATTTAGTTCAGGTTAAAAAGTGCGTTTACCAAAACTTTTCTCGTTCCCCAATGATACTTGCATTGGAAAAATAAGGTTTAAAAAAGTTCGACTTTTAGTTACCCTTATCACACTTTTAATCTGGACTACAATCAAAATAAAATATAATAATTATATATGTAAATAATGAAAAAATAAAGTCAAAGTTTTGGTAAACGGGCCAGCTATAAGTTCGTTTTTTACCAAACCTTTTTTGTTCCCCAATGATGCCTGCATTGGAAAAATAAAGTCTAAAAAAGTTCTGCTTCGGGTTCCGTTACACCTTTACCGCACTTTTAATCTGGAATAATTTAAAAGAACGTACGTTTATAAAAAGCGACTTAAAAAATATTTAAAAGTATCCAATTAAATTTTCGTTTGAGACTTTTTTACGTTAAGTAAAAAAAAAAAAAAAAAAAAAAAAAAAAAAACGCCTTCAAATTTTTCTGACATGAAATGCATTTAAATTGACAGTTTAAAAAGATGGATTTTCTTAGAGGTTAAATTTTTAATGGGGAAAAATGATAATAGAATTAAATTTTAATTTATTTGTAAATAATTTTCTTCGATTTGATTTTACAGCTTTTCCCACTAAATTTAAGTTGAACGAAAGAAATGAACTTGAATAACGTGGGAGAAATCAGGTGATTTTTCAATGAGATAAGAAAAAAAGGAAATGCACTGAGTTTTCACATTTTAATTAATCTATATATATATATATATATATATATATATATATATATATATATATATATATAATATATATTATTAGAATCGGCTACCCGGCGTTGCTTGGGTAGTGGGGAGGTAAAAAGTTAATCTCGCAGATCCATTTTTACTGAATCACGGGTTGGATCCTGGAAGGATGCCCCATTAAAAAAATTTTGGGAAAAAATTTGGGGTTGTTTTAGAATCCTAGAAAAGAGCAAAGATCAGAATCAAAATGCTCTTAATCTTATTTATTTTCCTTATATTTCGAGGTGCCTACCCCTTTCTAAAAGGTTTATTTTTAGATTGATATACATTAGGTACCACCAATTTGACCCTGTGCAATTTACCCCCCCCCTACATTTAACACAATGAAACTTGCAGAAGAATTAATATTTTCTTAAAAACGTTTTTTCCATTCGAAAGAAAAAACATAAAATAAACTCCTGATGATTTTTTAAATTTTTTATCAGCATACGAAAATAATGAAAATTATGATTAAAAAACAATGTTTTCATTTTTGCACTGTTAAATCAACTGAAATTTAACGTAGCTAAAAACAAGTTACGATAAGAGGATTTTTAAAAATTCTATGAAAAATCAATTAATGGTCCGATTTTCACGAAAATTTCCATAAATGTTTACCATTGGATGTAAATACATCTGAAATAGTTTTTTCTAAAATATATTAGGGGAAATATTTTTTTACGATGTCTATCACCCCCCCCCCTATTTTTATTTTATGAGATAAAAAAAAAAATGATGTGGAAAAAAATTTGGTACTTTTTTTCTATAAAGATAAGAGTCTGAATAACTATATCAATGAAATTCTATAACGTACCGAATTATATTTTTTTTTTAGGAAAAAATAATGAAATCGGAAATAAAAAGTGCAAAAAAAAATGTCATAATATTAATATTTGAAAACTTTTTTTTTCTTATGTAATTGGTATGTACTATATTCTATTAAATTGTCAAAAAAAAAAAAATTTTTTTAAGAAATTAATTTTTACGAGATTTTCAATCTTTTGTGTGATTAAATATTTTTATTTTCTGCGTGAAATAAATTAAATTTTTTTTTTTCCTGTGGAAAAAAATCAAAATTTTCACGGATATTTAAAAACATGAATTTTAGAATTCAGGTGAACTAAAAGTTGGTCCGATCCGTGCTCGATTAATATTTTTAAAAGAATTTGTAATTTTTATTGTTGAATAGTAATGTGTGATTCTTAGAATGTACGGAAGAGCAAAACTGACATATGACGAGACGCTTCTCGGTAACTAAAGTTTGTTTTTCTGAGCGTAAAAAAATATTTTATTTAACTTTTACGACCAATTAGAATAAAAATGATATATTGAATGATTGTTTTATCAGTTTTTCTCTTAGAAAAAATATTCAAATTTTCATTTTATTTTCGATTTTAAGAATTAATTCTAAAACCGAAGACTTTTTTAACGTCAATTTCACTGCGAAATTTTAAGATTAAAGTTTTTCAAGTTTTTATTCATAGTAAATTGTAATATTAAAGTTTTTAAAGATTTTATTCATTTTAAATTGTAATATTAAAGTTTTTAAAGATTTTATTCATTTTAATAGAAAAAATTTGGCTAAAAAAGTTTGTCCGTTACACCCATCCGTACTTAGATGCATAACTGTAAGAGGGTAATAATATGTATTTCTTTCTCTCTAAATCGCGGCCTGAAAATTACCCTTTCGCACGTAATATGGATAGGTTTGTTTATTTTTTAAGATAACGATGTAATTTTTCCCAATCGGATAATTTGATCTTTGAATTAACTATTTTTCTTTGTAACAACCCTGTACGATCTTTTTTTAACGAGATTTTTGATAAACAAAGTTCGGAAATATCTATTTCCGTTTTATTCAAGATGACCTAAACGGTCTGGTGGTACCTAATATACATTGGTTTGAAAATCGCATAGGTGAGAAACTGACAGTTACCAAGCGCCGTTCACTTTTTCTAACGCTACCCAAATTTAGATGTAAAAGCTGTTATCCAATATATTGAACACTCGAATATAAGCAAACTAATGTAATGATGGTCGATTGAAGTTCCCAGGCTGACCAAGATATTCTCATGGAATGTGACCAAATGAGGTTTGTTTTTCAACATAGTCTCTCTGGTGGTTCACGCACTTTTTATATCGGTGTTACAGTGCTTGGATCCCATTGTGAAAAAAAAAGTCATTGACTGCAGATATGACGCCATATGAACTTCTCAGCTCATCACCCTTCTTAATATTTAAAATCTAAAGTGCAGTGTTTCAATTTTAAGTTAAAAGAAAAAAAGTAAAGTGTATAGAAAAAAGAAATGTCTTTTTTTTTTTTTTCATTTATGAGGTTACAACAATTTTCCCAACTTTTTTTTATTTTGTATTTTGTCTGGGTTAGTTTGACAAATCTTTTAAACGGACACAAGAAGAAAAGAAAAGGCTAAAAAGAATTGGCGAACTTTAGCAAACAACTTGTCGTTGAGTTAATTAAAAAGTCAGCTTTTCTTATTTGAATGACATTTTTATAGTAACTTTGTTGATCGTCGTTTATCACAGTCTTTTGTTAAATTGGAATCTTTTTCTTTCTTTTCTTCTTCTTTCTTTTCTTTCTTTTCTTTCTTTTTTTCTTTTCTCTTCTTTCTTTCTTTCTTTTCTTTCTTCTTTCTTTTTCTTTCTTCTTTCTTCTTTCTTTCTTTCTTCTTCTTTTTCTTTTCTTTCTTTTCTTCTTCTTCTTTTCTTTCTTCTTTCTTCTTTCTTTTTTTCTTTCTTCTTTCTTTCTTCTTTTCATTCTTCTTTCTTTCTTTCTTTCTTTCTTTTTCTTCTTTCTTTTCATTCTTTTCTTCTTTCTTTTTTTTTTTTTTCTTTTTCTTTTCATTCTTCTTTTCTTTCATTCTTTCTTTTCTTTTCTTTCTTTTCTTTCTTTTCATTTCTTTCTTTTCTTTCTTTTCATTCTTTCTTTCTTTCATTTCTTTCTTTCTTTCTTTTCATTCTTTTTCTTTCTTTCTTTTCATTCTTTCTTTCTTTCTTTTTTTTTCATTTCTTTCTTTCTTTCTTTTTTTCATTCTTTCTTTCTTTCTTTTCATTCTTTCTTTTCTTTCTTTTCATTCTTTCTTTCTTCTTTCTTTTTCTTTCTTTCTTTCTTTCCTTTTCTTTCTTTTCTTTCTTTCTTTTTCTTTCTTTCTTTCTTTCTTTTCATTCTTTCTTTCTTTCTTTTTTTCTTTCTTTCTTTCCTTTTCATTCTTTCTTTTCATTTCTTTCTTTCTTCTTTCTTTCTTTCTTTTCATTCTTTCTTTCTTTTCATTCTTTCTTTTCCTTTTCATTCTTTCTTTTCTTTTCATTCTTTCATTCTTTCTTTCTTTCTTTCTTTCTTTCATTTTCTTTTCATTTCATTCTTTTCTTTTTTCATTCATTCTTTCTTTCATTTCATTCTTTCTTTTCATTCCATTCTTTCTTTTCATTCATTCTTTCTTTTCAATTCATTTCTTTCTTTTCATTCATTTCTTTTTTTCATTCATTCTTTCTTTTCATTCATTCTTTCATTCTTTTCATTCATTCTCATTCTTTCATTCATTCATTCTTCTTTTCATTCATTTCTTTTCATTCATTCTCCAATCCAGTGAATATTAGCAGCGTGTGTATGCTGTTATTGTGGAAAAGAAAAAGAATTTTGGTAAAAACAGACTGGCTTTTGTCTATGTATTTATTTATTTTTAGATTATATAGTGACATAAAAACTAGTTTTACAAGAATTTTATGGTTTTATCGAAGACAATCGTAAACGACACAAGTGATTAGTGTGGAACATCTGGGGAAAAATAGTCCCTACATTTACTAGTAAAATTTTTTTTTTTTTTTTTTTTTTTTTTTTTTAAATTTTGCCTGAAAAATTTTCCGACTTTATTATAAGTCCAAATTAAATGTCCGTTCACTAAAACAATTCTCGTTTTGGTAAACGATGTTCCCCAATGATACCTGCATCGGAAAAATGCGGTCTAAAAAAAATTCTGCTTTTAACCTAGACTAAAGTTTTTAAATAAAATAGATAAAAAAAGGTAGGTAGGTTTTTTTTTAGTGTATTATAGTAAAGATTGATTAATTTTTGTATTGATTTATGTTTATTCATTTATTGATGACATAAACCAAATGTCAAATCAACCTGATGATCTGACGTGGAAAAAAAAATTTGTCAATGAAAATAAATTTGTGTTGATTTTCTGTTCAATTAATTTTTTTTTTTCTTAAACAAAATGCTAAAAAGATAATGTGCAACATTTTAATGCACATGCCACACTACAAATTTATGCACACGTATTTAGTTATATATTAAGCTCATAATTGTGTGTGTGTGTGTGTTATATATATATATATATATATATGGGTGTGTAGGTGGTATGGTGGTAATGCCTGACTGATGACAATTTGATCAGGTTTCAAACCCAGTCTGAAGCAGCCTGCCTTGTCTAGTCACACTGAGCTGTATCTATCTATCTATCTATCTATCTATCTTTTACACCAACAAAGTCAATAGTCATTGTCTTGACTTGTTTTGTTCTTTTTCTTTTTCTTTTGTAACTTATCCTAAGAAATGTTTAGAATTTATTCATTCTTTGATTATTCAAGTATTAAGGAACATTTGGATGAAATCCTAATTTTCTTAGCTTTTTTTCTTCTTCTTTCAAAACATCAAACGTAATAAACTAGAAAAACAAGTTTTATCATTTGAACACTGAATCATATGAGAATGAATTATAGGTTCTCACTGGGCAATTATGTTAAGGATCTTAACCGTAAAGGTGGGCGTTGGCAAAGCACTGACCATCAGTTTTAATCAACAGATGGTGTTAGTGTATCGAGAACATTTTAGTATCTACTATCCATAATAGTATGATGAGGAAAAATATGTTATACCAATTAAATCAACTAGAAACACAGTAATAATAGTTATGTTTCTAATACCTAGCATAATTTATGGTGTGCCAACGTGGTTGTGTCACATCCTACCTGTGGCAAAGGGGTTGGGTAAAAACCTGGTGAATCCCATTGGGGTGTAATAGTTAGCAAGCTAGTCTCACAGTTCCATTACTACTGAAAAGAGAGTACAATCATTGCTGGATGCCCTATATGTGTGACCTTGTGTCACATCCCCTTCCCCATGGTGAATATATTTTTTTTTTCTGTGTAGCATGTCATTTTTCTTCAGTTTCTTTATAATAAAAATGGAATGGTCCATTATTTACCTGAGGTGACAACACTCATAAGAAATAGGAATTCATTGATTAAGCGGCACCAGATAATCAGGATTTACATTTTTGCATTTCATCTTGGATGATTTGGACGGTCTCATTTTTAACCAGAGGATGTTGCAGGATGATAATTGTCGGAAGATTAAGGAACCAGCATATTAATATATCATCATCAGGGTGACCTACAGTTGGTATCAGCCAAACATTGAGGGAATCTATCCCCTTTTCACTAGCGCTAGACCAAGGAGATTGTTTTTAGTGTCTGAGGTGGGATGCCACACCAAACATCAGCTCCTCATTTTACCACACAGATTACTGTGCTACTCATATGCTGAGATATATATAAAATATCCTTTGTTTTAATTACCTCCCTTATTTTCCCCCACTGTGTAAATAGGGGTGGGGGTTCATTGGTTTTGGATCTGGACTTTACAAGCTAACACCGTTGATCCCAGGGGGCCATCCCCCCAGACAATACCTGCCCCCTCGATTTTAAAGGGGTTGGACTGGGTTTATTGCCCAGTGCCCGAGGGGGAATGCCGACAGGATCAACTCATTTTTTGCACCCACCACCCACTTGTAGATGGTCCCACATTAATAGGGCTTTGTGCCTAACCCATACACGTGGGGGTACGTGGTAAATATCATGCTTACAGGTTACACAGTACATCTATCGTAACTGAATAACTTACACAGATGTTCGAATGTGTTTTTTTGTTTTTTTGTCTGGATATTGATTTGATAAGTATAAAGACTTAATAGCAAAACTTTTTGACCAACTTGTCTCATCACATCGGATGATCTTGATTTTTAGAATGAATTGCTGACATTTGATCTAACATTGAATTTTCAGACCAACCTGTGAAAGTATGTACCCAATATTCCCAACAGGAAAAAAAAAAAAGAAAGAATTCTCACACAACTGATACAATTATTGATGAAAGAATTGATTTACATTCTTTGATATTTGTGTGTACACAGATACAAAGGTTTCAATGTCAAATCATTTTTTGTTCTTCTCCTCTGGTGTCTTTTTTTTTTCTTTTCTTTTTCTCTAAACAGGTTAATATTTACCACATACCCCACGTTGTATGGGTTAGGCACAAGGCCCTATTAATGTGGGACCACTCACAAACTGAAGCTTATGGGAGGCGGGTGCAAAAAATGCTTTGATCCTGTTGGCATTCCCCCTCGGGGGGGGGCGCCTCAGGCACCAGGCAATAAACCCAGCCCAGCCCCTTTAAATTGAGGGGACAGGTATTGCCTGGGGGGATGCTTACGTGGTCCAGGGGTGAAGCCACCGGACCCTCCAGTCAAAAATAAATTAATACAAAATAATGTATATATTCAAAACACATGCATATACTAGATGGCATGTTGACCCATTGGTCTTCCTGCCCTATCATCTGGGTCTGGAGAATACATCGACTACACCTCTGCAAAGGGGTAAGACCCATCTTCCAATTGGGCCACCAATTTTCGCTGTGAGTGGCGGCCCATGATGCTTAAGGACGGAATCTTGGTGGCTGAGCAGTTCATGCAGCCCTCAACCCAGTATTTTTTTAAAAAAAAGCAAAAGTTTTATTAATGAAAGTAAACAATATAAGTGAAAAGTATTCATAATGGTCTGTATTAAAAAAGTATGTTTTTGATTGGCTAATACATAATTCCATTCTTAATCTTAATTCCAATTCTTAATCTAAGTGTAGTTTATTTATAACATGAGTCTGTTGCATGAATATGCATTGAAATACCAAATAACTGAAGGTTATTTCTGCATAATGAATTACACACTTGAGTAAAGCTGAAGAACACAGCAAACAATGGGATGATGATAGTAATAATAATAATAATAATAATAATAATAATAATAATAATAATTTAATTAATAATAGTAAAGAAAAGTGACAATGGTTCAAACAACTCTTAAAATAAGGATTTATCCCAAAACTAGGGCTGGTTTTGCTCAGTCTGTAGAGCACTTGCCTAGGAATCGCAAGGTTCCTGGTTCAATACCAGCCCTCACCATCTCTGTGTGGTAAAGACAGCTGATGCTAGGTGTGGTACTCCACCTCAGATGCAAAAACAATCTTCTTGGTCTAGCACTATTGTAAAGGGTACAGACTCCCTCGCTGTCTGGCTGATACATTAGGCCACCTCGTCGACTTTACTTTAAATTTAACCAATTATTTCTTTTTTTACATAGTTTTAATTTCTGTACTTATACTCTCTCTCTCTATATATATAATCTACTATGATAGACCAGCACAAATAGGAATTTATAGTGATGGTAGTTTAATCCTAATCCCTAATAGTAATGGTCCTTGCAAAATACAAAAAAAAAGTTAATAAAAACATTTGAATATCTAGGTTTTAAAATAGACATCATCCAATTGTAAAATAGTAACTTTTTTTAGATTTAACACACAACCTTGCTAATAATATTTTTTAAATCTTTTTATAAAGACAATCAAACACCATTATACAACATCCACTCCAACCATCTTGAACATTTAATTAAACACATTTTTGTTTTGCTTTACGGCATATCAACCATGGTGGGTCATGTAATGCCATCAAAGTTTTGAAAGATTTATAGCGGTAGTTTAGAAGAACATTTTTGAAACCTAATTTCTTTTTTGTAAATAAATTTTCTATTTAACCCATAGATGGGACCCTAACAGGTACTACCACTCCGGGTCAGAGTGGACCTAGGAGCAATGGTGATGAAGGGGTGCTCCACATTCCCAAGACCTCTAGAACTGGAACTTCACCATCAGATAGAGTTTAACGTCATTCCCAAGACATGAAGACTAACCACCAAGGGCCAAATTGGAGTGTTGCATGTCATCAGGATTCTGTCTTTAAACATCACGGGTCACCACCCACGGCCAACAGATAGCCCCATTGGAGAGAGGTCTTACCCCTTTGCAGAGGTGCAGTCGGTGTATTCTAAAGCCCCAGCTGACAAAGCTGAATTAAACACATACCCAATGCAATCAATACTAGGATTAATAAACTATCATCAAATAAAAAATATCTAATGAAAATAAAAAAATATATATAATAAAGCACTCCCAAACTGGAATCACACAAGAACTAAGATATCAAGAACCCCTTAAAAAAATTAAACCAACAAAATATAAACAGAAAATATAAGATAAGTTCAAAGCCCCCCCCCCCCCCCCGTTGCATACTAGCTTATACAAATATAAGTAAAAGTTACCTCAAACTAATTAATAAACACTTCAACATCAATAACCCATTAAATAAAATATTTAATAGAAAAACACTCAAAATTAGTCATGCACCAACAACATAAGAAATATAATTAGTGCACACAATAAAAAGAAAACTAATAAGAAACTACCAAAAACACTAAAACAACATTAATAATACAGACAAACCTGATTGTAACTGTTAAACTAAGAACGATTGTCCACTTGGAGGTTTATGTAAATTCAAGAACATTGTATACCACGCACTAATATTCCCAAAATAAAAAACCGAGGAAAAAATCTATTTTGGCAGTACCAGCTTGCCCATGAAATTTTGTTTGCACAATCACAGACAATCCTTTATGAATGAAAAATTTAAAAAAAAACAAACTGAACTTTCTAAACATTTCTGGAAACTAAAGAAAAAAATTCAAAACTCACAAATAAAATGGTAAATAAAAAAAAAAAAATAAAAAAAGTCAAAAACGTCAACAGAAAAAGAAAAAAATAGCAATAATAAAATTCAAAAACTGGAAGAAACTACTGAATAAAAGAAATGAAATCATATTCAAGTGTAAACATGAAATAACTTTAAATTTGTATAACAAAACCTTTTAAAAAAATATAAGAATATTTACGTACTTATATGTACACATACAAACCCTGACAATCAGAAAATAAAATACATGAAGTTAGAACATGCATATTCACAAGTAAAGAAATCAAATTTAAAAACTGCAATGTCAAAAACATGACCAAAATGTGCAAACCATAAAATTTCTTAAAATTACGAGTAAGCATACCAGTGAGTTGGCATATGTAACCAACACAGAAGAAGAAGTTTGAAAAATAAAAAAAAAAAAAAATCAGTGAACTGGTAAGATCATACCAATAAGACAATCAGTAAAAATCAGACTGATGATGCAAAGAAATCAATTTATATTTGAACCAAGGTATCCATTTATTCAATTATTTATAATACTCCATATATGTAAAAATATACACATAAATATATATGTTTGAGTTCTCAATTTTGGTTGAATCCCATCAAGAAAAAACTTGATATCATCCACCTATAGATATCTATATCTATCTTGTGTGCGAGTGTGTTAATTATTGAAAGTATGCACATATGTTTACCAAACCCCTCTTCCATGTGACACAAGGTCAACTTTTTAACATGGACATGGTGGTGAACCGTGATGCTTAAGGATGGAACCCAGGTGGCTGAGCAGTCTATGACACCATGGGGACTCCCCAGTTATAGCATTCTTGATATCACCAAGAATCTTAAGAGGTGGTTGAATTGTCTAAAGGATTTCCAGTATTTTCTTTTTTTTTCTTCCATAAGCAAAGAGCCTTGTCAGCTGGTGCTTTAGAATTCTGCAGAGACTACCCCAATGGAGCCACTTGTTGGCCGTGGGTGGCAACCCGTAATACTTAAGGATGGAACCTTGGTGGCTGAGCAGTTCATGACATGCAACACTCCACTTTAGGCTAGATGGGGCGGTCTGAGAGACCCCTCTGATCAACATGCTGGTCACATCAAATCTGAGCACCTATATGATTGTCCTCGATCTCTTGCCCTTATGAAACCCCTTTTTATCATATATTTGCTAGAAGGCAGTGGCTGAGGGTCTTTTTATCCGGGGTATGATGTTGAACTCTAGCTGATGATGTACCAATGTTGGAGCTCAGGGGAATGTGGTGTACCCCTTCATCACCATTACTCTCAGGTCACGCAGACAGTCAGAGAAGCCCCCTCCGATCAATCTGTTGACCATGTCAAGCCCTAGCATCTATATAGTTGCCCCAACCTTATGGCAAGCCCCAACCCTTTTTATCATATATGTGCTAGAAGGTGGTGGTTGAGGGCCTACATGGCCTGGGAATGACGTTAAACTCTATCTGATGGTGAGTTCCAGTTCTGGAGGTCTGGGAAATGTGGAATACCCCTACATCACCATTGTTCCCTGGTCCACTCTGACCCGGAGTGGTAGTACCTGTTAAGGTCCCATGTATGAGTTAAATAGCAAAATGTGTTTATAAAAAAAATGAGTATCCATTAAGAATTGATTTATTTCAAAACTTTGTCAGCATTAAATGACCCACCGAGGTTGATGTGCTGTAAAACAAACCAAACCAGGATTTTATTTTGTTACAAAAAAAAAAATCTGAAGATATCGGTCCAAAAATAAGTACACCCCTTACATAAATCAATGGGAGGCACATTGTGTAATGGTTATTGTAGTAGGAAATGGACATGACGAGTTCAAATCCTAGACAAGGCTGTTTGCATTTTACATAATACTCTTAGAAAAGATATGAATCCAACTATTCTCCCTCTAGCTATGGGTAAATAGTAGGGCAAACTGGACTCTTTAACCTTGTTAGGGCAACTGGTTTAGAAGAAGGAAAACTCTGAATTCAAACCTGTTAAACTCTGCTTAAGAAATTGACCGTGTGTCACATTCTACTTGTGAGGAGGGGTTGGTAAATATACCTGGAATTGTATTCTTATCTATAGAGGTGTTGCAATTTTATTTTTACCTATATAGTTTGAATGCTTTAGAGCTTGGTTGTAAATAATACCTAATAATACCCGTTTTGTTTTTATTCTATTCAAAATTAGAAGAAAATGAAAAAATAAATTAATTTGGATATATTTATGGGTAATACTGTATTTAGTTTAGTCTGGCACATGGCCACTTATTTATAAGTGATACTGTATACAGTAAAAAAAAACAAAACATATGCATCTGTTATTAAATATGCAGACAAATTTGTATAAAATATCTTTTTTTTTACTTATATTTCAGGTGGCTGACCAAGTACAGAAATATATATATATATAACAATTTAATGCACCATATACCTGCACTGAACACCTGTGACCAGTAAATGTGCTTGGACTGTCAAGAATGTGTAACCCCTGCCACCAGCACCCACCTTCAACACATTCTAGCCCTTCCCCTGGTTGAGCAACAATTTTACACCAACTAGCAGTTCCTGATACACGACCAAGCAGCATTCGATGCAGGAAGGGTACGAAATGAAATACAAGCCCCTCCCCCCACTTCTGCTATAAATCAATATGATGATGCATGGCAGAAATAGTGACAGTTTGAAAGAAAAAGGAATTGGTTTCCTAGATACGTCGTGCAAGGAACTACACCAGAAATAATTAGGAGCAAATCTTATACATATATATATATATATTTATTTTTTTATCTTTTTAAAATTTTTTTTAAATATCTGACCTTTGTATTGATACTTGGCTAACCTGTTGAGTTTTGGAAACTGATTCAAAGCATAAAGTGATTTTTTGTCGACACCGTCATTGGAACCTTATTCTTCGATATCGTAACGAGCCTTCTCTCAAATTCTGGAACACGATTCTTCCGAGAGCGTCTTTTGAAAATTGCTTTTTTTTTCTTTTTTCTTTTATACTTTACTGCATTGCAACTACTACTCTATCCTCTGCTTTCTTAGCCACTATTACTACTACTACAACATTCATCAATGAATCTGCCTGTATCTAACCTGTGCAAGTGATAAAGTTATAAACAATGATTTTTACTACATTTGAGGATAACAAACCCAGCACTGCTGCTGCTGCTGCTGCCGGTGCTGGTACTACTGATACGGCTACTCTTGCAGTTACCGCTGCCTCTATTACTGCTGCTATAATGATTGAAAGTAAAGCTGGTATTTCTGGAATAAGCCATGGATGAAGGCATGAACTCTAATTTCCCCCCCAAATCTATAATAATGAAAAAGACTATATGATCTAGAAGTTAATTTTATAGGCCGTTTTTTTTCCTGTGGCAATCAACTAGTTATGTCTTGTTAGGTTTCTTCAATATCTAGACGCTGGTCGTAAGCATTTTCTTATGTACTAGTTCAAAAGGACACACACTTGTTATCTCCATCCACTGCCTTATCAGCTTCTGTATCACTTGCTGCTGCTGCTGCTGCTGCTGCTACAAGATCGTCTTCCCACCCACTGTTCGATGTGCATGTGTCGTCTTCATAATTAAGCTCTTTGACAAATAAGCTGCCTGAAATTACGTGGGGGGGTTAACAGGTACGCACACACATAAAACAAAAAAAAACAAAAAAAAAACATGGCTAATAATTATGAATCGGAAAGTACGAATCTTGTGAGTTCGCCGTCCAAGAGGGAGAAGAAAAAACCTGATTGGAGTCGATTTGGACTAAGCCAGGAACAGGCGAAGGCTTCCGAGGCATCGACAAATACTTTCTTGATCGACAAGGATGAAGCACTTTATCAACACACAGATGGAGGTAAACACAACGAGTTGTTTACCGAGGATCTGGTAAGTAATTAAATGCATACTCTTCTTTTAATCTTCCAATAAAAGAGGAAAAAAAAAAACAAAACAAAAAAAATACCAAAAAAAAACAGGTATGCATGAAAGTAAGATTTCTGAAAAAAAATTTTTTTTCTTCAGGCTTATCCATTCATAAATATAGGTAGGTACAATTAGATTGGGATAGGTAAAAACAAACTGTAACATATAGTAACAGACTGTAACATATACTAACAAACTGTAACATAGTAACAGAAAAAGCAAGATAGATATGGACATATTGAAACAGTAATAAACCGGGATGAAGATGAACTCATGGAGATTGATTATATAGATTAGATCAAGACAGATAATAACAGATTTACAAAAATATATCACTCCTTGTAGTATATATGTATGTGTGTGTATATATATATATATATATATATATATAGTTTGTATGTGTGTGTGTGTGTGTGTGCTTAACAGCTGGTAACCGTCTTGAGGAAAGCACATCATCTTTTTTTTTCCTTTCCAAGCACACCATATGTTTGTGTTATGACCAATATGACTCTCTCTCTCTCTCTCTCTCTCTCTCTCTCTCTCTCTCTTTTATATATAATATATATATATATATATATATATATATATATATATATATATTTCGAATGCAAACTGAGATAGATCAACTCAAAAACATAGATTAGAAGAAAGACAGATGAATACTCACAGAATAAGATGTATCAATATATGTGTGTGTGTGTGTATGTATGTATATGAATGTAAGTATACATATGTGTGCATATATCTGATTATATTTGTGTGTATATATATATATATACACACACAGACACGTGTGTGCCTGTGTATGTATATATATATAATGTGTGAGTGTAAACAAGTCCTATTGAAGGTGAAGGAATGTCTTAGTAATTTTTATTCAACTATTCTTGTTTCCTTACAGTGTATAAAAGTATTAACAGACTGTAAGAATTCTCTATAATCTTTTCACATATATATATATATATATATATATATATATATATATATATATGCAGCAAATTATGTTTTAGACATATTTCATTATATATGAAAGGCAAGGATTTTTCTGTAAAATTCTGCAATAATTCTTTAGACAGCCTCGATCCACATTTGTGCCATCTTATTCACCGGTAGAGAAAACTTGATAAACAAAACTTGTCTCTCATATTTAATGAAACACACGTGTGTGTATGTATGTGTGTGTGTGTGTATATATATATATATATATATATATATATTTGTTAATAGCTTGTAAGCTTTTCCTAGAAATGCTAACTTCTTCTTTTTAGCAAACAAAAATCATTGTGTATTTGTTGTTGTTGTTCCTTTCCAAACTGACCATATGTTTGTGTTGTGACAGAAGATTTAGCATTTCTACAATGGAAATGATAACACACTGATTTCTTAGGATTTCAAATGCATTAATAACATGGGCTGTTTTGAAGCAAGTCTAACTTTGTTCATAAATAGGATGCTAATTAGGATTAAATAATGATTAGGTCTACTTTGGCTTCCTTGTTTAATGGCATATCAACCTTTGTGGGTTATTTAATGCCAAAGCCATTTGTTGGATTTTATGGCATGCCAACCCTTGGATTATTTTATGCCAAAGATGTTTGAATCATTTTAGGGTAAGGGTTTTGAAATGTAATTTCCTTCTATGTTCATGGGTTTCTAAAACTAAAATATTTTCCCATCTTCTCTATTGATTTGGTTTTTTTTGTTTAATGCCATATCAACCTTTGTGGGTTATTTAATGCGAAAATCATCCTTGTTGAAGAACAGATGGGATACCGTTTAACACATAGTTGGAGGAATGAGGGCTTTCATACCTTTCCCAAGGGTATTAGTCTGAAATTGAAAGTAATAGCGCAACTGGGCACAATTAATATGAAGTCATAGCCCAGCACTTTAGCCACTGTTGCACAGAGACTCCACACCAAAAAAAAAAAAATGATTATTCAATAATCATTGACAATTTAAGTAAATAACTAAAGGAATTGAGACATTAGTGGTGACTTAGTTTTGGTTACAGTCACATAATCTCCGTTTTAATAAGATATACAATTTCATCTGAATCCATGATGCAAAGACTTAAGATTAAATTGCAAATCAAATTAAACCTTTCATAAAAATTGAGAAATCTGGAAATAAATATAGTGAAAGATAAAAAAAAAACAACTTTTCCATTGTCTGTAATCATTTGGAGAGAGGGAGTCATTGTGGCTGTTTCACAATCCTGTGAAATTGTCAGAATTTTGGTTATTATTAGATTTTAAAACAAATCCACAAAGTTTTGGAAAAAAATTTCAAAATCCAGCAAATGATCCTTAAGTTAGAAAATAAATAGGTTAGAATTATTTTGAAAAAAAGCCAGATAATTCTGTTTGCGCTTTACTTCTCGCTAATGCCCGTGGGTAAGCATGAATCCATCTGTTCTACTCCCACCCAACCAATTATGGGTAAATAGTAGAGCAGACTGAGTCCTTTACTTTCGGTTTCACAACCAATTTCACAAGAAAAACTCTGAATTCAAACTAGCTTAACTCTGCTTAAAAATTGATATTGTGTCACATCCTGTAGGCAGAGGGGTTATGTGAATCTGGAATTATAAGAAAGTAATCTGATAGCTTAAGAATTTTTTCTGCAGAATTTCAAACAAGATGATCTGTTTCATAGAATACTTATTGATATTCTACTTAATGTGTTATTTAATTTGATACCTAACTCTTTGCCTACCAAATTTCCTCTATGACTGTACTAAATTTTCTTGGCATTTTTTTACTTGTATGATGGGATATTTCAAAGTTCTTTACCTCAAAACTCAGACAAAACAGAAGATGGCAGGTGTGTTCATATAGGGATTTCTCAGTGTAAACAAGTGACATATGTGAGTGCTGCTACCAGTGGATTATGGTAGGATGGCAGTGATAGGAGAGCTGCTGTGAACAGGTAAAAGTAGGCAAAGAGTTAAGTATTTGTGATTTTACCTTTAAAAGGTACTCTTTCCACCCAACTCTCTGCTGATCAGTTGCTATCAATCATATAAAAATTTGATATCTCTGATAAGATAAAACAAGAATTCGTTCAAGTTGTAGCTGTGTCAGTACTACTGTATGGCTGCACCACTTGGACTTTAATGAAGAACTTTGAGAAAAAGCTAGATGGGAACTACACAAGGATACTGTGCGCTTGAACAAATCTTGGAAGCAACACCCAACAAAAAAGCAGCTGTATGGCCACTTACTCCCTATCACACAAACGATCCAAATAAGATGAATAGGACACTGCTGGTAAAGTAAGAACAAACACATAAGTGATGTTCTTCTGTGGACACCTACACATGGACACATCAGTGTTGGCTGACCAGCAAAATCCTATATGAATCAGTTCTGTGCAAAGTATGGATGCCATATGGAAGACCTGCCAGGAGTGATGACCAAGAGGGTATTCATGCTGTCAACACAAACTGATGATGATGATGATGATGATGATGAGTTTTGAGTTAAAAGCTGGAACATTATGCAAGGAGAACCAAAATTTTATTGCAACCAATATATATGTATTTATCAACTCCTCCGCATGAGCAGGATGTGACACAAGGTCAATATTTCAAGCGGAGTTTACCAAGTTTGAATTCAGAGTTTTCCTTCTCCTAAACCAGTTGCTGTACCAAAGCTGGGGAGTCTAGTCTGCCCTACTATTTACCCATAGATGGAGGGAGAATAGTTAGATTCATACCTTTCCCAGGGGTATTAGTGCCACATGAAATGAAACCAGCCTCGTCCAGGATTTGAACTTGTATCTCCATGTCCATTTCCTTCAATGATAACCATTACACCATGGGCACTTTCATATTGCAACCAATATAAGACATTTTTGGAATTTTTTTATAGAATTAAATTGTTAGATTTAAAAAAGAACCTTTTTATTTTTTTATCCCTTCTAACATGTTGTTCAGAATCGATCAAGTAGGTTGAAAAGGTGAACTAACATCTTGATGAACTCTGTTTTTATCTAAGTTCACATTCAGACCAATGCATCTTGCTGCTTGCTCCAGGCTATGTAGCAGGGATTCGGCTTGAGCAGGTGTATTTGCATGAAACATTAGATCATTGGCTGGTTGGATTTTACGTCATGTCAACCCATTGTTTTATGCTGAAGATGTTTTGTTTATTCATTCTTCATGGGTACTCAATTTTTTTTATTTATTGGAACTCATTTTGTTTTATTTAACCCATAAATGGGACCCTAACAGGTACTACCACTCCGAGTCAGAGTGGATCTGGGAGTAATGGTGATGAAGGTGTACTCCATACTCCCCCGAACTCCAGTATTGGAATTTCATCAGATAGAGTTTAATATCATACCCAGGATAATAAGACCCTCAGGTACCACCTTCTAGCACATATATGATAAAAAAGGGTTGGGGCTTGCCATAAGGGCAATAGGGTTGGGACAATAATATAGGTGCTAGGGCTTGATATTTAGATCATTGGCATAGTCTGCATCAGTAATAGTTTCTGCTGGCTGGCTGGTTGGTTTGTTTATTGATTTTAATGGCATATCAACCCGTCTGGGGTTATGTCATGCCTAATGGTTAGGAAGTAATATATGTTGTGTATTTTTATTTATACTTTTTAGTATTCAGCATAAGTAATAGTTTCTGCTGGATATTGCCTGCTTCTCGCCTTTTTTGTTTTTAGAGTGAAACTATTTTTTTTCAATAGATCTATTGACATTTATAATCAAAAAATAAATTAATAAAAGAATGGAGATTTGAAAATTGTATGAAAGTCATTCAATAAAAAAAGGGGGATTTATCTATCTACAAAGGTCATTCAATAGATAAGGGGAATGTTTTTGAAAAAAGTTAAAAAAAATTTTTTTTTTTTTTTTTTTTTTTTTTCAGAATTTTTCCATAAATGTAAACAATGCATTATTTGGTTTATAGCAAACATTATTTTGATCTTGCAAAAAATATTTTGAGGCTATTCAAAATGGTGACAAATCAGAGTACTTCAGACTTAAACAGAGGTCTGTTATCAAATTTTTGGTAGCTGAGAAGTGCAAACCATGCAAAATTTACAGAAGAATTTGTGATGTGTTTTTTAGTAAATAAAATCTTTACAAATGGGCTGGCCCCTTCAAGCCTTAGTTGAAAAGACAGTCAAGGTAATGGAAATGCACTGACTTTCCAGTAAAGAAAAAGTTCAAGGCACAGCAGTCAGTAAAGAAGGTCATGCTGATGGTCTTCTGGGACATGAAAGGACCCATCAATATTGATTTCCTTGAAAAAAAGGTGCAACTGTAAACAGTGTATCTCTTGCCAATGCCTTTGTCAAAATTCACCTTATTTATTGAATGACACTTGAATTAATGGGATTGTTCACTTGTTCTAATGATGAATTTATGACTGAAGGAGTTCTTCATAATAATTGCAAATTCTTAACTTAGGGAAGGGTGTGGGGGGAGAAAGAGAAGAGTGGAAAGAAGGTGGGGAGAGAAAAGGAGAGGGGTGAAAAGAGAAAAAGAAGAGGTGGAAGAATGGAATAGAAAGGGAAAGAGGGGGGATGGAGAGAGAGGGTGGAAAGAGAAAGAGGGTTAGGGAGAGAGAGGGGAGGTGTAGAGAGGGGGTGGAATAGAAGAGTGTGGAAAGAGAAAGACGGGGGCTAGAGAGAAAAAGAGAAGGAGCAGAGATATAGAATAAGGAAGTCAAGTTGAGAGAAAAAAAAAAGAATTTGACAAATAAATTCTGCAATTGTAGCAGACAATAAACTCACACATTGTTATTTAACAGGTGTTACACACTTTGCTCCACAGATGGCGCCTGGAATTGTCTACAAGCAAGACAGAAATTAGAAACATTCTTCCAGTCTTAAAGGATTTTTTCTCAGCAGAAAATTGGAAATCATATTAAGAAGAAAAAAATGATGGGAAAATTTTTAAATAGATGAAAATAATAGTCTCTATTGTTTACAATGATAAACACAGCACAAACATATGGTCAATTGAAAAAGAGAGAGAAACACAAATAAGAGACTTTGCTTTCCTAGAAATGGTTAACAGCTGTTAAGATATATATATATATATATATATATATATATATATATTTGTTATGATATGCTATACAAATTGTATAGTATATCATAAATAAATATAGTTCTTAAACTTGTAATCAAACACTTTTTCTTTTCTCGAATTTATATATGTATATATATATATATATATATATATATACACTGACTGTTACTAAGTGCTGTTGACTGTTAAATTTACCAAATATAAATTTATTTCAGCCACTTAGTTTTTTTGTTTTTTTTATCAGATTTGAAAAAGCTAGGAGGGTGAAATAAATTTATATCTGATGAATTTAAGGTTTCCATGCATACTACATTATATATATATATATATATATATATATAATATGTCCTTATTTGTTTAATTCTGTTTTATTTTCTGTTTTTTTTTTTCTCTCAACTTTTTTGTGTCCAATGCATGTTTCTTATCAGAAGAATTTTTTTTTTGTTTCTGATTTCTTTGGCTTTAAATATTTTACACATCAACATCATGTCAATTCCACTACATGCTCTGAAAAACTTTTCTTTCTTTTTTTAAAAATTTTGATCCTATTTTGATATTTTATTTACCCATCATCTTGTCATCACATCAAAAATATTTGAAATAAAGACTAAAGATATTGGCTGAAAATGGAGGTATCTGCATGTATGGTCAGATTGGTAGAGAGATGAGTATAAACAAAAAGAGTAACAGCTATATGGACAGAATGAGGCACACAGTTTTATGATTAGAGTTGTAGGAAATAAACTTGTTGATGCAAGTTCAGATGCTGGATGAAGCCGTTTGTATTTCAAATAGCGCTAATACCCTTGGGAAAGGTATGCATGCACCTACTCTCTATCCAGCTATGGGTAAAACAGTAAGGAAAACTGGGCTCTTTAACCTTGATTAGGCAACCAGTTTAGGAGAAGGAAAACTCTGAATTCAAACCTGTAAAACCACGCTTATAATAGAATGACCTTGTGTCACATCCTACTCGTACAGGGGGGTTTATAGATATGTATATGGACATAATGAAATATAGATAAACATATTGGAAAAGTCATTTAAAGTATTTTTTTTGTTCAATCAATAAAGTAAAGTCGTCGGGGCGGCCTAAAGTCGGTATCAGCCAGTCAGTGAGGGAGTCTATTCCCTTTTCAATAGCGCTAGACCAAGGAGATTGTTTTTAGCATCTGAGGTGGAGCGCCACACCTACCATCAGCTCCTTACTTTACCGCACAGATCCCTGTGCTACTCATATGCTGAGTTGGCGAGGACCGGTATCGAACTAGGAACCTTGTGGTTTCTAGCCGAACGCTCTACCGACTGAGCTAAACTGCAAGAATTATTGAGAATCTGAAAATGTTTATAACCAGTGAGAATATTTTTTTAACATTTAATCCCACAAATCTACACATTTCACACTGACATTTAAAAGGACTTTTCCTTTTTCAATGGACACATTTTTCTTTAGAGAGTAAATTTCATGTCTATTGAACAAATTAAAAGGTTAACATTATGTAGACAAAGGCAGGAGGTTTATTTAGAAAAATTAGTGAAATAGATCACTAATTAGGACTGAGCCTATTCTATAGTACCACCCAAGCTGAGTTTAACAGGTTTGAATTCAGAGTTTACCTTCTCCTAGACTGGTTGCCTAACCAAGGTCAAAGAGTCCTGCCCTACTATTTACCCACAGCTGGAGGGAGAGTAGTTGGATTCATACCTTTCCCAAGGGTATTAGCGCTATAGGAACTGTAGATTCATCCAGGATTTGAACTCGGGTCGACGAGTCCATTTCTATGACTCTAATCATTACACCACTAGTCTCCAATTTTTACTTTATATAAAGTAAAAGTAAGTAAAGTCGTCGGGGCTGCCTAAAGTCGGTATCAGCCAATCAGTGAGGGAGTCTATCCCCTTTTCAGTAGCGCTAGACCAAGGAATTTGTTTTTGCGCCTGAGGTGAAGCACCACACCTACCATCAGCTTTTTACTTTACCGCACAGATCCCTGTGCTACTCATATGCTGAGTTGGCGAGGACCGGTATCGAACTAGAAACCTTGTGGTTTCTAGCTGAACGCTCTACCGACTGAGCTAACCCGGCCCTTTTACTTTATATAGATGGAGAAAAATAAATAAAAAATGAATTTTGCATGGTTTATATTTTCCCAAATGGGTGGTCTCAAACTAGGTGATTGCATATGCAATTGAGTCCTTTTTTTTTTTCTTTTATTTTTTCTTTTTTTTTTTTTTTTCTAAATGGGTCATTTAATAGATATGTTATACAGACGAAGAAAAACAATCCTGGAGCACTAGTTCATATACTACCATATTGAATAGCCTCAAAACAAATATTTTAACAAGATTAAAATAATTTTTGATTTAAACTAATTCCAAACAATGCTGAGTTTATATTTAAGAAAAAAAATTCTAAAAATTATTTTGCACAAATGAAGAAAAATAAATTGAAAATGGATTTTGCATGGTCTGGTTCGGATGAAAAGTTCATAGGCTGACCAAGATACTCTTATAGAATGTGACTAAATGAGGTTCATTTTTCAATGTAGTCTTCCTTGTGGATCACATACTTCTTGCATCAGTGTTGCAGTGCTTGGTTATCATTAGTTAAAAAAAATGTCGTTAACAGCAGATATGATATCTTGCCCAAGTAAAGGCCAAAGTAGAGTGTTGCATGTCACATGACCACTTTGTAACCAGGTTACAGACTGCTCAGCCACCACAGTCCTCTCCTCAGGCTTTACGAATTACCACCTATGGCCAACAGGTGGCCCCTATGGGGGAGGGATCTCTTGTTTTAAAAAAACATCCATCACTTTTTGAACAACAAAAATCTTTTTTTCCTTTACTTGTATCATATTGCCTTGAAGAAGGTTTTTATATAAACCGAAACGTTTGATTGTGAACATTACCACCAGTAATAAACTTCCATCCAGTGTAACATCTGCTGTAAACTCAAATTTCATATCCTTATCCCTATCCCTGCCTCCATTGACTAGCATTTGTTATTGGCTAACAGTGTAAAATATAGATATTTGAATAAAAATTTAAAATAATTTAGATATTTGAAACTTTGAATGTAATCATTTGTATAGCTCATAAATATTCAAAGACAAACAGAGAATTTGTTTCTGGTCATTTGGTTTTGAGAGTTAAAAAATGGGAACAGAAAAGAAGTAAATTTTGTTACTAATATTATATATTATATTGTATATTGTATATTTGTATTTATATATTGTATTTATATATATTTATATATTGTATTTATATATATATATTATTTATATATTTATATTATATAGTTGAAAAACTATATAAAATTTGTATATAAAATTTTATACTAAAAAACAATATAATTAAATATATTATATAGTTTAAATATATATTTATATATTATTTATATATATATATTATTTATATATTGTATTTATATATATATATTATTTATATATTATATTTATTATTGTATTTATATATTGTTATATTGTATATTTGTATTTATTTCAATGTAAATATTTGTATATATTGAATTAAAACTAATTTTAGTTAAAAAATGAGAACAGAAAAGAAGTAAATTTTGTTACTAATATTATAACAACACGTATATTTAGGCATTTTATTATTCATAGGGGCCGGGTTAGCTCAGTCGGTAGAGCGTTCGGCTAGAAACCACAAGGTTCCTAGTTCAATACCGGTCCCCGTCAACTCAGCGTATGAGTAGCACAGGGATCTGTGCGGTAAAGTAAGGAGCTGATGGTAGGTGTGGCGCTCCACCTCAGATGCTAAAAAAAAACAATCTCCTTGGTCTAGTGCTATTGAAAAGGGGATAGACTCCCTCGCTGACTGGCTGATACCGACTTTAGGCCGCCCCGTTGACTAAAAATTATTCATGAAGCTTTGATTTGATATGGTACACAGGTCTCAGATTATTTACAGTACATGCTGTTGCTTAAGTGATCACCAATCTAAGTATTGAAAAGACTTGTAGGACTAGAACTCTCCTGAGTCTTTAGGGACAGGAAGTAGTAAAGGTAACGTCCCCTGTCAGGTTGAGTGAAGAATTCTCTTTGACGGTTTGGCACCGAACTGTAAGCCTCGTAGAAACGAGCGTCCATCTCAGACCTTGTGGCTGAAAGAACTACTACCCCTCAGCAAGGGAGAAATAACTGAAGACTCAACCTGACACCCCCTCAACGAGGGAGATATTCTGAATTGTAAGTACTGCCCTTCAGTGCTTGTTTTATTGACTTTGTTGAGTTTTGTATGTAAATAAAATAGGTTAAAGGTACATGTGCTTTCCCTTGTCTTTACTTTCTGAAAACGTATATTCTATTTTCTTTAGACTGTAGACAGCCTTTCCTACAGACTCATTGCTAGTTAAATTTGATGATCTATCAGACAACAGTTCTTTCAGCAGTGACTTGATTTAGTCTTTTTTTCTGGTTTTTGATGCTGTGTTTCTCTCTCTTTCTTTCTTTCTTTCTTTCTTCTGTTGATTTTGTGTAAAGTATTCAACTCTGTTACAAGATGAATGCCAAACTAAAACTAGAGTTTGGTAGGTGGCTTTATATGGAGCTTTGGTTGTTCCATTATGAACCAGGCAAGTTCATCTCCTGAGTTCTGATTGGCTGTTAGATTTCAGGGTGAGTAAGAACATGGATAAGTACCCACTCTTCAGCCATCACTTTGCATTATGCCAGCAGCATGCAAGACTGTATTTAAGTTACAGCTTGCCTTGTTGTTCTCGTCTGCTAACTTGACGGTAGTTAGAACCCACTGCGACGGTGAGTATCATATTGTTTCTATATCTGGAGGATAACTTCTACACTTTCTTTCTTTCTTATAAAGAATATATATTGTTTAAGCAGGAATTGTTAAAGACCATGGAATATTTCTTTATCATCTTTATCTGTATTTGTTCAAATTTCTTGTGTTTTTTTGTAAATTGGGATCCAGGTGGTGGAGAAACTGTCCCATACTTTCTACCCAAGCACTTTTGACCATTTCACTGGTCATCATCAGGGGATTGTAGTATTGTCGTGTTATTTTTTTTTTTTCCAATTATTCATTCATTCAAATTAGGAGAGTCTATTATTTTTTAAGGGTTGCTAAGGTTAGTGTGTTAGTTATTAAAGATGTTTAGTATATTATTGTCGGGGGTAAATGCTATTTTATTAATGTTAGGTTTGTTGTTTTTTATACAAATTGCCTTGAGACTTTGTAGGCGTTTTTTTAATGTTATTTTTGTGAAACCTTCTAGCCTAGACAACTTCGAGAGGTATGTCCAGAAACTTTCTAGTGAATTTTAATAAGAACGCTATCATTACATAGTGTTTTGATTTGCCTATTTTCTTTCGAGTATCAACAAAGACTCACAAGGCTTTGCTTGTCCACAGTATTCCTTTTATATGATTAATGATTAATAACCCTGTTGATGGTTTAAATAAAACCAAAATGCTATAGTGTCAGCTTCAAAAATGATAATTTTAGACGTATTTCAGTTTTTTTCACAAAATTTTCATATGTATATATATATATATATATATATATATATATATATATATATAAACAAGGGTAAGAAAAATAAATATACTTAAGCATGGAATAGTGAAATTAAGGATTCAAATGGGGGGTTCCACCAATTTTCATGTGGTCTAAATGATACTTGAGATTTATATAGTAAATATTATTCATTGAATTCTGGTTTAGAAAGTATGGTAGCTAATTTTGACTTGATGTAAAAAAAATTTTTAAAGTTAATTGATTTTGATTCAAAATGATTTCGAAAATAAAGTGGTCTTATAATATTTTAAATAAATGAAGTTTAGTGATATCTAAAGAAGAAGTTGTTGTAGCACTCTTTTAAAGGATTAGATAATTCTTCAATCATAAAGAGTTGTAGGCTATACACTTTATATCCAATTATTTAAAAGGTCCAATGTGGACACAACTGAAAATGAGATACCCTACCATTCCCCCCCCCCCCAAAAAAAAAACCAACCATGCACAATACCACTAAAATAACATTAGAAGTAACATTACAATATCTACTCCCCTCTTACCGCTCAACATACAAAAAATATATAAATTCAATTACTCAAAAAAAAAAAAAACTATACATTTATTTTTCATAACCTTGTCATCTAATATATGAAACATTCTTAAAATCCTCACAATTTAATATATATGTGGTTAGTCGAAGCCTGAAGAATATATGAAATGTGTTGCTAATGTAAAATGAACAAAATCTTTTAAAAGATATAATCCATTTTGTGGAACTTTTTTTATAAAATATTTAATTTTCTCCCATGGGACCCATAACAACACTTTTTATATAATAAAGTTGTGTGTTTCTGTGTCACTTTAATAGTTATTTCTACCGTAAACTATTTTTTCCCTGTAACTGTGCTCTCTGAAAGATCCATATGGTTCATTATGAAAAGAAATTGGAATTACCTTTTAAGTCTTTTAAGGGATTTAGAGAAATTAAATTATACACCTCTGCCCCCCCCCCCAATCATTTGTTTATATTTTTCAAATGGGCCTATGAAATCCTTAAGGATTGGTAAATCTAAGAGTGTAGGAACTGCTAATATTTGTACTCGTGGCAGGAATGGCTTTCTTGCGTGGGATGGGGGGTGGAGGGTTAATAGTCAGCTGATGTTGTATATAGTAACATATGTTTTCTTTAACAAAATGATAGAATCTTCAATTCTCTTTGTAACTTCTTTACATTATTTCATTTTTTCTTCTTTTCTTTAGCTCTTTCTTTATTTTTTTTCTTTCCTTCTTCTTTCCTTTAGTTCTTTCTTTTTATTTTCTCTTTCCTTTAACTCTTTCTTTTTTATTTTCTTTCATTTATTTTTTTATTTTTTTATTTTAGTTCTTCCTTTTTCTTTTTTTCAGTTTAGCTCTTTGTTTTTTTTCTTCTTTCTCTCTACTTTAGATCTTTCTTTTTTTTTCTTTCCTTTAGCCCTTTCTTTTTTTTTTTCTTTTCTTTTTCCTTTAGCTCATTCTTTTTATCTTCTTCTTTCCTTTAGCTCTTTCTTTTTTTTAATTCTTTTTTTCATTCATGTTTCTCTTCTTTAAAAAACTACCCACAAGCTCAATTATCCGTATTAATTTACTTATTTTTATTCTATGACTTTTGATGTTGATCTGTGTAGTTTTTTTCTTCCTAGTTTCGTTACACATTTGACTCTGTGTATTTTTCTTCAGAAATAGGTAAACACAATAAATAAATAAAACAAAATGTTTTTTTTTCACATATAAAATTAAAGCCATTCTTTACTTGAGCAAATAATTGTTAAGTACTTACTTTTTTAAATTTGAATATTTTCTGCTGTCAAGGAATTATCTTAGAAACCAATATGTTTGTAAAAATGATAAGAATTAGCATTATAAATTAAGATAAAGTTTTAGATAAAATTTATACAATTGATTGTGTTAATATACACATATGGTAATCACTGATCATTTTCTATAAACCTTTATCTACATCTAAGTAAATTTTTTTCCAAATATCAAATATATATTTATTACAGTGTACAATACAATAAAAAGGTGATTGTTACCATTGGTTTCATAGCATCATACTAGCCACTTATCAAGACAATGCACCTGTTGAAGGCTTTTCAAGGGCGCATTGTCCTGATAAGTGGCTAGTATGCAGCATTGAAAACAATTATATTGTACATTACAACAAATGAATACAGCTCTTACACCCATAATTAAGCACTTTATTTTCAATTCTCCAATACAAAATACACACAGACACACACACACATACACACACACACATATATATCGAGTAGGTTATTCCTGTGTATACCATTATGATAAATTTGCTCTACTCCCGTATTGAGCACTTTATATTTGTTATATCACTGTCTTATCATTTTGAAACATCAACTAATCATTGTGGCCCATTTCACAGTTAAGTCACCTTTTTCATATAAAATAATATATATATATATATAATTAAATTTAGAAAATAAACTGCTAGCATTATTTAGCGTCACCTTAGCAACAAAAAAAAAAAAACAACAATTAGTCAAATAATAACATACTTTAGCAGCTTGAAATTGGTTCAGAAGAGAACTGAAAGCATTTGGATTGCATGTGAAAACTCTTTCGGACAGTTTATTAACTCTTTTCAAGATAACATTAAAAAATTGTTAGAAAAATTTAAAGAAAAAAGAAAAACTCCAAAACAAAATTGTTTGAAAAAGTGTGTGTATATATATATATATATATATATAAGTAAAGAAATAACAAAAGACTTAGAGATTTAGCAATATAGTCTATTTCAGCGAGCTCCCTGAAATAGACTATAATGCTAAATCTCTAAATCTTTTGTTATTTCTTTACTTATATATTTGCTCTGTGACTCTAACATTAAGAGCACACATTGAGCTCTCAAACTGCGACAGGTTTTTTAAAATAAAACTCTTGTGTCGTAAGGAAGATTTCTTCTCTGAACTTTTGGATTATATATATATATATATATATATATATATGAGAGAGAGAGAGAGAGAGAGAGACCATCAACTTAGGAATCACAAAGTCCTGGCTACTATACCAGCCTCCACCAACTTGGTGCATGAACAGCACAGTTTGGATCTGTGCAATAAAGTGGGGTACTGATGGTAGGTGTGGTGTTCCACCTAATATGCAAAAACAATCTACCTGGTCTAGTGCTAGCAAAAAGGACAGAGACTCCATCACTGTCCAACTGATACTAACAACTGACCAATCATCCGACTTTACTTATATATATATATATATAAAAAAGTAAAGTTGTCGGGACGGCCTAATATTGGTATCAGCGAGGGAGTCTATCCCCTTTTCACTAGCGCTAGACAAAGGATATTATTTTTAGTGTCTGAGGTGGAGCACCACACCTACCATCAGCTCCTCACTTTACCGCACAGATCCCTGTGCTACTCATACGCTTAGTTGGCGGGGGCCGCTATTGATCCAGGAAACTTGTGATTCCTAGCCGCATACTCTACCGACTGAGCTAAGCCAGCCCATATATATATATATATATATATATATATATATTGTTATATATATATACTAGCAAAAGTACCTGGTCCAAAAAAATAGGAACACCAGAGAGTGAGTGAGTAGAAAACATGAATAAGAGAGAAAATAAGAGGAAAATGATTTATCAAATTTTAAAAAAATATCTTTTTAAAAAAAGAAAAAATCGCCAAGAATTGTATAGTAGAATGTTTGTTTATTTTTGGAATTTTTTTCTTTTTGTTTGCATTTAAGATATTATTTTTAAAAATGCATTCCTAAACTTTATTAAAGATGTAACGATAAACAAAGCTAAGAATTAGTGTATTATTATATTCGTTTATTTTAATTTATTTAATTGAAATAGTCTCTTTTTGTTTACTTTTTTGAACAATTTTATTTTTTTAAGTGAGCTTCTTTGCCTGTGATTTCCATGATAGAAATATATTAGTTTAATTCCTTTTTTACCGTATTAAAATGTAACAATAAAATGCTAAGAATTAAATACTTATAATTTTCCATATTACAATTTCTTTTTACTTTTTTTTTCTTTGGTTTATAATAGTGTTTTTTTTTTTTTTTTTTTTTTTAAATGTAACTGTAAACTGTAAATTTTAATTTTTCTACAATTTTTTATGCATGACAACAATTTAAATTAAAGTGAGTGTACAATTTAAGAATATGGACAAAGATTTGATTTTACATTAAAATTTAGTCTGAAAAAATTATACTTGGTATTATCGGCATATCCGAAGCAAAATATTTTTTTAACTTGCTCTAAAAAATAATTCAATGGATACAAATTACATATTTAGAAAGATTATTTTATTTTATTTCTAATCATATAAATATTTTAAAGATTGAACCGTAAATATGCGATAAAAAAGAATTTGATTTTTTGTTTAAATTTAGTCACAAAAATATTATACTTTGTATTATCAGCATATCTGAAGCAAAATATTATTTTTAACTCGCTCTAAAAAATAATTCAATGGATAAAAACACATACAAATTACATATTTAGAAAGATTATTTTCTTTTCTTTCCAACCATATAAATATTTTAAAGTTTGGACCATAAATAGGCAATAAATTCCGATCTGAACGGCTTAGACTGCGAAATTTATTCACTAAAATTAAACTTCACTGCTGGTATCGCTGTAACAAAAAGCAGGCAGTGAACAATATTTCATTATCAGCAGCAGCTGGTATATGGCCAGTTTCGCAAATCGGTTGATTTTGGCTTGATTAATCAATTATATCTCTTAATCAGTAAAAATCAATAACCAAATTTGGTGTGTTTCTTAGTTAGAAGGTTATCAATGTGTATGCAAGATTTCGAATCCGAGTGACCTCCCTTTTCGGAGTTATACGTCGACACATACATACCAAACTTCCTTATATATATATGTGTGTTATTTTAAAGTTAATTCTTATTTATTTATTATCAATGCAAAATTTAGCCAGCTGTCCATTCTAGGAGTGTTTATATTTATCAAGCTGTAAATTTTTAAGTATTTTATGAAATCAATGAATTGTGCAACAATATGAAAGTGTTGATATAATCAATGAATTTTTCTTGTTCAATTGAACAAATGTGCATATTTGACACTGACATTTAATAAACTTCTACTTATCTATATTGATAAGTTTATATATTTATATTAATAATGGAAATTCAGTCTCAATTTGTCTGTAACCAAAACTATATCACTGTTTACGTCACAATACCCAAAATTGTCAATACATAGAATAAAGAACAACCTTGGTCGGAGAGGCCCCCTCCGATCAATCGGCTGGTCATGTCAAGCCCTAGCACCTATATGATTGCCCCAACCCTATTGCCCTTATGGCAAGCCCCAACCCCTCTTTATCATATGGGTGCTAGAAGGCGGTGGCTGCAGGTCTACATGTCCTGGGAATGACATTAAACTCTATCTGATGGTGAGGTTCCAGTTTTGGAGGTTTGGGGAATGTGGAGCATCCCTTCATCACCATTGCTCCCTGGTTCACTCTGGCCCGGAGTGGTAGTACCTGTTAAGGTCCCATCTATGGGTTAAATAGAAAAATGTATTTATAAAAAAATGTACTATCCATTAAGAATTGATTTATTTCAAAACTTTATTGGCATTAAATAACCCACTGAGGTTGATATGCCATAAAACAAAACAAAAGAACAACCTTGTATTATATACACTCAAAATTTGAGTATACCACCTTAGACGGTCCTTACTATTTTTTAAAACAAGTTTTAATAAATACATGGCTGGTATTATATATCTATATATATATTTGTTTTATTTTAATATATATTTAAACTTATCAAACATATTGAGTTTTACAAGAAAATTATTTACAAACAAGAAATAGTCATTTTTTTCAGTATCAAGAGGTTAACTAAAAAGTTTACTAATAAATACCTACGATTTTGTATAAAAATTTATGTGTAAAATATTAAAAATAATTATTTAATTAATAATTAATAAATGCACTCAACATTTTATTTTAGGGGGACAGAACTAAGTTTCCCTTTCAAATTGTTTTATTTTTTTAACTCTTGAGACACAAGATGTGGCAACAAGCCTTATATCCTTCCCATCAAGGTAGTAGACAGGATGGGAGCACTGTTTTTTTTGTTTTTGTTTTTCACACACCCTGCTAAGCTACAAGCATTTTGACCTTCATGTTGCCTTCAGGAGAAGCAAAACAGGTTTAGGAGTTGTCTAGTATATTCAAAATTGAACTTCTTAAAATATAGATACATAAGAAAACAAAAAGAAAAAAACAAAAGCAAATTTGATGTTTAATTCCTCAAACTGATGATATTAGATGACAAAAGATAACAGTTCTAAAGATTTATTATCTTAAAACCACAAAGTTTTTAATTTAAGATAATATTTTCAGGCATCCAAAGGGGCTAGACATATATTTATTTTGTATTACTCATTTTGATGGATGGCTGGTTGGTTGATTGTTTTTATGGCATGTAAACCCTTGTTGGGTTATTTTATGCCAAAGTCAGTTTAACAATTAGGGTCTCCAATTAAATATGACCCCAAAATATATCTTCTCAATCATTTTAAAAAGATAAACACTTTGTTATCTCAAACAGATCTGATTGACCTGTTGATTGGACTCTAACACCTACTAAGCACTATAGAATATGCTGACTATCCCCTGCAGAGGGGTAAGACCCCCCCCAAAAAAAAAGGCTGTGTTGTGGACATTACGATGCACTGTATCTGATGGTGAGGCTTATCAAACTGATGATAAACATATTTAAAAAATAATAGCTGTAAAGATTAAAGATCTTAAAACCACAAAGTTTTTAATTTAAGATAATATTTTCAGGCATACGAAGGGATTAGACATATATTTATTTTTATATTAATCATTTTGATGGCTGGCTGATCAGTTGATTGTTTTTATGGCATGTAAACCCTTGTTGGGTTATTTTATGCCAAAGTCAGTTTAACAATTATGGTCTCCAGTTACTCCTACTTAATGGTTGCATTAATACTAATTTCATGCAGTCTTTTTTTGGGAAAAAATTGCAATCTTTAGATGTGGTCAACCTCAAAAAGATTGCAAGAAACTAATAGTAATTGCATTAGCCAAGGAGGGTTAAGTAAACCTGGTTTATTTTAGGTTTTACCTTGCTCTTTATTTAGTAAGGAAATGAGAATCCTGTTTCTAGTTAACTCTTAACATCCTATACAGCCTCATTCCAACCAGCCGGAAGTCGCATTCATTTTCCTAATCTACCCCAAATCATAGCCTTTGTTTAAATGTAATATGAAACATATTTAGAAGTCTTTGATTTAAGTGAAATAACAGGTAACTTTAAATGAAAAGGCCATTTTTAGCCATTTATTGATAAATCCTTATTGGAATGGGGATTTGGACTTCTCAAAATTCTCAACAGGATGTTAAGAGTTAAAGTTTAAAGCTGATAAAAACGTTTTTAATTCAAGATGATTCTTGATTGACTTTGTGGAGTCGGGGGTCAGCCATTTTGTTCTTTATATTCTCAATCATGTCACTAACTGTTACTAGAGAATATAAAAGACTACTTCAAGACTTCTGCTTCGTTTTAAAGTCATATCAGTATCATCTTTGTATTTGTACAAGTCAGAATGTCCCTATAAATTGTCAGTTTTTTAAATAAATGTGGTGATGTGATTTATGATATTTTGATAGCAGTGATATCATTTAGCTTTTTATGAGCTTTTTAGTAGCTAGATGTGTCTTTATATACAGATAGGGGAATAGAATGAGGCTGATGCAGGGCAAGATTTTTTTTTTTTTAAGTTGACTTTGTATAATTTCAAATCAATTGCACTAATTGTTTATTACAAAGATTTTTCTTTTAATATAATACTTCAAGAATGTAGAGATTTGTAGAGTGATTAGCATCCAGCTGTGTTGCAAACTGAGTATGTTGTGAAGATCCAGACTTGATAGGTGGTTTAAATAGTAAATTGGACTATTCCACTTGTGTATTTGGGTCAAGTTCACTTCCTGGATCCTGATTGGCTGCTGGTTTTAATGTGGACACTCTCATCTACAGGGTGTTCAGTATAAATTTGACAGTTTCATAAAGAAAAAGAAAAAGTGCTTGGTAACTACAAAATTTAATGGATTGTAAAGAAATTCAATAGGCATGGAAATTACACTACTTTCCACAAGTTTCACTCAAAATAACTGCCATTAGTGTTGATCACAGCCTCAATCCTGCACTGGAACCTGGAGCAAGCTGATGTTACAGTTTCCCTGGGAAGGGTCTCAAAAACTACCTTAATTCTGTTGATTAACTGGGATTTTGTAGTACTGGCATGGCAATTGGTGTCTTTCTCAACAGTACCTCATACATAATAATCCATGGGGTTAAGATCTGGGGAGTTCAGAGGCCAAATATTGGGACTGGTGTAGTCGTAAAAATTCGCCGACAACTATGTTTGACTTTTCCCAGAGGTGTGGCAGGGGGCTGAATCCTGCTGCCATACATATGGCCTACCATTGGCTACCCTTGTTATCCAGGGCTTGACTACAGTGTTTAGCAACTCCACATAGGCAACACTTTTTTCTGCTGTATGAACGCAATCAGATCGTCTGTTATGTTATGCTTTCATCTAGCCACGACCCCGTAGTCTCCATTTCAATTCTCCAGTTCATGCCTAATTGTATTTACAGTGTTCAGGGAGCATTGGGCAGCAACCACAATCTCCTTATTTTGATGGCCGCCACAGATCATCATGATATAAATTCTCTTCCATGATTCGGGTGGGTTCCAGTCATCCATTCTATTTGTCATCACGTATATGAATGAAGAAGGGTCCAAGCTTTTAAATGATGCATATTGTGCGTCAATACCTCCAACCTACGGAGAAAAATAACCAAATATGAATATGTCAAATTTATCCCGAATACCCTGTATATAAACTGAACATTTGAGTGTGTTCAAGCATTTAGTGCAGAGCATATTCAGTTACATTCTCTTTTTTTTTGTCTGGTTACTGGACACTAGTAACAGCCTTCCCGTGGAGGTGAGTATGATATTTATTCTGCAAAGATTTTTTTTTTGGGGGGGGGGGAAATAAAGCATTAGTAGCAGAACCTGTGAATATACCACAGTATGATAATTTAATTATTACTATGTTTGATATGTTTACTTAAGAGCTATTGCAAATAGTTCAATATGTAAAAAGTATAATAATCTTGATTTAACTCTCTCACTCTTTCTTTCTTTCTTTCTTTTCATCTTTTTTGATTGGAACAGATTAGCATTATCGCATCTGCATGCTCACCCCCTCTCTCTATCTTACCCCTACTCTTTCTTACTCTTTCTTATATTTTTTCTGTGTAGCATATCCGTTTTCTTCTCTTTCTTTTCTTATAATAAAAAATGGAATGGTCCATTATTTAGCTGAGGTGCCTACACTAATAAGAAATAATTTGTCGGATAAGCAACACCAGATAATCAGGATTTACATTTTTGCATTTCATCTTGGTGAATTTGGACGGTCGCATTTTTAACCAGAGGGTGTTGCAAGATGATAACAGTTGTACAATTAAGGAACAAGAGTATTAATAGATTTGATACATTGTCATTCATAATATAAATTTATTGTTAATAATTCAACACTGGAAGAATTTTTTTTTTCTTTTCATCATATTCAGCCCTGTCAGTGGGGCTTAGAATATGCTGAGTGTATCCCCAGCAGAAGGGTAAGATCCCACCCAAAATTGGTATGACACTAAACTGCATCTGATGGTGAGGCTCCAGCTTTCACTTCAACATGTATCTATTTCTCTGCATAATTACCATTTTGAATGATGCATTTTTGTATACATTGTGGCAGTTTTTGTAAGCCCATGTCATACCATTTCACTGTCAAATCATTGAGGAACCATTAAACCTTGTTGTCATTGCAAACTTCCTGCACCACTTGCAGATATTTTTGACATCCATGCATGACTTGCTATACACTTCCGTTAATTGGCGATGAATTTCAATCGAGTTAATGCCTTTTGCGTTCAAAAAACAAATGTCTGCATGAACTTCACCTTTAGTGGTGGTGTCTATCCAGAGCTCCATCACAAACAACTGCCAAGCCAAGACTGAGTATGGTAGATGCAGGCGCATACACAACAAACACAACAGTGTTGCCAATAGCCACAAAAAAAAACAGTTTCCTTGCATCTCCAGTGTTTTGGGGACCTTACTTTTGAGATTACTTTTGAGATATGTTGAAAAATGAACCTCATTTGGTCACCTTCTATGAGAGTATCTTGGTCAGCCTATGAACTTTTCAGCCAATTCTCATATAAACCTCATTTGGTCACATTCCATAAGAGTATCTTGGTCAGCCTATGAACTTTTCAGCCAATTCTCATATAAACCTCATTTGGTCACCTTCCATGAGAGTATCTTGGTCAGCCTATGAACTTTTCAGCCAACCCTCATATAAACCTCATTTGGTCACCTTCCATGAGAGTATCTTGGTCAGCCTATGAACTTTTCAGCCAATTCTCATATAAACCTCATTTGGTCACCTTCCATGAGAGTATATTGGTCAGCCTTTGAACTTTTCAACCAACCAAGGTACTAAATTACCTGCTTACTTCATATTGGCCAACTTACAAATATGTTGTGCCACCTGATGGTAATTTGAATTTGTATCTTAGACAATGTTTTTATTTTTTTATTATTTTATTTTTAATTTATAAGTGCCAGACTGCACATTCAAATTGTGCTGTCCACCAAACTTTTTGAATGACCTATCAGAGCTAGGTAAGTGAGTTAAGTATTTTCCCAGGTATTTGAAATTGTGCCAGGTGATATGAATCATACCACACAATAATTTTAGCCTGGTCTGACTATATGGTCTGACCTCCTATTATAATATTGAGATTTCTTTTCTTTCTTTTTTTTGTTTTCATTTTGATTTTTTGTTTTTGGTTTGTTTTTTCCTTTACTTGAAACAGTTGATTAAAACAGACATCAGCTGCTGCATATGTTGTTGTATTTTGAGTATGGATAGAGCAACAGGCTGAAAGACAATTATATTCTATGGGTGGGGGTGGGGCAAGGAAATGAAGATAAGGGTTGTCTCACCCCCCCCCCTTTCACCTTTCCCCCACTCCTTCTTTATTTGATATTTTGTTTCTCACAGATCTACCATATTTATCTACCACTTTTGCCTCATAGAAAGAATTTTTATTCTTTGCTGAAAATGTTTGTAAATTCTGCATGCCCTCCCCCTCCCCCTGCAGCATTTAGTGGATTTTCCATTTTCCACTTATGATTATAGAATTATTTATTACCTATCTACTACATAATTACATACAGGTGAAACTTTTATTACCTATCTACAACATAATTCCTATTTGTGGGAAGTGGTTGTTTAAACATTGATTTTTGGCTACAAATTTAATAAAAAATCCTTCTTGAAAGTTGGAACTTAACATGTTTAACATTTAGATTGGCTCATTATAAACACTTATGTTACATGTGTTAATTATCTATTTATGTGTATAACCATATATATATTATATGTATGTATGTATGTATGTGTGTGTGTTTTGTATAACTATGTATGTGTGTGTGTTTGTATAACTATGTATGTGTGTGTGTTTGTATAACTATGTGTTGTGTGTTGTATAACTGTATGTGTGTGTGTGTATAACTATGTATGTGTGTGTGTGTGTTATATAACTGTGTGTGTGTGTTTATATAACTGTGTGTGTGTTGTGTGTTTATATAACTGTGTGTGTGTGTGTGTGTGTTTATATAACTGCGTGTGTGTGTGTTTATATAATTGTGTATGTGTTTGTATAACTGTGTGTGTATGTGTTTGTATAACTGTGTGTGTGTGTGTTTGTATAACTGTCTGTTTGTATAACTTTGTGTGTGAGTTTGTGTAACTGTGTGTGTTTAACTCTTTGTGTCTGTGTTTGTGTATTTGTAAAACTGTGTGTGTAACTATGCATTTATATCTATCACAGTGCTTTAGGCTAAAGTAGCCGGGAGCAATGCTTTAATTTTAAGCAGATTGTACAGATACTACACTTTGATCTCTCCATGAAATAGTCCAGTCATTTTAATTGGAATTATATGCTCGTATTGTAACCAAAGATGAGTATAAATAGTCTGTTGAAAATGTTAAGTAAGGATTACCTCTGAGAAAAATCCACCTTAATATATGATTCTTTTTTCTTTTAATCTTATATCAACAACCACCCCCTCTTTTATTCTTCTCCCTTTAACCCTTTTAGCTCAGCTCCTTATTAACTCTTTCAACCTTTTGATTCCACACCCTCAAAAAAAGGACACTGCCTTTTATTTTTCAACAAATCTCTGAAAAGACTTTCATTTCTTGTATACTGTTGCATTGTCTGCAGACAGACTCGCCCGTAAAATACTTTACGGTGAACTTGCAGATGGCACACGGAGGTCCAAAAAAGTGGTTTAAAGACCATATTAAGACAACGCTGAAGAAATGTAACATCACACCTTTAAGAATTTCAGAAATTTCAGAAACATTGAAGGGGGTTGGTGACATGACCTTGATGATTTGACATGGAATTACCCACCAAGTTTAAAGCTGTATTTACCAAAATAGAAATGAAGAATGAATGGAACTTTTTTTTTTTTTTTTTTTTTTTTTTTCAGTACAAAAAATCTCGATACTTTTTGACACACTTTGTAGGTATGTATGGGGAACTTGCAGATGGCACGCGAGGGGCAGGAGACACTCAAAAGTGGTTCAAAGGTCATATGAAGACGACACTGAAGAAATGCACCCTCGCACCTTCAAGCCTGGAAGATCTGGTCTCCAACAGACAGGGTTGGTGAGACACGTGCCCCACTGGATCTAAGCAGCTCAATATCGAGATTAACAGGGCTGCAGAGCAGTGATGTCTTCGTCGTCATGAACCACCAAATGAAGATGGGAATTTCCCCTGTAATGTGTGTGACTGCATCTGCAAGTTCAGAATTGGACTAACTAGCCACCAGAGGGTCTATAACTGATAAACGACATGGATTGACATCATCGTCGTCTGCAACAGACTTCTAAGAGGAAAAAGGAAAAGGAACTGTTTCATTGTAGCCTACAATTATCAGAGTTCAAATGTTTGTTTTTTGTTTTCTTTTTTTACATATGTAAGCTTTTTATGAAGACAATTACTGAAATATTGACATCAATATAAATCTGTGTAATAAAGATAATTAAATAAATCTTATTAGGAGGTTTTAACATCAATTATTCAATGTCTACTCGGTTAGATTTGATCAGATTGTCTATTCATTATTGTTCAATCTAAATAATAAAAATTCACATAATTAACAAGTGTTTTCCTTTTTTCAGTTAGACTAATTAGACTAATTTCTAGGTTTTTCTATGATGCTAATTGCATATATTAATTAGGATTTATCTTTGTCTTAAAGTTTTCCAAGCAAAAAGTGTCCATTTTATTTCTCCTGGAATATTGAACTAGATAATAATCTGCTACCCAGATTGAGTCATGAAGTGCAAAGTAATTTTTCATTGGTGAATTGATTGATCAATCACTTCAAATTTAATCTTGTTATATGGTTGATTGGTGGGTTGTTTTTTTTGTTTTTTTACGGCAAGTCAACCCTTGTTGGGTTATTTCATTCTAAAGATGTTTTGTTTATTCTTGATGGGTATTCAAAAACATTTATTTAAACTCATTTTTTTTCCTATTTAACCCATAGATGGGACCCTAACAGATACTACCACTTTGGGTCAGAGTGGGCCAGGGAGTTATGGCGATGAAGGGGTACTCTGCACTCCCTAGATCTCCAAAATTGGAACTCCACCATTAGATGCAGTTTAATGTCATAACCAGGGCACCAGACTTTTTGCTAGCACTTGTGTGTGTGTGTGTGTGTGTGTGTGTGTGTGTAAGAAGCAATATTCCAAATACCATCGAATTGGCAAAACAAGGCAACAAGCAAGCCATTGTTCAATACAGAATTTGTAATGTCGCAAGCCTATTGCACAATGGTAGGTTATTTATCAAGAACCATAACACCACAGAAACCAAGCAGCCAATCAGGACTCGAGCAATGGAATCACCCAAAAGCCTGAATAGAGTATTCCTGAATGTCATAAGTACCAGCTGCTTTGGGCACCAGTTCAGTTGTACTTAGTTATTGTTCAAACCAACAATATACTAACTCATTCCAAAAGTTAAAGTTAAAGAAACTAGAGAAACAATGTGGCAAATGTGTTGAAATTCTGGATGAATATGTAGGAAATCATGCATATTTCATGGCTGTATTTTGTCCTTTTCTTGGTTGGGCTGAGAACTTTTCAGTAATTCATCATATGTGTTTATATATGTTGATCCTTCCCTTCCTGAAAAATCACTAAGAACTACAGAGGCCTAACTCTTATTGCCAAAGCTGCTGAGGTTTATGATGCTCTACTTGTCAATTACATTCAACTTGAAATCTGGGATAAAAATGAATAGTGAGTTTGATCCATGGATATTTCATGGCTCTATTTTGTTCTTTTCTTGATTGGTCTGAGAGAGAACTTTTCAGTAATTTTTTGTTGAAGTCAGTCAATCAGTATACTGTTGGTTTAGACAACAGCAACTGGCTAAGCACAACTGAACTAGTGCTCAAAACAACTGGTAATTATGGAAGTCAAGAATAGTCCATTCATGCATTTGGGTGATTCCATTCCCTGAGTCCTGATTGGCTGCTTGGTTTCTATGATGTTATGAGGCTTCATAAATACTCTGGCATTCTGCAGTAGGATTGCAACAAGGTTAGATCCGTATTGAGTTACGGCACCTTGTTGCCTTGTCTTACCAATTCGACGGTAATTGGAACATAGTATGATTATTCTACATTTGTCACATGTGTTTATATATACTAGCAAAAAAGAAAAAAAAACACCCTCCAGGTTGTGTAAAAGTAAATTTTTGAAGGATATTGCCTGAGGTGGGTGGGGAAAATTAAATAAATAAAATAAAATATTTAATATTTAAAAAATGAATTTACTTACTTAAAAAGCATCGTATTCACTCTACTTCTCTGAGATTTTTGTTTTGTTTTACAACAGTAAGGACATCCAAAACATTTCTAAAAATTTCTGATTTAATTATTCAGACTCTTATCTTTATAGAAAAATTTAAAAAGATATTTTGGTAATTTTAATCTCATGTCGCCCAGGTCTCCTGCCCTAATTTATGCTATGTTTTAGCGAGCCAGCCTCAAGCAAATTTCTAGCCAATTTTTTTTTTCGAGTTGTGTTTTTGTCACTTTTATCTTTGTATTATTCATTGCAAAGACAACAATAGGATTTATATGTAATAAAATTGCAAATCATTGTTTCTGGCTTAAATAGCTTCTCTTGATTTTTGTTTCGTTTCATGGAAATTTCACGGGTCCCACTAGTTTAAATTAAAATAATTGATCTTTATGTGTCAGTTTCTAAATTGCTTCATTGATTTTAAAATAAAATCAATCAGTTACTGTTGGCAAGTTAGGGCCAGTTTAGCTCAGTCGGTAGAGCATCTGGCTTGGAATCACAAGGTTCCAGCTTCAATACCAGCCCTTGCCAACTTTGCGTATGAGTAGCAAGGGATCTGTGCGATAATGTGGGGAGCTGATGGTAGGTGTGGCGCTCCACCTTAGATGCAAAAACAATTTCCTTGGTCTAGTGCTATGAAAAGAGGATAGACTCCCTCGCTGTCTAGCTGATACCAACAATAGGCCACTCTATGGATTTTACTTACAGGTGGAAAACTGGAATGTTCACCATTAATTTTTGACTAGTTTTCACTTCATCTTATTTTTGTTGTTTTATATTCTACAACTTTTCCTTGCTAACTTGGTGCATGATTAACACAGTTGGGAGCTGATGATCAGTGTGGCACTCCACCTCAGATGCATAAACTTTCTCCCTGGTCTAGCACTAGTGAAAAGGGTACAGATTCCCTTGCTGTCCGGCTGATACCAGCAATAGGCCACCCCAACAACTTTACTTACTTTACATTCTATGACTGTTAGGTAAACATGTAGCATAGTCACTGATGACTGCTATGTCAATGATGGTTAATGGTATTTACTATTTATGCAGGTCAGACACAAACTGAAGCTCATGGGATGGCATGCACAAAAATTGTGTGGATCCCCTGGGTATTTCCCCTCAAGAGGGGCGCCTCAGGCACTGGGTGATATACCCAGCCCTGCCCCTTTAAATCAAGGAGGCAGGTGTTGCCTGGGGGATAGCCCCCTTGGATAACATTGTTATTTGATACTTTAGCGCTTCTGAGGTCAAAACCACTGAACACATGGTTCTGAAGAACCGATGTGCAAAGCTATGCCAGTGATGGTGAATCATCAAATGGGGAAGGATAGAAAACCCCAAGTTATCTTAAGTGTTAGGACCTCTATTGCTTTATTCTCTCCCTTCAGTTTCTGACGCTGTGGAAATGGATGATGGACACAATCAACGTATGGGGTAGTTTCTTTGTTCTATTAGTAACCAGCTCTTCAGTATTTTTTAATGATTTCTCATTCACCATACATGTAAACGTTTGTCTCACCCAACCCCTACTTCTGCCTCGTGTGGATGGCATCATCTGGACAGCCACCACCTACTCTTTTTATAAGATGTGTAATTACGATTTGATTATTCGCTGTTGAGTGCAGTGAATATTTATTTATTCTCTTATTTAATCAATACTTTTACTAATATTTCACATTTTTTGTAATGAAACCTTTTTGAGCAATTTTGTTCTCATTTCTGTGATTACCTTCCTCTGATCAAATGTCTGACATTTTTTTTTTTTTTTTGAATCTTTACAGATTTTTCTTTTTCTTTTTCTGGTTGATTTAACTTGTGACTTTTACAAAAGATGATTAAGAAAATCAGATGAAAAAAAAAAAGAAAGAAAGAAGGAATAATGAAATCGTTTTTTTTTTATTGATTATCCATCAAATGAGTGGATTAATCAAAATGAATGGATTATTTACATATGGATTGACACTTCTGTCTAAGATTGGAATCTGCCTTGTTGGCGAGGCTTAGAATATGCTACCTGTATCCCCATAGGGCTGGTTTAGCTCAGTCGGGAGAACGTCCGACTAGGAACCACAAGGTTCCTGGTTCGATACCTACTCTTGCCATCTCAGCGTATGAGTAGCACAGGGATCTGTGCGGTAAAATGAGGAGCTGAGGGTAGGTGTGGCACTCTGTCTCAGATGCTAAAAACAATCTCCTTGGTATAGTGCTAGTTAAAAGGGGATAGAGTCCCTCGCTGTCTGGCTGATACCGACTTTAGGCCACCCCGGTGACTTTACTTACTTTATTATCCCCATGCAGACAGGTAAGACCCCTGCCCCACCAAAGAAGGGTGTTCTACGTATGACATTAAAATGCATCTGATGGTGAGGCTCCAATTCTGTGGACGTGGGCAGTGTGGATTGCCTCTTCATTGGCATTACTCTCCACTCAGAGTGGTAATGCCTATAAGGGTCCAATCTATGGGTCAAATAGATCTATTTAAAAATTATTCTTATATGAATGGATTGTGTGAAAAAAAAAAAAAAGTAGCAACTATAGTTATCCTACATATGACATTAAATTGCATCTGATGGCGAGGCTCCAGTTCAGGGAATCTGGGCAGTATGGTGTACCTCTTCTTTAAAAATCATATACCCCTTGAGCACTGTTAAATACTAGTTTATTACAATTTATACATCAAAGTTTAATAAAAAAAAAATTGTGTCAATCCAATATATATGTATATATATGTATATATATATATATATATATATATATATATATTATATATATTATTTTAAGACTATTACATATTCATAAAAGTTGTCCTATATTGGTATTTAGTCTCTCTCTCTCTCTCACATATATATATATATATATATATATATATATAACCTCTTCATGTTGGTTGGATCAAAAACAGTATGTCCGAAAAGGAGTAAAGAATAAAATTGTTTTTGTAGAGGAGGGCTTCGAGTATAGCCAGGTGCAACTTGTTGGTTTTAATTCGGTTAAGTTGCGAAAAGTTCTAAAATCTGACACGCTCTTTCCCCCCATTCTTAAAGATAGTGTGACCACTAACGAAAAAAGTTACCTAATCTACAAATTCAAATGCGATGTTTGCTACATTGGGTGCACTACTCAAAGATTGGAGGTCAGAATAAACCAACACATTCCATCTTCTATCTGTAACAATAACTTTGACCGCTCTTCTCCACCAAGTAATTCATATTCAGCTTCCACCATTGGGCGACACCTGTTGGACAATCCTGATTGTGCTACAGCATATAAACCTGCAATGATCTCGATTCTGGCATCCTCAACCAACGAGTTGCAACTGGCTATACCGAGGCCCTCCTCATCAACAGATTCCGTCCCACTCTTTGCATACAAAAACAATTTTATTCTGTACTCCTTTTCGGACATATTGTTTTTGATCCAACCAACATGAAGAGGTAATATATATATATATATATATATATATATATATATATATATATATATATATATATATATAAGATGTGAGAGAGAGAGAGACTAAATCACCAATATTAGGGTTAGTTTAATGGGAAAATAAATAAATAATTTGGGTTCTGTTTTTTCTGGGTCACCTATATACAGGATGACCCAGAAAAAACAGAACCCACAAATTTTGTAATAAAACTTAATTTTAGCTAAGGGAGTTTAGGGGTTAGGGTTGGGGTTTAGAGTTAGTTTAATGGGAAAATAAATAATTTGGGTTCTGTTTGTTTTTGGTTTTTTTTTTGGTCACCCTAATTTTCCGACCGTATTTCAAGTCCTTATCTTGAGATTTCTTTTAATCATTTATTAACATTTTTTAAAAACTTTAGAAATCACTTTAATTCATTCATATTAGTGTCGTCTCAAATATAACATTTATTTCAACCGTTTATTCATTAAACAATTCTTGGCGATTTAAAAAAAAAAATTGATAAATAATTATCTCTTATTAGTTACCACCAATTTTCCCTGTGAAATTTACCCCACCCCTATATTTAACACAATGAAACTTGCATAAAAATTAATATTATCTTGAAAAAATGTTTTCAATTCGAAAGAAGAAACGTTAAACAAACTACTGATGATTTTTTTAAAATTTTCAGCCAACGGAAATAATGAAAATTATGATTGAAAAACAATGTTTTCATTTTTGCACCGTTAAATCAACTGAAATTTTACGTAGCCAAAAACAACTTACGACAAGAGGATTTTTAAAATATACTATGAAAAATCAATTAATGGTCCGATTTTCACGAAAATATATATGGGGAAATATTCTTTTTTATGAGGTCTACCCCCATACGCTATTTTATTTTATGAGATATTAAAAAAATGAACCGAAATTGGTTATACCTATCTCTTATTTTCTCGCCACTCACTCTTTGGTGTTCCTATTTTTCTTTAGTCCAGTCATGGACCGGGTACTTTAGCTAGTATATATATATATATATATATATATATTTTGAGTTTATTTTGATGTTGATGCTGACGCTTAAACGTTTCAGTTTATGTTAAACTTTCCTCAGGACAAATATAATAGAAAAGAAAAAGTTTTTTGTTCAAACGCTGATGGATGTTTTTAAATGACTTGAGTATATGGAGAAAAAAGCTCATAACTGTTTATTGATCAGCGTTCATTTTGAAAGTTCATGACATGATTGGTACACACAAAGATGAAAGTCAAGACATAATTGGTGTGCTAGATTGAAAGTCAAGACGTGATTGGCACATGAGTAGATGTTAAAAATATGTGACAGTTGATGTTAAAAATATGGACACCATTGTTTAAAAGACGAAGAAAAGTATTAATTGTCTGAATTTTTGAGAAGGAAAAAGAAAAAGAAAAAAGAAGAAAACAAAGAATTAAAACGTGACTAGGTTAGGTGCAAATCCTATAAATATTAAATGTGTGTAAAATATTATTATCTATGTGTTTATATTATTATGTAGTTTATGTTTCTATTAATAAACAGAATGATGTAGTCAGTTAGTCTACTGTTGGTTTGAATAACAGCAACTAGCTAAGCACAACTGAAGCAGTGTCCAAAACAGTTGGTATTTATAGAAATCAAGAATGATCCATTCATGCATTTGGGTGATTCCATTCCTTGAATTCTGATTGGCTGCTTGGTTTCAATGATATTGTGGACTTTTATAAATATCCTGTCATTCTGCAGTAGAGTTGCAACAAGACGGGTTTGTATTCAGTTACGACTGCTTGTTGCCGTGTCTTACCAATTCGATGGTAATTGGAACTTAGTTTGATTATTCTTCAATGTAAACAAACATAGAAATTGGAATAAATACATGAGGATACAAGAAGAGTAAATTACTATGGAAAAATAATTAATTAAGGTTTGGTATATTGTAGCTATTTAGAACTAATTTTCCTAGGAAAGGGGATATGTTGAAAAATCCAGGACGAGTATTAAGGGAGAGTAAAAGTGAAATTGTACTGGTTTCAAAATATTCATTACAAAAGATTGAGACAAATTTTTGAGGCTGGTGCAATTTCGCTTTTATTCTCCCTAATTACTTTTCCTGGATTTTTCAACAGTAGAAGAAGAAACTCCTAGGAATTATATGAAAGGTTGTGCGCAATGGGCGGAGGAGGAGTTATTGGTGGGAAATGAATTATAGGCATTTGAGAATGTGACTGCTATATTCAAAGTTGATCTTATTTAAAGTGTTTTTTTGTTTTGTTTAACGTATAGAGCTTTGAGAATTTGAATGTTTTGTTTCTTTCTTTGTGCAGTATGTGTGTGTTTTTGGTTAGAATTTTCTGGTAATTGTGGGGGGGGGGCATGAATGTGATTTCAAGTGTTGCGTGATCGATATATATATATATATATATATATATATATAATATATATATATATATATATATATGTGTGTGGTGTGTGTGTGTGTGTATATATTAATTCTCTCTCTCTCTCTCTTTATAAGCTCTCTCTCTGTTACTATATATTTTCTCTCCCTCTTCTAGTTTTAAAACTATTTTCTCTCCACTCGTCTAGTTTTAAAACTGAAAGGTCTATAATCAGAAAGAATTAAAATCAAGAGGAGCAGAAGAATAATTTAAGAGGTATGAAATAAAAGAAAGTTAAAAAAAAAAAAATCTAAATGAATAAAAGTCTAAAAATAGACATGCAATGTAATATGGCTTTCCCAGCTGCTACTAGTAAAAACAAATGCAATTCTCTATCAAAACGTCTATTTTCTCAGGTTCTACACAATGGCCAGCTGTGTGGACTTATCTCAACAAATTTCTCACCTATGGCTCTTTTTTTTTCTTTTTTTTTTTTAGTGTAAATACTTTTCTTTTTTTCTTTTTTTCCTAATTAAAACAAACTTCCTGGAACTTGGTCGGCTCCTTTGTTCATTTATTTGTAGAACTAATATTGACTTTCTTCATTGAATAAATCAAAACCACAGACCAAAATTATTACACTTGTCTATTTAAGCTAGTATCCTTATCTTGATTGTTTTAGTCACATTTGGGTTGTTATGCCACTCCCCCAAACTTTCTACAGGTGTTTGTCATAGGTATCTTCTAAGCTTCTATGAGTTTATCCATACAGATGATATGCTTTGTCAGCTGGGACTGTAGAATACACTGTCTGCACCTCTGCAGAGGGATAAGCCCCCCCCCCATGGCACCACCTGTTGGCCGTGGGTGGTGACCTGTGATACTTGAGGATGGAATCCTGGTGGCTGAGCAGTCCATAACATGCAACAATCCACTTTTGGGCTACATGAGTGGTCAGAAAGGCCCTCTCTGATCAATCTGCTGATCACATCAAGTTCTAGCACCTTTATGATTGTCCCAACCCTATTGTCCAAACACCAAACCCTTTTTATCATGTGTTTGAAGGTGGTGACTGAAGGTCTTAGTACCCGGCTATGATGTTAAACTGCATCTAGTAGAGAGGTTCCAATTTTAAAGCACTAAGGAGTAAACATTAAACATGAAAATTAGGATAATTCCTTTGTAATTTATAGTTTAAACTTGTTCCTCATAATCTTAAATCAATTTTGTACATTAACCCTTTATTTACCACTGCCATCCATCCTATTGTGGTGAAATGGTTGACAAGCTACTATCATACCACTGATCCTTTACTACTGAATAGAAATATATTCATTTAATTCATTTCTCCTTTTTTTTTTTTTTTTTTAAAAACTGTAAACCATTTTCTAAGAGCTGACAATCTTCTGCGTTTTCGGTCAGTCTGGCATTTTGATTATTGGGCAGTTTAGGGTGTTCTGGTAGATAAAGGGTTAACACAATCTTACCTTAGAAATTTGTTCCATTAATCTTTTGAAATTTCCTTGAATTTTCCATTTGAAAACTTAAAAAAAAAAAAATACCTCAAGATTTAATCACTATACACAATCTTATAATGGAGATTCGGTGTCTGTCTGTAACCAAAATTATGTCACTGCTTCTGTCACAATACCCTCAGGAATTCCGTAAGTTTATTAATAAGTATTTAATTTATAGCCAAAATCATTAATGCATAGAATAAATGTTACTTGCTAACGATGTCTCTATGAAAATCTGAGTTAGATTTGCCTCAAAACAGCCCATATTACTAGTGCATTTAAAATCTTGCAATATGTCTTATATATCACTAAGAAATATAGGTTTACATAATATGTTGTTCTTTTTCATATTTGTGTTTGATTACTGTAACTAATACAAATAAACAGTTTAAAAAATGCATAGATGAATAAATATTATTCCATTTTATATGCATTTTTAAAAGTCTTATAAAGTTTTTGTAAAAAAATGTGTATGTAACAATAAAAATGTGTGTGTGAATTTTGTTTATGTCCTGTAGTTATTTTGTTTTACAACATATCAACTCTCTTTTAGGTCATTTAATGCTGAATCAAGTCAAAGGATTTAAGTTGATTACAGTATGTGTTGTTGCTTAAGTGGTCACCCAATTAAGTACTGAAAAAGGTTCATCACTACTTAACTTTGGTGATTTAGTGGGAACCAGTGCTTTCAACATGACTTGACTAAAATTTCAAACATCTGAGCTTTGTCATTTACTAGAAGCAGCTATCTAGCATCACCTGGGTATAGTGTGTGTGGGGGAAACCCTGGTGTATTGATTTGTTTACTTTTGAGATTTACAAATGTTGGACATTTTTAAGTAGAATTTCAATGCTATTTCTATGTATATTTCAATTTTTAAATATCTTTGAATATAAATCAAATCTTCATAATTTTTGCACAAGAAAGCAAGAATCGGTAATATTTAATGTGTATATATATATATATATATTTACTTTGTCATCAATTGCTTTATTTTCATAGTTTCATCCAGACATACAATATATTGATCGCAACATCTTGTCAGGCGACTGCCACTCCTTCATTTATTGTTTGTGAGCTCATTCATGACTCTTCAATCCTGCCAGCAATTTGCATAACTTAGAACAAATCTGGCACTCATAATGATTGTTGTTGACTGAGTCGACAGGCACGGCATACGCATCACTGTGAACTCTCATACATACATACATACATACATACATACCAACTGCCCTTTATATAGGTGTGGATGGCTCTTACATTAAGCAAGTTTGCCCACCCCAGGTATGCACTATGTATTTCTCAGTGTGTGTGTGTTACACAATATTAATATAATCTTTATATATTTTCTGAAGCAGCACCCCCATGAATTAATGTGACAAAGTGTCACTTGTTAAGACAGTATTTGACATATTCTCTTGTGATAAAAAATGACTTGTGGCTTTAGTAATATTTCTCTTCTGACTTTATTGAAAGTTGTTAAGGAAATCTGAAATTATTGAAAAGTATTATTATATTGAACATTCTGTTCATGTGTAACAGTCACAATTTTAAAAGGTTTTATTTATTTATTATTTTCTTTGATGTTTCAAGTCAATATCTGACATCTGCTGCAATATTTGATAAACTGGAATGTTCGAGATTCTATTGACCAAAACTAATACTTGATACTTTTGTGTGTGTGTGTCTTTTACTAAGTCTTCTTTATATATATATATATATATATATATATATATATATATGGTTTTTCTTTTATTAAGTCTTTGTTATATAAATATGTTTTATATATTATATATATATATATTATATATAATGTAGAGAGAAAGTGGAAGTGAATCCGACAGTATGTAATATAACGAAAAATTGAAAAAACACAAGTTCATAAAACGAGTGATGTTTATTTTGCCTATGCTGCAGTGTTTCGATCCGTTTCAATAGATCTTCATCAGGGCTTTCGTTAATTTGAGGAAAAATAAATTTATCACAAAGAATAAGAAAAGTGTGAGAGTCTTTTGCTTTGTCGGTCAGTCTATTTAAAAATTGTTGAATGAAAAACGAGCGTTCTTGGATGTTTGTAAAATACAATGAACGCTGAACAATAGTTGATGTAGATATAAAATGTAAACAGACGCTCACTTATGTTGTGTGTGTGTGAGTGAGTTTATGTGTATATATATATATATATATATATATATATATATATGGTTTTTCTTTTACTAAGTCTGTCATATATATATATATATGTATATATATATATAAATAAAGAAAAACTTAGTAAGCATGACTAAAAAATGTTAATCAAATATCATTTAAGAATTTAGCATTTAAAATAACTTTTATTGTTAAATAATTTAAGAAATGTTTAAATGTCACCATGACAAATGGAATTGAACTTTAAAAAGAAATGTGTGCATGCTTGGGTACACATGTCTAGGGTGAGTGGGTAACTTGTTTTTCTTGTGTGTGTGAGAGTATGTCACTAATATTATGTATGTGTCGGTACACCTACTGGTTTTATGTATGTATGTATGTGTGTGTGTGTGTATATATATATATATATATATATGTATATATGTCTGAAAATACTTTTTGTTCATGTATATGCTTCTCACTTGTGTGCATATATTGCTGGTTGTATATTATATGGAGGCGCGTGGGCTAGTGGTTAGAGTCGTGGAAAATGGACTCGTCGATTCGAGTTCAATTCCTAGACGAAGATGTTGGCATTTCACATAGCGCTAATACCCTTGTGAAAGGTATGAATCCATATATTCTCCCTCCAGCTATGGGTTAAATAGTAGACTGTGCCCTTCAGCCTTGGGTAGGTAACCAGTCTAGGAGAGGGATAACTCTGAATTCAAAATTCCTGAGGCTGGTTGTTGACTGGGTTTGTGGCAACCCTTGATGCACCAATTCTTTCCTATCAACTGTGCCAAAAAGTGTGGATGGTCCAACACAAGCCTTCACCACTATAAACAAATCACTGTGTGGATGTTCATTGTATGAACACTCATACGTCGATCGATGGGAGAGTCCATCATATATATATATATATATATATAATATATATATATACACAATATGTTATATATATAATAGCATGTGTAAGAGAGAGTAATGAAAATCCTGTCTTGCTACAAATAGTTTCATTCATGATCATCAGGCAATTATTGTCTGATGATTATGAAAATCTGAAACTATTAATAGCAATATTGAGATTTGATTACTATATTACACTCTCTTTGCCTCTCCATTTATATATATATATATATATATAATATATATAATGTAGGTGAATAAAATATTTTTGTGATAGTGTTCAACCAAAATAGAGAACTCCAACATACATTCAATTATATATATATATATATATATATATATATATATATATATATATATGTGTGTGTGTGTGTGTGCCTACATGCATATAAATATATATGTGCATTTGGATTTATATATGAGTCTATCTATCTATCTATCTATCTATCTATATATATATTATATATATATATATATATATATATATATATATATATATATAGGCTTAAGAAAAAGTGGAAGTGAATCTGACAGTATGTAATATTATGAAAAATTGAAAAAACACAAGTTCATAAATGAGTAATGTTTATTTCGCCCATGCTGCAGTGTTTCAATCTGTTTCAATAGGTTTTCATCAGGGCTTTTGTTAGTTTGAGGAAAAATACATTTATCACAGAAAATAAGAAATCTGCGAGACTCTTTTACTTTGTTGGTCAGTCTACTTAAATATTTTCTTTTCATTCAACAATTTTTAAATAAACTGACCGACAAAGCAAAAGTGTCTCGCAGATTTCTTATTTTCTGTGATAAATGTATTTTTCCTCAAACTAAAGAAAGCCCTGATGAAGATCTATTGAAACAGATCGAAACACTGCAGTGTAAGCAAAATAAACATTACTCATTTATGAACTTGTGTTTTTTTTCAATTTTTCATAATATTACATATATATATATGAAATATAACATTTTGAAAAAACATATGATGTTTGTTATGCGATTGCTGACAAGCTTGTTTCGACCAAAATGATAAGTTGGTCTTCATCAAAGAGCGACATAGACGAGAAGAAAATATATGTTTTTTCAAAATGTTATATTTCATACTGTCGGATTAATTTCCATATATTTTTCATATTTGTCAAATGAAAAAACATTATATCTGGAATTTTACACCTTGAAGACTTTCATATATAAATCTACGGACTTCAACACCACTAGTAAATTTTGGAAACCTAACATCTTTCTTCAAATTACCATGTGGACTTGTATATTGTTAACAGCTGAAATATATATACTATACTATTTTGATACCCACTTTACATTTTTTATATATTTTTACAATTTTTACAATAAACTCTCTTGAGTTTTACCTTGAACTATAATGCTTCTGATTTTTAATTAAAAAAATAAAATTTATTTTATTTTTAATTTTAAAACAGAACATGCATTTTCAAAAAATTTTCAGCAGTTGATATCAGTGTTCATTTTGTAAACAGTCTTTTTAACGGATATTTTCTTCTCGTCTATGTCGCTCTTTGATGAAGACCAACTTATCGTTTTGGTCGAAACAAGCTTGTCAGCAATCACATAACAAACATCATATGTTTTTTCAAAATGTTATATTTCATACTGTCGGATTAATTTCCATATATTTTTCATATATATATATATATATATATATATATATATGCATATGTATATATACATACATATATACATACACACAATGCCATCAGAAACAGACATAGGACTCATTATTTTCTTTTGCATATGCATATACATATCTTTCTTATTAGAAATGAATAATTGAAGATTTTTTGAATGAATAATTAATCAAATTGCCAACAAGGGAAATAAGTAAAATATCTCCACCAGATGTCTTCTCACTCAGAAGACACTATCTTTTTAAAAATAGGTTTGTTGTTTTGTTTTTATGGCTTATCAACCTTTGTCCGATCATTTGATGCTGAATCAAGTCATTTTTGATAAACAAAGCACTCAGATTGCTCACAGTAGCTTCTATTGCTTAAGTGGTCAACCAATTAAGTATTAAACTTTGATGGTCTAGTGGGGACCAGTGCTTTCAGTGTGACTTGACCGTAATCTTTTTGAGATAGAGACTAGCCTTCGATAGTGTGCAAGGGATTGTAGTGGACATTTTTCTAACTAACAGAAACTTTTTAAAATCTACACAAAACGTGTCAATATAAATGTGCACAGTTCCCTAAATAACCCCAGACAGGTTGACATGCTGTTAAAATCAATCAATCCATCTCATGAAACAGAAGCATCAACCGCCCTGTCGGCTGGGGCGTTAGAATGCACCGACTGCACCTCTGCAGAGGGGTAAGACTCCCCCAATGGGGCCACCCGTTGGCCGTGGGTGTCAACCCGTGAGGCTTAAGGATAGAGCCCAGGTGGATGAGCAGTTCATGACATGCAATACTCCACTTTGGCCCTATCTTGGGCTAGACGGGCGGTTGGAGAGGCCCCCTCCGATCAATCGGCTGGTCACGTCAAGCCCTAGCACCTATATGATTGCCCCAACCCTATTGCCCTTATGGCAAGCCTCAACCCCTTTTTTATCACATGGGTGCTAGAAGGCGGTGGCTGCGGGTCTACATGTCCTGGGAATGACGTTAAACTCTATCTGATGGTGAGGTTCCAGTTTTGGAGGTTTGGGGAATGTGGAGCACCCCTTCATCACCATTGCTCCCTGGTCCACTCTGACCCGGAGTGGTGGTACCTGTTAGGGTCCCATCTATGGGTTAAATAGAAAAGCATGAGTTGATAAAAAAAATTGTATTATCCATTAAGAATTGATTTATTTCAAAACTTTATCGGCATTAAATGACCCACTGAGGTTGATATGCCGTAAAACAAAACAAACCAAACCAGAAGCATCAATATCTTCCCAGGCTGCTATTACATATGTAATCCAATTGGCTCATAGGTTGTCTAGTTGTATCTAAATCTAAAAATGATTTTTAAGAAATAGTCCGGCTTTTAAGCTAGTTAACTAATAATTTTTGTTGCTATAATTCTAGCAATGTTTTGCCATAGATAAAATGTCTAAATTAGCCAAATTTTACTACAAAAGAGAGGTAATTATTATTGTTGATTGACATTTAACTAATAGAAAAACCCAGTGTTAATAGAGGTTCCAATACTCAAGTTATAGCCCCAAATCCCTAGTTATAGAAACTACAAATTTTTAAGATGTGGTTTAACCATATTATTGGCATTTCAGTCTCGGAAGACTATAATAAAGTTTTTGTGCCCCTGAAGTTACAGCGCCTCCTGTGACTGTGAAGTCCAATGTTTGAAAAACATTCTCAACCACAGATGTCGCATATGAAGGCTGCCCCTGAAGATGTTGATGTGCCAATGCTTTGTTGCCACTGCTTTCTTCTGGACCTCTTACCTTCATGGTGTTGCGTCAGGGTGACTTCAAACATGAACAGTCCTCTATGGAGAGCCTGCCACCACCGAGGGCGGTCCTGAACCAAATTTTCCCAGCTGGAAAGGGGCAATGCCAAAGCACCTGAGATCATTCTTGCAGACATCCTTGAAATGCAGCTGGGGGTGACCAATTTGCCTCTTTAACCATCATTATGGTGTTTTAATATCATTGAAATTTGCTGATATTCTGTGAATAGGCATTATTTCTGGTCATTTACCTATGGTTTAAATTCCATTCAGATCAACGAGAAAAAATTTCAGTTGAGGGGGCATATATTTCAAAAAGGAAAATCTACTTAGATAAGTGCCCTGGCTAATGGAGTTTCAGAATATGGTGTCAGTCATATGGAAATCCAAACTCACAGACAAGTTAAAGAGACAATTCTTTCAGGCCGTTGTCGTGTCAGTGCTGCTGTACGGCTGCACCATATGAACCCTAACAAAGCGACTAGAGAATAAACTAGATGGGAGTTGCACAAGAAAGCTGCGTGTGATCCTGAACAAGACGTGGAAACAACACCCCATGAGAAAACAGCTGTATGGCCACCTGCCACATATCACCCAAACCATCTGAGTAAGACGGACAAGACATGCAGGACACTGCTGGAGAAGCAAGGACCAACTCATAAGTGACGTCCTCCTGTGGAAACCAGCACATCGGCACGCCAATGTGGGCCGACCAGCAAAGACGTACATTGACCAGCTCTGTGCGGATACAGGATTCTGCATAGAGGACCTCCCGAGAATGATGAGTGATAGGAACGGATGGAGAGAGATTGTCATGGATATCCATGCTAACAGTGCGACATGATGATGATGATAATAATTTAGTTGCTTTTTCAAACAAAAATCATCTGTTACCTAAATTATTTTTCACTTTTTAAAATTGAGTTTTAATAATTTTTTTGTTTTTGATTTTTTTGTTAAAGATACTTGATTAAGAAAGACACATGTTTTTGTTTGCTTATCGATGTGTCATTCAGTATGAGAAAAACAAATCCAATGTTGATGATAAAAACAATAGATAAAATGCATGGGTTTAATTACTCATAAAAAAAAGAAATCAAGGTTTTTCTTGAAAAAAAGAAAATCAAGATAAAATTACATCAGATAAAAGTTTAATTCAACAACATCTGGTCATCGTGACGACCATAACTGACATTTTGAAAAGGTTGTTTTGCAATGATACCTTTTATGATATGAGTTCATATCCTGGAGGTTGGTTGCATTCCACATAGTGCTAATTCCTTTGGGAAATGGTATGAATCCAACTATGTGTAAATAGTAGGGCAGACTGGGTTCTTTAACCTTAGTACAGCAACCAGCCAAGAAGGAAAACTCTGAATTCAAACCTATTAAACCCCACTTAAAAATTGACCTTGTGTCACATCCTGCTCGTGAAGAGGCATTGGTAAATATAAATGATACCGTTTATGGATTAAGGCAATTACTGTTAAATTTCGGCTGAGGAATTCATATACATACTAACTCCCCCGCCTCTTGTCTGTCTGACAACTAATTTATATGATAGAGAGAACCATTCTTTTACGGTCTAGAGGGAAAGTAATCCTATACAACGATAACATTGTTATGGTTGGTTGTTTTTTTTTTATGGCATATCAACCCTTTTGGTGTTATTTAATGCTGAATAAAATAATTTTGATATTCGGTTACTTACAGTACCTGCTGTTGCTTAAATGGTCACCCATATTGAATAGGCCCATTGCTGCTTAACTTTGGGGATCTAACAGGAACCGGTACTTTCAACATGACTTGAGAGTAAGCCCTCATTGTTATGAATGAGTGTTGACTGAAAAATTCATAGGTTGACCAAGATACTCTTGTGGAATGTGACCATATGAGGTTTATACAAGGGTCAGATGAAAAGTTCATAGGCTGACCAAGATACTCTCATGAAATATGACTAAATGAGGTTAATTTTTCAACATAGTTTCTCTTGCAGTTCACACTACTTCTATCGGTGTTTCAGTGCTTGGATCCCATTGGTCAAAAAAGTCATCAACAACAGTCATTATCCTATGAACTTTTCATCCCCCATCCCTTTGTATATAAGATTAGGGTTGTTAATGGGTTAAGGTAATTATTTGCAATTTTGTTTTGCCCTTGCCATTGGTCTTTTTTCTATGGGTGTGTCGATTAATCCACTTAATTATATAACTTTGATCACCTTATAAATTGTTTCTTTGATTCTGTTATCAAAAGAATTTTTTCTAAATCACAAATTATTCTGAAAAAAAAAAAAAACATGCTTTTGCAATAACATGCCAAGATTCTGGAATTTGAAATGATCTTTGTAGGGTTTCTCTGAATTTTTGTGATGAGGCTTGATAATTTGTATTATTTGGACTATTGTCCTTGTCTTTATTGTTATCTGTATTATGTTTTCATCCGATGTGCACTCTGGTCCCGATTACGATAAAAAGGTACTTTTGACCATCTTTGGTCATTTTCAAGTTGCTTTTATGTTGTGGTGTGCTGGATTGATTCTGTGTTCAAAGAAATTTTTGGGGAATCTTACTCCTCTAAATTCTTGATAAAATAGAGAGATACCTATGAAATGCTTAAAATTCACCCCCTTCCTAAAGAGAAGCATCAATAGTGTAGACCTTCCAAGTATAAACCCAGTATATTACAGGTAGTCTAGTATGTGTGTGTGTCTGTGTGTAATATGAATTTCTTGCATTTACTGATTTCAAGTTTTTGATAGTAAATAAAAAAAAAATTAATTAACATTTTTTTTTTTTTTTCAGCAATTATCTCACAAGCCATGGTGGAAAGCCAATTTTTTCATTTCGGAACCCATTCTATTTGGGACATGGGATGGTGTCTTCACATCTTGCCTCATCAATTTACTTGGGGTTATCATCTTTCTACGAATGGGATGGATTGTGGTAAGAAATAATTTCTCATTCTTTTCTTTTTTTTTTCTTCTGTTTTTTTTTGTTTGTTTCTTTTGTTTTGTTTCCTTTTTTTCCTTTATTTTTTAATTTTTTAAAAAACTTTTTCTTTTTTTTTTTTCTTTTTTCTTTTTTTTCTTTTTTCTTTCACTTTTCTTTTTTCTTTCTCTTTTCTTTCTTTTTTCTTACTTTTTACTTTTTTTCTTTTCTTTCTTTTCTTTTTTTACAAACACTCAAATAGGCTAATAATAATAATAATAATCTTATAATTCATTAAATGTTTATTCATCCATAGAGCTAAAACTCGACCATTTTTGGCTTGATTTCAACAAGACTTTCAGGAGGTGTGAGTCATGCTTGGAAAGGTTTTTAAACTCTACTTGTAAATTTGGCTTAAACTGGTTTTAATATGGTATCAATCTCTCTCTCTCTCTCTCTCTCTCTCTCTATAATATATATATATATATATATATATATATATATATATGTGTGTGTGTGTGTTTTTACTATCCCTCTCACTATAAAAGAAAGGAGCCTAATAACATAATCAACTTTCTTCAATAAAAGATGTAAATCCATAGATCAAACCTCATCCACAAATAGATACACACACACACACACACACACACTGTTGGATGTCCAAATTCTCAGCTGACTTGAGCAGATATCAACTACCAAACTCTTACAACTGTACTGAATAAACAATTACCAATTATAGGTGAAATGACTAGTATATTTTATGCATATGTATCATAACAACAACAACAAAAAGATTCTACTACTCACTTACTGTATCTCGGCATTAAATAATCCAGAAAGGTTGATATGCTGTAAGACCAAACAAACAAATCATTACAATCAATAACACCAAGTAATTATTTATCAAACCTGGTTTTGTTAAAACGAGTATGCAAATTAACCACATCATATATTATGTAAACCTTAGTGATATAAAACAGACTTTGCAGGATTTTAAACACACTAATAACACAGGCTTTTCGGGCCTGTGTTTGTTAATGTAAATTAACAGCGTTGATCCCAGGGGGCTATCCCCCCTGGCAACACCTCCCCTTGATTTAAAGGGGCAGGGCTTGGTTTATTGCCCAGTGCCTGAGGCACTCCCCCCTTGGGGGGGAATGCCGATGGGATCAATGCATTTTTTGCACCTACCACCCATGAGCTTTGGCTTAAAAATGTCCTTGTGTCACACCCTCATAAGTGGGATGAGAGGCAAATACCCTAATAACATGGGATGTTTTGAGACAAATCTAACTCGGATTTTCATAATAGACATTATTAATAGATAAGATAGTAAGAATTGGTACAGTGAATTATTTCTTCATTGAAAACCAAAAAGAAAAAGAAAAAAAAGTTTCCAAGATCCTAGCAGACTTGGCTAGGAATCTTTGCTGATTTGGTAACACTTGACAATTATTCAGCAATTCTCCAAGGTCAAATCCCCCCCCCCCGTGATTGTTAAGAAAGTGAGCAATCATCCTATTCTAGGTAATTAACACAAATAAAGAATATACAAACAATACTGTTGGAGATGAGTCAAAAAAAAAATTAGCACAGATAATGCATTTTGTGTTTAACCCTTTCATTGGCACAGGTGGTTTTGGTTGAGTCAAATTTTAAAAAAATTCATATTTTGTCTAGTGTGACCTACCAGACAACCAAATTGTAATGAAACCAGTTGTGTAAATCTGGGTTTAATTAGATGTGTGCCAAAGTCATCTGATTGACAATGTAAACAGGGATGTTTATATTTAAAAAGGAATTTCAACAATTAAAATGTAAATATCCCCAAGCCATGATTCAATACATCAAGCAAATGATTTAGCAGCCCCCCCCCCCCCAAAAAAAAAAAAAATATGTGTGCACTTAGAGATTTAGTCAGAAGTAGAAGCAGAGCAAGAAATGCCCAAAGAGTGACTTTGGCATTAAATAACCCAACAAAGGTTGATATGCTGTAAAATCAACCAACCAAACTATTGAAGTACTGTTGGTTTGAACAACAGCAACTGGCTAAGCACAACTGCCAGTGCCCCAAGATAGCTGGTATTTATGGAAGTCAAGAATAGTCCATTCATGTATTTGGGGGATTCCATTCCTTGAGTCCTGATTGGCTGCTTGGTTTCTATGATGTTATGAGGCTTCATAAATACCCTGTCATTTTGCAGTAGTATAGTGACAAGATTAGATTCGTATTCAATTAGAACTACTTGTTGCCTTGTCTTACCAATTCGATGGTAATTGGAACTTAGTGTGATTAAAGTTACTTCATGCTCTCCATATCTCCAACCTCACCATAAATGCAGTTTAGTGTCATATTTAGGAAACTCCTTTTTTTTGGGGGGGTCTTATCCTTCTGCAGTGGTACAGTCAGCCTATTCTAAGCTCACAGGCAAGATCATTTTGTTAGTGGGGGTAGATTTTTCTGAAGTACTTCCATAAAAAAAATGAATTGATAATGACCAATAATTTGATTGGGGGTAATTCATGTCAAATAATCCAGAAAAAAGTAAAATTGTCACCCACCCCTTCAATTTTTATGAAATTTTGTCCAAGTGTGGATTGTGTTAAAGTAAGACAATCCCCAAAGTTTGAGCTCCCAATTCCAAAAATCATAGTTATGTTGATTTTTAGCTCTCCAAATTGGGGGAGTGAAAAATAGCGACTTTTTGTAATCTATATTTAATGAGTTCTAGTGCTTCCCTACTCTTAAAAATTGGTTTATAAAAGCTTTTTGTCCCAAGAGATCCAAAAATGCTATCAAATAAGTCTTAAAATGAACCAATTTTAAGTTATTAATGATTTTGAGTTTTTCATAGCATGATCAATAGGTGGGAAAATCCTGATGTGACAAAATTTCTGAAATATTGAAGGGGGTGGGTAATATGGCCTGGATGGAATTATCCTTGAGTAATATCCTTTGATCCAGATAAAATACAATACAATGGACTTGTTTTAATTTTTTCCTTTTCCATTTTAGGGAAACACTGGAATTTGGCTTGCCATTCTGATCATCCTTTTCTCTTGCGGTGTGGTGCTCATCGTCACCCTCAGTGCTATTGGTGTTTGTGAACGATGCAACATGGATGGTGGCGGTGTGTACTTTCTCATCTCTCATGTGCTTGGGGGACGCATTGGCGGAAGCATTGGTGTCATCTATTGCTTGTCACAGGTAATATCATACTGGATCTTTTTAAAATTACATTTACTAGCCAAAAAAATGTGCCGGACGGCAAAGGAGTTTATCTCCTTTTTGCTGGTGCTAGACCAGGGGATTGTTTTGCTGAGGTGGAGCACCACACCTACCGTCAGCCTTCCACTTTACCACACAGATCAGATTACCCAATCTGTGCTACTCTTACGCTGAGTTGGCGAGGGCGAGTATCAAACTCAGAACCTTGCGATTCTAAGGCGAGTGCTCTACCAACTGAGCTAAACTTAAATTTGAATAAATACCTGTACCAATTCTTATTGTATTTAATCCGTGTTTTATTTTATTCTTTAAATTCTCTAGGCTGCTGGTTGTTCCTTATCCGTGATGGGTTTTGGTGAATCTATCTTGGGTTTACTGGGTAGTTCAAATCCATGGATTGCTCGAGGTGTAGCCACTGCTGTTGTACTGTTACTTTTAGGTAAGTTCTACCTCCTGCGGGTATTTCTACTTTTTGGTATTTCCTAACCAGAATTCAAAATCTAACGATTTTAGATAAATAATTATATACTCATTGAACCAGTAGAAATTCCATGGATTAATTAGTATATGCAATCAATCTATTTACAAGGTCATTTAATAAATAAGGGAAATCTATCTATGAGGGTCCCATCTTTGGCTTAAATAGAAAATTTGTTTACAAAAAAAAAAAATTGAGTTTAAAAAATTTTCTTCCAAACAATCGCTACGAATCTTTCAAAACTTTGCCGGTATTAAATAACCCACTGTGGTTGATATGCCGTAAAACAAAACAAAGAAAATTATTTGAAGCTACCACAAATTGCATTAAGTATTTATTGTATTTTCTCTTTTTAGGGATCAATGTGGCTGGTGTCAAGTGGGTGATCCGACTTCAGTTAGTCCTGTTAATAATCCTCTTCCTCTCTGTGATGGATTTTTTAGTTGGTTCTTTCGTTCACACAGATCCAGGTTAGTTTCCACATTGCACTAGTTTCCAGAATTGAATCTTCCTCAATCTCCAAAAGATTTTTCATCTTGTACCTATTTTTTTTTTCAGAAAATGGGGTACTGGGTTACCTGGCTGTGAATCTAAACAACAACAGCTATCCAGATTTTATGGAGGGGGAATCCTTCTTCACCCTCATGGGTTTGTTTTTCTCTACGGTGACTGGTATCCTCTCTGGTATCAACATGAGTGGAGACCTACACGATCCCTTTAACAACATACCTACTGGAACTTTATCTGCATTAGGAGTTTCGTAAGTAGCTT
>CM042153.1:98757649-98850149 GCA_023376005.1 Doryteuthis pealeii | reverse complement strand
CAACACCCTCGCACCAGTGGTCACCACTACATTCATGCTCACTTACACGGCTGTCTGCTACTCCTATTTTGCTCTGGCTATGAGCTACGACCGGCGCAAACAACGCGACGAAAAGTTCTCAGACGAAAAACAACCACAGACTAGCCTAAGGGTGGAATCTGCTATAAAAGACACAACCCCTTACGGTTCTGCAGACCAAAAAACAGAACCAATGGTTTATAAGGATTCTTTCCAGCGTTTTGCAAATGACCTAGACAAATTGTTTCCCGAACGCTTAACTCATCGCGGTCAGCACCATCTTGCAAGGCAGCATTCTGAGTCAAATTCTCCGACAACACCAGAAGAGGCAGTGTTCGATGCTACAACTAAGAATCTGAGTGGATCTCAAGGAGATATAACTGGTTCAGAAATGGGTGATACCACACAACTCTTGAAAGAGAGTGACACTAAACCAGGTAAAGGAAATTTCTTATTCTTTTTTTGTTTTATTAGTAAAATTATCTTGTTAGTTTTTGTAGAAACTATCTGTCTGTAACTGAAACTACTGTAATATATTGTCTGATCGGTGCACCCAAGGACCGGGCTGAATAGGAAGTGCATGGGGGCCAGGTGCAGCCTGGAAATGAAAACAGGATGTGGCCCCAACCTGACCTTTTGCACCTGAAAATGCAGGTGGATGTTTGTCATGATTTCGGTGCAGAAATCTGTAGGCGTAGCCCTTAGCCAATGAAAACAACCTACGTGGGCGAAGAGGCGTGTCTGCAGAAAAAACTGCGTAGGTGTCACGAACAAGGAGGCGTGACACCGGGGGTCAGATTACAATAAAAGAAGCCCGTAGAGATCGATTAGACAGACGGCGATCAGGTTTAAGATCAATTGAAGAGAACTCCCGAAGGCTCCACATTGCGTAACCCTGCCCATGACTCTCAGCTGTACACAACTGGGGAAAATAAACATCTCTTATATTTTCCTAATTACAAGTGTTTGTGTTTTTGACGGGTCCAGTGTGTAACACTACATCACTGCTTATGTCACAATACCCTCAGGAATTATGTAGTCTATCAATGAGTATTTAATTAATAGTCAAAATCATTGATAAACATAAAATAATAAATATCATTTATCAACAATGTCTCTATGAAAATCTAAGTTAGATTTGCCTCAAAACATCTCATGTTATTAGTACATTTAAGATACTGCAATGTGTCTTATAAATCACTAAGAAATAAAGGTTTACATAATATGTCATTAATTTTCATAGGGGTTTTAACAAAACCAGGTTTAATAAATAATTACTTAGTGTTATTGATCTCTAATATTATTGTTTTATTCTCCAACGTATTTAAATCAATCTTACGGATGATTTTTATATAGAAACCAATTAAGATATGATTGAAATAAGGAATCTTTATATGCACTAGCAAATATATGCACCCTCTGGGTGCAAGTATTTAAGTTTAAATGTAATAAAATATTAGATTAAATCAGAAAGGCTAATGAAACTAATTAAGAATTCAGATGAAAAGATTTGAAACGGAGGGGGTATAATCGGAAAATAGAACAACTGAAACTTATTCTTTCATCACTTCTGTTTTTCAATGCTAAATCTTCCTAATTTAACTATTTAGTTAAAATAGGAAGTAAAGAATAAAATTACAGTTATTTCTTCTTGTTAATGAATTTCTTTTAGGATTTATTGAAGAGATTTTTACTCATATTCATTAAGATAAAACCAAACAATTAGAAATCAATAATACCAAGCACATTTATATTAAAATCAGTTTTTTTAATATCAATATGCAAATTAGCTTTATGTTTACACTGAAAACTGGTATTTTGTTGTATATATAAATACAATTGCATGTTATTAGTATTTAGGTAAGGTCAACAGTATTAATAATGTCAAACAGTTTTATTATTAATTGAGGTTTAAATAGAAATAGAATCATGGAGAATGTGACGTAAATCACTAAGGGAATTGTGACTTGAGTAGTAATATAGTTTCGGCTACAGACAGAAAAACACACAATCTCCATTATAATAAGATTCTCATTTAATTTCTTTAGTCTTTCTAATTTAATGTAAGTTTGTCCATAAATTCCGTGTGCACTTTAGAGAATTTATTACTTTAAAGAACATATGGACTTTGTGGACATCCTATATTTCATTATATTAAGACTTAAATACTTACGACCAGAAGGTGTATATTCTTGCTAGTATGAACAATGAATTAAACATTAATTTTCTTTAAAATAATCCCTTTGACATTCAACCTATTTCATCGAGTAGGATGTGACACAAGTTCAGTTTCTTAACTTAAATTTTTCCTTCTCCTAAAAGTGCTTGCTTAACAAAGTATTAGCACTATGTGAAATGCAAACAACCTCATCCAAAATTTGAACACGTGTCCATTTTCTATGAATTAGTTAGTGAAATAAATCACTAATTAGGACTGAGACTATTTTAGTAGTAACCACCCCAAGCAGAGTTTAACAGGTTTGAATTCAGAGTTTTCCTTCTCCTAGACTGATTGCCTAACCAAAGTTCAAGAGCCCAGTCTGTCCTACTATTTATCCATAGCTGGGGAGGGAGAGTAATTGGATTCATTCCTTTCCCAAGGGTATTAACGCTGTTGGGTCAGTAAAATGGTTATTCCTGTATATAGAGTGAATGAGGGAGAGGCTCTGTGATTGGATTTACCAATCACGTGATAGCCCAGAGTTTTGGCGCAATATCCAAAAAGTAGTCAGACAGAATACACCCGCGGTGCCACGAGGCAACGAATTCAGGGGCTCCAGGAAACCACCCTAATAACTCTTCTCCAACGCGCCGGTAAGTCCCTTAAACTCAACTTTATATACAGGAAGGACTTTATATTGTTGTTTGTGTTTTATGCCTAGCAAATAAATTGTTTGAATTAAAGGATATATTAATTCCTTTCTTGTTGTTGTTAGTCTTAGAATTGAATGTTATACTAACACAATAACGCTATGTGAACTGCAGCTTCATTCAGGATTTGAACTCAGGTCAGCAAGTCCATTTCCTATGACAATAACCATTACACCACAAATGCCTCCAGTAATGTAATTTATAAATGATGAGTAGATTAGCTTTTTTTTTAAAGTTTATTTGAATATTTTTCTTTTTTTCTTTTTCAGGCAGCCAAAAAGGTCCAAATACAGAAATTCACAAACAACCTCAGTCTTGGTATTCTTTATTTTGTAATCGTTGGGTATCACTTTTAGGGGTAAGATCACCAGTTGTTTATTTTTTTCTTCCTTATTTACTATATAATGTCATTGATTCAGCGCCCTTTTACTTTTAATTAAAAAATGTCTCTATTTTTCTCATTTTCCATCAAATCTGGAGACCTTTCTTTCCTCTCAGTTTATTATTGGTCAAGACATGCTGAATGCAGCAATTCCTGCTAGATCACTGAAGTTAAGCAGTGATGAGCCTGGTCAATACTTAATTGGGTAACCATTTAACTAACTGCACATACTCTAAGCAACCTGAGTCCTTTGTTTATCAAAAATGACTTGATTCAGCATTAGATGACCCAAAAAGAGTTGATGTGCCATAAAAGAAAACAACCAAAATCCTCTCAGATGTAAAGTACCATGTGCTGTACAAGAGAACTGGGTTTTTTCTTGAAATTTTCAGTTGAAATGGGGGGTGGGGGAAGCATGTTATATATGCAAGTGTAGTGTGTACAGTGTGTATAATTAATCCAGCACTCCACAATACAGGAGCACCTCAGTTCTTAAAAATGACTAAAGATGGTAGAGAGTACTCAGACTATGCCAACAGAAACTTTTTAAACTGTCTTCAACCACAGGTGTAGGTTCTTATTTACCATAAAGAAAAGCTGAATAAAAAGTTAAACACTAAATCATTGTCTGTCATTTTCAATAAAAAACACACGCACACACACACACACACATATATATATATATATATAATCCAAAGATCAGGTGAAGAAATCTTCCTTACTACATAGTAATTTTTTAAAAATGTTGTAGTTTGCAGAGCTCAATGTGTGCTCTTATTGTCAAAATCACAGAGCAAAATTTATCCTGGAGTATACATGCACCCAAGGCTCAAAAAAAAAAAATGTTAGAATCTATTATTTAAAAGCTGGCTGTTGAATAAAAGATTATATTTTAGCGATCAATAACAATAAAGAAATCTGGATTCCCAAGTTGGAACGTGCACCACCTGGGTATACATAATTCTTACTATACAAGCCACTTGGGTTCTAAGAATAAAAAATCAAATTTAGACATCTGTGTTTTTTTTTTTTTTTTCTCCAAATCATTTTTAATAATGTGATTTTTATAAATAAGCAGTTGTTTCATTGATAGCTTTTATAATTAATGAGCTTATTCATTAAAAAACACAACTTTTTGCCCTGAAACTGGTAATGACCTCAGCCTTTTAAATCAAAATTTTGGCCAATGAAAAGGAATATATATCTACTAACCCCTCCACACGAGTAGGATGTGACACAAGGTCAATTTCTTAAGTGGAGCTTATCACATTTGAATTCAGTTTTCCTTTTCTGAGACTGGTTGCCTAACCAAGGTTAAAGAGCCTTGACTGCTCCTATTTACCCATAGCTGGAGGGAGAATAGTTGAACTTATATCTTTCCCAAGGATGATATCACAATGTGAAATACAAACAGCTTCGTTCAGGATTTGAACTTGTCTTGCTGTATCCATTTCCTATGACAATAACCGTTACATCACGTGCCTCCACTGGTGCCACCTGGGTAAACATAATTCTAACTATACTGACCACTTGAGTCCTAAGAATTAAAATAAATCTTATTGAGACAGTTGTTTTGTTGTATTTTTTCTAAAATAAGCAATTTTTTTAGTAGATAACTTAATGAGCTTATTTATGAAAAAAAAAAAAAAAACACACCACTTTGTCCTTTTTAGATTTTTTTGCATCAGGTATGTAGGACATGTACCCTAGCATCTGTGTATCTATCTATTAATAATGAAGATTTGGTCTCTATTTGTCTGTAACCGAAACTATGTCACTGCTTACATCACATTACCCAAAATCTTCAATACATAGAATAAAGAACAACATTGTATTATATACTCAAAATTTGAGCATGCAACCTTAGACAGTCCTCATTTTTTTTTTTTTTTTTTTTTTAAATAATTTTTGATAAATACATGTCCGGTATTATATATTATATATAGTTTGTTTTAATCAATATATATTTAAAGATATCAGAACTAAGTGTCCATTTCAAATTGTTTTATTTTTTTACTCCTTTAATAAATTTGATGATTTTCTTACTTATGGTACAAACTCTCTGGCATTGAATTTTTAACTCCCACCCACTCAGGCAAGATTTTTCAAAGATCAATTTTTACACTGCCAGTGGCGCGTTTTTGTTTTGTTTTGTTTTTTTTTTGTTTTTTTGCTAGTATATCTAATAACCAAAATGTTTTAAACGTTATGTTTTTAAACATGAATAAATCATCTTTGTAGCTCTTATTTTTCACATTTTTATTTTTTCCACACATTTATATTATCTATTGTGATTCTAATATTTGGGCAATTCCATGTCAAATCATCCAGAAAAAAGTAAAATTGTCACACCCCCTTCAATTTTTATGAAATTTTTGGCAGGTGTGGACTGTGTTAAAATCAGACATTCCCCAAAATTTGAGCTTCCAATTCCAAAAATTGGCGGAGTTATATTGATTTTTAGCTCTCCAAATTTGGTGAGGTTGGTGAAAAATGGCGACTTTTTGTAATCTATTTTTGTCTGTAAAATGAATTCTTGAGCTTCCCTACTCCTAAGAATTGGTTTATAAAAGTATTTTTACCCAAGAAATCCAAAAAATGCCATCAAAGTAGTCTGAAAGTTAACCAATTTTAAGGTGTTGATGATTTCTGATTTTTTTATAGCAAGGCGAATATCCCGATGTGGCACTGAATCTAAGACAAAAATCTTTTTCTATTATTATTTCACATATATTGAACATTATTTGTACCAAAAAGATAGTTTGGTGTTTGCCTAGAACCGAAGCTACAACATCAGTTAAAATTTTACAAATCATTAATAACTTAAAACTGGTTGACTTTCAGACTTTTGTGATAACATTTTTGGATTCCTCGGCCAAAAATGCTTTTATGAACCAATTTTTAGGAGTAGGGAAGCTCTAGAACTCATTTTTTACAGACAAAAATAGATGACAAAAAGTCGCTATTTTTCGCACCCCCCCCCTCAAATTTTGAGAGCTAAAAATAAACATAACTCCGCCAGTTCTTGTAATTGGAAGCTCAATTTTTGGGAATTGGCTAACTTTATCATAATCCACACTAGGACAAAATTTCAGAAAAATTGAAGGGGGTGGGTGACATGGCCTGGATAATTTGATATGGAATTACTCATATATATATTTATTTATTTATTTTTTCTCTTCTTTTATTTCAGAGTTTTATTTGTATCATAGTAATGTTCTCCATCCATTGGATTTACACCTTGGGTGAAATGCTTTGTTTTATTGGCATTTATTTGTACATAGGACGCGCAAGCCCCGGATATTTTCCAGGTGAGTCTTTAACTTATTGTAATCTCTTATATTGCTGCTTGCCAAACCACCTAGTGTCTACCAGCAGGCATGGGAGGTAATTACCTTTCATGTTACCTAGTATCAAATAGGAGAACTGTAGCAAGAAAGGAATGTAACGTCTGCTGAATGTAACCTTCACTCAGCAGATGTCAAACCATAGTAATATATTTAGAATGTTCAGACGTTAAGAATAAAGCAATTTTCAGTCCAATTTGCAACTAAATGATAATGTTAGAAGTCTATATAGTTATTTACTAAGCTTAGCTTAGCTGTGGCACAAGGCCAGATGTATGGGGCACTCAATGAGAATCAAACTCACTAACATTGGTCTGCAAATCTAGATTGCTAACCATTAAATCATGTGAGGTCTATATATGTTAAATGGAGGTGTAATGGTTAGAATTGTAAGAAATGGACTTGTTGATGCAAATTCAAATCCTGGACAAGGCTGTTTGCATTTCACATTGCACTAATAGCCTTGGAAAGGTATGCATCCACCTACTCTCTCTCCAGCTATGGGTAAATAGTAGGGCAGACTGGGCTCTTTAACCTTAGACAACCAGTCTAGGAGAAGGAAAACTCTGAATTCAAACCTGTTAAACTCCGCTTAAGAAATTGACTTTATGTTACATCCTGCTCATGTAGAAGGGTTGGTATATATATATATATATATATATGTGTGTGTGTGTGTTGAATGACATTTTTAAATCCTCCATATTATCAATTTATTTGGTGAACCTGAGCACAAGGCCCAAAGATCATCCACATTCTCGATATAACTATGAATTACTAATTAGAATCATTCACTTCTTTATAAACAGAAGCATCAATATCATCATGGACTGCTGTTACGATAGGATCCAACAGGTTCACAGAATGTGTGTGAATTTTATTGAGATATACAAATATCTTGGCTACCCTGTCGGCTGAGGTTGTGGAATATGCTGACTGTACCTCTGCAGAGGGGTAAGACTCCCCTAAATGGGACCACCTGTTGGCTGTGGGTGGCGACCTGTGATACTTAAGGATTGAACCCAGGTGGCTGAGCAGTCTATGATATACAAAACTCCATTTTTGCCCTTACAGGTGGCCAGAGAAGCCCCCTCTGATCAATCGGTTGGTCATGTCAAGCTCTAGCACCTATATAGTTGTCCCGATCATATTGCCCTTACGGCAAGCCCCAACCCTTTTTATCATATGGGTGTTAGAAGGTGGTGGCTGAGGGTCTTCATGTCCTGGGTATGATGTTAAACTCTAACTGATGGTGAGGTTCCAGTTCTGGAAGTTTGGGGAATGTGGAGCTCCCCTTCATCACCATTGCTCCCAGTTCCACTCTGACCCAGTGTGGTAGTATCTGTTATGGTCATATATATGGGTTAAATAGAAAATTTGTTTACAAAAAAAACAAAGAAATTGAGTTTAAAAAATGTTCTTCCAAACTATCGCTACGAATCTTTCATAATTTTGCCGGCATTAAATGACCCACCATGGTTGATATGCCATAAAACTAAAGAAACAAACACATATCTTAGACATGGGGAATTTCCTGCTAATTTTCTGGAAATGGGTTAGGGTAAATGATAATTTCAGAATATATCTTCATAGCAATCCTTTGAAAATAGTCCAGCTCAAAAACACAGATTAAAAAGGTATATTTGAGATATTGTTTCCGGTATTGGTATTGATCCGAGACAGTTACTGACACAATATAAATGGTTGCTTAGGATTCTGTGATTATCTAGGGAACCCTCAAGAGCAATTGATTTTTTTTGTTTGCTTTTTTTTTTTTTTGTTGTTGTTTTGTATAAATGTCGATGTAAGCAATAAAACCTTAGATTTTATTTCTTTTTCAAACACTTAGGCATTGGGAATTTATATTATTTGTAGTAACGAAATTAAATTTCATTTAGGGCCACATAACACTTGATATTGATGTTTGTATCTTCTTTTCTTTTTTTTCTTTTTTTCATTTATTTATTTTAATTTTTTTTTAGAAAGAGAAAGAGAGAGAGAAAATGTATTATAATTTGTGTGGCCATTTTATGGCTGTAGTTGAAATCAGTTTTACAGTGAAGATCCCTTGTGGTATAAAGTTTGATCCTTTCTCGAAGTAGAAAGATGCAGTATCAGTTTTTATCCTTGTCTGCTGATCTGTCCTGAGTTGTATCAGAGTTTATCCTATTTCTCTGAATTTTTTTAGATGAGGCTTGATAATTAGTATTATTTAGACTATTATCCTCATCTTCAATGTTATCTGTACAACGTTTCGGCTGATGTGCTCTCTGGCCTTCTTCAAGTATTTCTTGTCGGACTCTGGAACCTTCTTGTTGTAATCGGGAGCCATCATGGAATTTTGAACCTAACCCTTTATTCAGTCTACGGGGGTATCCTGTTCTCATTCCGCTAACCATATGATAGGCTATAGTAATCTCTTAAGTCGACCAAGCATAGAAATGAACACAATATGGGAACCTATAATTAAAAAGGCTAGATTAGGATTTAAAAAACAAAAAAACACCTAATATGAGTCTAGGTAAAAAATCATACATAAGTGAATAGGTAGATATTCTAGGCAAAACAAGACATTAGGTTTATAAGTTCCCAAAATTCACACTGGATTGTCCAAATGGACAAATTAAATAAACATTTGGGCGTTTTTGATTGGCCAATTCAGCACCGCTGTTTTGGAACAGTTTATAAATATAAGTCTTGGTCATTAACACACACCTTATAACACAATATTCTCCAACAAAGTGGCTTAAAATGTATCTGTTATTTTTACCTTTTGTGGGATACACCTTAGAAAGATGCATGAAAATGAAAAAATAAGATATATATATATATAATATATATATATGTAAATTAACAATCGAAGAAGTATGTCATTAAATTTCCTTGTCTTCCATACTTCAGGGTGTATGCTATTGAGGCCTGTGGATTTTCTACTTTTTATTTTTTTAGGACTTCCTTGAATTTATCCATTGTAAAATCTTTATAAATCCATAAAATCTTGTCAAACCATAAATCAAACAAAAAGAAATTGATTTATTTACAAGTTTATCAAGGTTGTTTATGAATATTTACCAACCCTTCTGCATTTTTCTGTTGATAAGATGGTTAATGACCTTATGAGTGTTTGCCAAATGCCAGAGTTTCAACAAATCCATTCCCAGTGCAGCAAGATGTTCAGAATATGGCAGATGCCTGATGGAAGGTCTTAGTTTGGTTGCACGTCTCTGTACAGTTTCTAGGAGGTTAATGTTCTGAGTGAGGTAGGGGCTTCCAGATTGGTGATGCAAATTCCAAGAGGATACAAGAATTTGGGGTGGTAAGATTCTAAGAATCCATGTGTTGCTTAATATCATTCCTAACATTTCTGATTTCAAAAATTTTTTTTTTTTTTTTTTTTTTAGGAATTGCTGAATTTAATTTATATGACTGGATTAAAGGTGGCATTTTAATTTGCATAAGGTAAGTAAAAAAAAAAAAAAAATGTTTATAACTTTTGTTGTAATCATATTATAATGGAGATTATGTGTCTGTCTGTAAATAAAAATTACATCACCACCGACATCTCAATTGTCTCAGTTATTTATGTCATATTTTCAATGATCATTTAATTTTAATTAGTATCTTATTCATGAACAATGTCTATATTAAAGTCAGAGTTAGATTTGCCTCAAAACAGCCTATGTTATTAATGCATTTAAAATCCTGCAATGTGTGCCATATATCACAATAAAATTTTACATAGTATATGGTGTAGATAATTTGCACATTGGTTTTAACAAAACTGGATTTGATAAATAATTACTTGGTGCTATTAATTTCTAATACCTTGAGCACCTTTTTGATCTCCATCTTTCCAACACACGTGGGCATGCTTACAAAGTCAGAAAACAGCACTGCTCACGTGACTTTCGGAAACATTTTTTCATGCTCAGAATTGCGGAGACATGGAATAAACTGCCCGCGTCTGTTGTAGGCTGCTGAAGCACTGAATCTTTCAAAGCCTCCATGCTTCCTGTAGTCCGCCGACACTATACCTAATACCACTCTCCACATACATATGCACACATGCACACACATACATGCATATTACTACTGTAAACTGTTCATGTTCCTGACACTACATTATTCTGTGTACTAGACATGAGACTTTGATGAGTTGTGGTGCACCTGAGCACTGTACACAATAAATTTCATTATTTTTATTTTATTTTTTTATTATAATATTAGTTTTATTCTCAAATGTATTAAAAGCAATCCTATGTATAATTTTATATAGAGATTAAATAGATACACAATCTTTTTATATGTATCCTTATTTAGTTTTGTTAGTCTTTCTAATTTAACATAATATTTTATTACATAAAAACATAAATACTTGTGCCTGAAGAGATGTGTATATTTTTGCTAGTGTTTGTAATCTACATACTAATATGCATGTTCCTAAATCTTCCGTCCGTTACCATCCTGCAACACCCTCTGGTTAAACATGAAACCATCCAAATTGTTCAAGATACAATGCGAAAATGTAAATCCCAGATTTCTTATTTGTTTCATTTTATTTCACCCAATTTTAAAAATGAAACATTCCAAATGGTCTTGAAATGAAATTTATTGTGTACAGTGTTCAGGTGCACCACAACTCATCAAAGTCTCATGTCAAGTACACAGAATAATGTATTGGTGTCAGGAACATGAACCAAATTTTCTTGGTATTTTTTACTTGTACAATGGGATATTTCAAAGTTCACTATCTATTCACCTCAGAACTCTATTCAAATAAAGTCCTGTTATTATTGTAATCTGAGTCCTTCTGCTCAATTATAAGGAACTAACCATTAGTGGTTATTTCCTATAAGTCTAATATAAACAAAGGGGAACCACTCTTGACTGATAAATTATTTATTTATTGATCTACTGGAAAAAAGAAGACGGGGTTAGGTTTAGGGTTCGTTTAATGGGAAAATAAATAATTTATCAGTCAAGAGTGGTTCCCCTTTGTTTATATTAGACTTATAGGAATTAACCCCATTAGTTGTACTTTGCTTGGGTGTGGTGGGAGAGTCGCTGTTAGCGGTTTAAATTAGGCAAAAAGTTAAATAATTAAGCAGACTAGGTTCTTTAGTATGGCAACCGGTCTAGGAGAAGGAAAACTCTATATTCAAACCAGCTAAACTCTGTTTAAAATCTTTTTTTATTATATCCTTTGAGTAAAAATGGACATACCTAAAATACATCATTAGTGTTTCGAATTTTTAAAGAAAGCCAATAAGAAATTGCTTGAATTTATTTTCTTTATCTTTTTTATTTTTATTTTTATTTTTTGTATTTTCCAAATGACTTACAGATTTTTTTTCTCTCTCGTTACCAGGGGTGGCCGATCACTCAGGGAACAATACATCGTCCCACCCAACACTCCTGCCGTCCAGACATTCGCTTCTCAATTAACCGAAGACAATGAGGACTTTGCCAGCCGTGATCGTTATCATCAGTCCGAAATTGTCCAGGGAGAGAACTTTGATGAATACGATTAACAATTATCTCCCTTTAGTAGACGACATAATCTCACGAAACTAGACCAAAAAAAGAAAGAAAGAAAGAAAAAAGCCGGAGGAGGAGGAGGGGGGGTACGAATAGACAACTCGATATTAATTTTACCAAAGAATGGAAATACAGTTTTCTTTGTGGTAGATTCAATTTCTCGTTTTTTTTATCCTTTATTTTTTTAAAGGAAAAAAAAAAAAAAAAAAAAAAATGTGATGAGTGAAGAAAAGAAAAAAAGACTTAAATTCACTGAATCATTTTTTATAATTGTCATTTTTTTTTGTTGCCATTTTACTTTTCAATTGGGAAGAAATTCTTTTAATGAATTTTTTTTCACTTTGTTTAAAAAATTTTTGGATTAGAAAGTTTTGTTATTTTTTGTTGTTCAACTTAAAATTTTTTATCTGTTTAGTGATACTGCTGTTAAAAGTTTCATGGACATTTTGTTATTTGCATTTATCTGTATGTTATAATTGTTCTAGATATACAAGATTTATCTTTTCTATTTGATATATATTTCATGGTATACATTAGGCATACATAATATCTACACAATACTCATGTAATACTGTGTGTGTGTGTGTGTGTATATATATATATATATATATATATATATATAAAATAAAATGTATTATAGACAGCCTACTTGAGTTTCACCATGCGGATCATCAGGGCTTACTGCTATGATCAATTAGATTAATTGAGAACAAAAGCGGAAGTAAACAACAGCCTAATCACAGCCCTGCAATCATCATTTTCTCTACGGGGCTGTGATTATGCTGTTGTTTACATCTGCTTTTGTTCTTAATTAATTTGATTCATTGCAGTTAGCCCTGGTGATCTGCATGGTGAAACTCGAGTAGGTTATCTGTCTATAACATTTTACTAAATCCGTTCTAACATATTGAGCATTCTTATATTCTTTATAACCCCGACTTATTCAGTTAATTGTTTTATCGATGGTCGAAGTTGTGACTAACTCGATATTATATATTTCCTGATAAGTCAATCATTTATATATATATATATATATATATATGTGTGTGTCTGTGTAGAAAATATAAAAAACAAAGTATTCCCAAAAAGATAAATATATTCTAGATGGTGAAGTTGACATTATAAAGTTTCAGTTTTTATCAAACCTTCATCAGGACATTAGAATGGAAAAAGTGTTTCCCGAACAGTGATGGATTTCTTTTCAAAATAAAACAGGAGATGAGAAAGTGTATAGAGAAAAATGTTCTTATCCGTTGGCAGAATTCGTTTATGAAAAAAGGTGACATGATTGATACAAGTGGGGACATTTGAAGTATGTAATGTATTTTCTTAAAGAGATATGAGAAATTAAAAGATGAGAAAAAGTAGAAAGAAAAAAAGAACTCACAGATTCATACATAATTAAGTTAGGTATTATTAATATTAATATATGAATATATGTTGATTTCACCAACTATAATAAAATTATCTTTTTGGCAATACTTTTTAAAAATTTTCTACACACTGTCGAATTTACTTCCATATTTTCCTCCCATATATATATATATATATATATATATATATAAAATAGGTGTATTTGGACATCATTTTTTTCATTCAAACAAATTTCTTTAAATCCAAATTGTTTTGCAATTTTTTTCTTTTCAATCTTTCTAATGATTTTCTTGATATCAATATCTCAAAGTGTTTATAAAAAATCCAAAAGAATTATTATTCCAAGTACTTTTGGTTCTCCTTTGATCCATTATCAAGGTTTTTTTTTAAGAGATTATCGTGGTTTGTATCCATTGTATTTGTGTTGCTAAGATGACACTAAAAAATGTTTACTTTTAGGAGAGGTTTGAATTACAATTTTAAAAAAATGATGTGATGTGCAAACTTTAGTGAACAATACAATTGATACAAACAATGATAACATCTTTAAAACACTCTTGATAATGGTTCAAAGGAGAATCAAAAGTACTTAGAATAATAATTCTTTTGGATTTTTTATAATCTTTTTTTTTTTTTTTTTAAGATGATGATATCAAGAAAATTATTAGAAAGATTGAAAAGAAAAAGATAAAATTGCAAAACAATCTGGATTCTGTTGTATTCAACACAATTTGTTAGGGGAAAAAAAAATATATATATATATATATATATATATATATATAATGGGAGTGAGTCAATAATTATCTGCTCTTTTGTTATAATGTATTCATAAATCATGTACTCTACTGTTGTTTTGATATTATACCAAAAGTGTGGATAATTGCAGACTCACTTTATATATATATATATAACAAATCTAGGTAGATATATTCTGCTTTTATCGGTTTTCTAAATCTGCTCTACACATGCGTTGAGCACTTTTTATATTTGTACATTATTACTCTGACAGTCAAAATTTTGACTCGATTTTATTTTTTTCTGTTAAGTCACCCATATATATATATAATTAGTCTGTGTACAAATATTTTGTGAAATATCTCCTTTAATATGTTAAATATTTGTATCTTATTACTTGAAATATTCCAAAGTTTCCAATCTTGTTTGATGATTTTTAATTGTATACAAACAAAAATTTCTACTGTTGAGAAATTTAAACAAGCCAAAAAATGCTTTTGTCAGTTTTATAGCTGCTCATTATTTGCCAAAACAAAAAGTGGTAAAATTTTCTAAATATTCAAATTTTTATTTCACATTTTATATGATTAACTAAAAACATAGCACACACAAATACATCTAATATGATAATAATAATAATAATAATAATAATAATAATAATAATAATAATATGATTTGATTTTTGTATTTTAACCTCATCTGACTTTTAAACTTGACTAACAAGAATATTAGTAGAATTGAAAACTTTGGAATTAATTTTTTTTAAAGTAATAAGTAAAGAAATACAATCATGGTTTTTGTTATGAATTGTTTTTTTTTTTTTTTTTAAAATGTTTCAGCTTTTTTTTATCATTTAAAAAAAATCATGTTACATATATAAAATATTTTGAAGGAATTCTTATTCCATTTTTTTTTTTCCATTTGGACCAAAGAGATTCTTAAAAAAAAGAAAAGAAAATGAATTCAATAAAAACACTTAATCAATACAGACTAAAAATTCTCTCTCGCTCTCCTATATATTAGTCCAGGTTGTTGTTGGCACTTTTCCGGCCACTAAGGACGATGGTGTAGTGTCCAAAAGAAGAAAAAAAATTTAAATAAATTATCTCCATCTATGCAAGTGACTCTGCAGGCCAATTCTTGAGTGACAGTCTTTGCTGCACTCAATGCACACAAACTGTCCAGGTTTTTTTTCCAATGCAGGTATTGGGTTATTTAGTAAAACTTTTTTCATTCCCCAATGATACCTGCATTGGAAAAATAAGGTCTAAGAAAGTTCAGCTTTTGGTTACCCTTACTACAATTTTAATCTGGACTATATATAGTAAGGCTTGAAAATTTTATTTTATTTTTTAATAATAGTACAAATATGTTTCATTTTTATTTAAAGATTTGTTTATGATTTTACCTTGAGTGACCATTAAAATATTTTATTCATTTTAATTTATTTTTTTCACATTTAAAAAAAATTTTTTTAAAAAACATTAATATTTTTTTTCTCTACTAAAATCTTTTTCAAATTTTATTTCTATAAAAATATTTTTATGCACATTTTTTGATGATTTCAAAGTTTAATTTCTAAAGTAGAATTATTTTTGATTACAACTTTTGTCCCTTAATAGTTGTTACATTAATATATATAGGGTTGATTTTTTTTTTTAACCCATTAAGGATTGTTGTTTTCTTTCTTGTTTTTCTTCTTGATTAAAATCTTTTTTTCAAATTTTATTTCTATAAAAACTTTTTTTGTCCATTTGTATTTTTTTGTTTTGTTTATTTGAAAGTTTAATTTCTAAAGTAGGAATTATTTTTTTCATTACAACCTCTGTCCCATAATGTTGTGCCATGATATTACATCAATATATATGTTTCATCTACTAAGTGTATTATAAGTGTATAATCTATTTGGGGACGGCTAATGATAATTATTATTAGTTTAGCTTTAACTGATGCCAAATAATAATCTTGAAACATTTTATCTCATAAAAAAAACTTAAAAAATGTTTTGTTGGTCTAATACAGTTCTTTTATGCTATTATAAAAATCTGTTGTTTTTTTCTTCAAATTTTTCATTTTTAAGAAGAAAAAAAAATGATTTGAATGTTTGCCATATTTTTGGGGTTAACTCGATTTGTTTAAAGTGCATTTCTATTCTAAACAAGATTTTGTATATAATCCGTTACCATGACAGCCAAAATGATGATCTGTTTTTTTTTTGTGAGATTTTTGTTGTTGTTCAACAGCTTTAAAATGCTCTTAGAGAATAAAAGAATATTTTTAATTTGCAACATGGGATCTGCATTCACACTCACCTTGATCAATATTATTTTTCAAGGGAGATAATTCATGAATGATAATTATAAACTAATTGCAATTAATTAATATAAATTCTTATAAATGTGACCTGAATTTGAACTTAATTGCCAACAAAGGCGGCTCTTAAGTGAATTTAATTTTTTTCTCTTTTTTTTCACCAACATGAAATCCATTTAATCCAATATTTAAACGTTTCTTGACAAATGTATTTTTTTTTCTTTTCCTGTTTTCTTCTGCATTATCATCTGCCATTTAATCTACTTTTAATGCCTTTAAAGAACTTGATGTCATCAAAACGTTTAAAAGTCCACAACATGCTATCAAGGAATACTTTATTTCTTTAATCATTAAATGATATTTTCATGCTTCTACAATTCACAGCAATTAATTGTTCAATATGTACAAGTAAATATATATATACACATATACACACACACACACACACTCACACTCACACTCACACAGTGATGCTGATAGCTTTTGCTTTGAATGAGTCCCCGGGAAAATTTATGGGTCCCAATTAAAGCTGTCTAACTCCTACCTTGTAACCTGTCCTGTGTACTTCATTTTTAAGAAACTATTGAAATGTATTTACAGTTAGCTTGAAATAGTGAGGGAAGAAAAAAAAACACTGGGATGCATGGATATGATTTTACTGCGTCCTTTTAGATTTTTGTGTCAGTGACACAGGATGTGTACCTATCAGCATATATATATATATATATATAAACAGGGTGTCTCAATAAAATGTATACATGCTTTGAATACCTGTAAAAGCAAAATCTACAGACAGAATTGTCAAATGTATTTATACACCCAAAAATGTTTATATAATTTGAATAATTTTACTTATATAAAGCAGAATCAAAGTGGATATACATTTTATTGAGTCACTCAATATACATCTGTGTGTATAATATATATATATATATATATATATATATATATAGTCCATCAATTCTTGAGTCCAATGTCCTTTATATCTAAAGAAGCCAGAGTTTTTCAAACTTTTATAACTCTTTTATATGTTGCCAAAAATTTGAAGGTAAGTTGTGAATTTGTCAAATCCGATTAATTTTTACAAAAATCATTTCATCTTTTTAAAAAAATAAAAATAATAATAATAATAATAATAATATAAATAATCATAATAATGATGAAATGTATTGTGTGCAGTGCTCAGGTGCATCACAACTCATCAAAGGCTCATGTATAGTCCATAGAATAATGTACTAATGTCAGGAACATGAATAGCATACAATAATAATATATATGTGCGTGTATATGTGTATGAAGGGGGGGAATCAAGTTTTGAATGAAATCTAAATAGTTTGCTGAAAAGTATATTTAATTTCTACTCTGCTATTTACACATTTGAATTTGGATTTTGAATTATTTTTCAAATATAAAAATATGAAAATGCTGATGTTTTTAAAAATGATAGGTGATAAAATACCTGTCTCTTGTTCATATATTCCACCAAATAGTGAAAGTTTCTGTTGTTTACATCAAACACAAGTAGCCCAGGTGAAAACTGCAGTAAAGGTAACTTAAAGCCAAACCTTTTTTTTTCTGACGCAGGCATCATTGGGGAATGATTAAAAGTTTGGATAAATGAGTCAAAGCTTTACCTGTTAATTCAAACTTTTCTCGTTTGATACCTGTATTGGAAAAATATAGTTTAAAAATGTTGGTCTTTTGGTTAACCAGACTTTTCACCTGGACTGTGTGTATCCTATTAAAAAGGTTAATGAATTATTTTCTAACAAATGAAAATTTATATAACATAATTATATATTTCTAATTATTTGTTCTTTAAATAACTTAATTTTTAAAGTTATTTTTTTTACATTTTTTAATTATTTAAAATTTTGATTTTTTAATTATATAATTTTATAAATGAATTATTTATAATTTGATAACCAGTAATAATTCATAATTGAATAATTAATAAATTATAAAATTATTTCCTTTTTATCTATTTTTTAATTATTCATAATTTTTAATTATTTTAATATTTTTTATACTCATTACTTTCTTGTCTTTCTTTAATTATTAACTTTGATTACTTTTATATTATCTAATTATTAATTTTGATTATAATTTTATGAATGAATTAAATTAAATTTAATTAAATAATGAGTGATAATTCATAATTGAATGATTTATAATTAGGGCTGGTTTAGCTCAGTTGGTAGAGTGTTCACCTCGGAACCACAAAGTTCCAGGTTCAATACCAGTCCATTCCAACTCAGCATATGAGTAGCACAGGGAACTGTGCGGTAAAGTGAGGAGCTGATGGTAGGTGTGAAACTCTACCTCGGACACCATAACAATCTCCTTGATCTAGCATTAGTGAAAAGAGGATAGATTCCCTCGCTGTCTGGCTGATGCCGATTTTAGGCTACCCTAACAACTTTATTTTTACTTAGTTTACTTTATAAATTATAAAATTATTTTCCTTTTTACATTTTTTAATTATTCATATTTTTTTGTTTATTTTGATATTTTTTATATACATTACTCGGTCTTTCTTTAATTGGGAACTTAATTCTTTAAATTTATAACCTTGATATATAAATAATTTATAATTTTATAAATTATTAATCTATTTCTGTTTAAGTTTTTTTTTTAAATTATTTCTTTTTATATACATTTTAAATTATGAGTCTAGCTCATAAAACAAAATTTATTTTGTCAATGTAAAACGTTTGGAAAGCTCTGGTCTGAGGACATTTTTGGTGCGAATAAAATTAATTCAATTATTATCAACAGTGAAATTAGGAACAAGGGCAGACAACTCTTGACCAAAACTCTTGTCTCTCAGGCACATGAATTTATTTTGTGTGAATATATTATACACACACACATATCTTTGTAATGATCTTTGCTGTATTTTTGTGATCCTAGAAAAAGGCGCGTTTATGTCCATTTGAATGTTTGCCGCTTCTAATGTCGTCAAATAATAGGAAAACTGAAATATTCAATTACAAACTAAGTTATACAGGGTGACCCCCTCCCCCCCAAAAAAAAGGGGGCTCCACACACACTTTTTGTGATGTATATGAGTCCGGGTTTTTGTTGTTGTTTTTTTTTATGTTTGTTGGGGATGGGTGGGTGACACCCCTGTGTTAATTTCAGAATATAAGGGAGTTATGTCTATTTTCTAAGTGCTGTGTTTACGTCCACTAAGTAGATTTAGTTCTATATTGCCCCCCCTCGCCTCCATCCCGATTTTGCTTTCATGGCTTTAGCAGTCGAAGAGTATCTCTACCCAATGTATTATGATAAAATTAAAAAAACAAAGAAAAACAATTAATGATAAAATAGTAATTAATCTTTGTGAATCATGAAAGATAATTGAAAAGAAAAATCAAGTCGATATAGGTTCATTTTACTCTTCCCTTGCTTTCTGTACATATCTATAGAAATTATTATATATACATATATATAATATATAATATATATATATATATATATATATATATATAAAGATTATTATTTTAATTTGTTTGTTTAGTCAGTAACTGATTGTGATATTTTTTCTCAATGTTTTCAATCCCTTTTTCTTCTATTGATATTTATCGAGTATTGTTAAATCCACATCTATAATTTTTCTTTTCTATCTACCTTATCCATTTTCCTTACCTATCCAAAATGTTTTCTTCTCTTTTTCTCATCTACCACCACTTTATTCTCTCCTCTTCCTATTCCCCATCCACTACCTCCTCATATACCACTTTTACTCTCATCTCTTCTCTCCTTTTCTAATTTCTTCTATATTCCCCACATACCACCTCTATTTCTTCTCTTCCTTTCCCCCCACATACCACCTCTATATTCTCTTCTCTTCCTTTCCCCCCACATTCCCCCACATACCACCTCTATATTCTCTCCTCTCCTCTTTTCCCCATATATCATACCTTTTCTCCATTTAAATTTTTTTTTCTCCCTTTACCCCTCCAATTCTTATTACCTTCATTCCAAGTCCAAATATAGTTTTTCTTACCAAAAAAAAAACCCCAACCCCCTCGCCCTTTTAAAGAAAAAATCTTTTCATTGTGAACCTTTTTATCTAATTTTCTTTCCTGCTTCCATTGTTAATCTTACCCTTAGTCCTGCAGACTTATTATTATTATTATTATTATTATTATTATTATTATTATCATTTTGTTGTATAGAGAGAATAGGTTGTGACATTTGGTCATTTAATTAACTTTATAATTCAAAGAGTAATGGGCAGACTAATTAAATGTCAAGACAAACAGAATGGAGAGACAAAAAACTCCAAATCAATTGTCCTTGTGCCATGACACTGTATGTCTTTGGCACAACATGGGCAGAATTCTAAGCAATACTTTATTAATAAGCAAATATAAAATAAATTATTTTTCAATTTAAATAATTTTTAAATGTGAAAGAAAAGTTGTATAAATAAAAATATAATGCACTTTATCAGTTTTCAAATGAGTATTTTATGAATTAAACTTTATTAACCTTTATGGTATTGATGTTGTGTGTATGCATGTGTGTATATATATATATATATATATATATATATATATATATATATATGTTGAAAAGTTACTAAGGTTGTGACAGCCTGTATGTGCTTATTACTATTATTCTTGTTATTTTTTGTAATGTGTAGTAAACAAGAAGTGACTTTGCTAGCATGATGATTGGTAAGCTCTTCTTGGGGGGTGGGGGTGGGGAAGGGTTCCATTATTGATACCAGGCTTGTACCGGCTATATACCTCTGGCTGTCCAAATTGTAGCTACAAGCATTTATACACTCTTTTGTCAATGAGTTTATGTATTCACTCAACTCCTCAAGCATGGATGCAACACAAGGTAATTTTTTTTTAGCTAGATGAGTACGACTAACAATTATGATATTTGTGGACTGTTGTCCTCATCTTTATTGTGTATAAACACAACGTTCAGGCCACTGTAATATCAGGCTCTGTTTTAGGTGTTTTTTTTTATTATTTTAATTCCTTAAAATAAGTCATCTTCTGACGATTATCCATAAATTCAAATGCAGTTTTGGAGCTTAATCATTACTGCCCACTCAAGGGCGCTCCAAGCAGTGACTAGACTATATTTTGTATTATTTAGATTTTTCGGACTGTTGTCCTCATCTTTATTGTAAACCACATGCTCTGTTTTAGGTGTCTTTTATTTATTGTTTCAATTACTTTAAAATAAGTTATCTTCAGACGATTACCCATGAAATCAAATGCAGTTTCGGAGCTTAATAGTTACTGCTCACTGAAGGATAAAGATGAGGACAACAGTCCGAAATATCATAATTGTTCATATCAAAACTCCTCTCATAAATACACTTACAAATATAGAGTACAACTAGTTTGAAATCAGAGTTTTCCTTCTTCTTCTCCTAAACTGGTTGCTGCACTAAGGCTAAAGAACCCAGTCTGCCCTACTATTTACCCATAACTAGTGGGGGGGAGATAAGATGGATTCATGCCTTTTCTAAGCGCATTAGAGTAAAAGTAAAATGCAGTCTCATCCAGGATTTGAACTCTGATCACTGTGTCCATTTCCTAAAACGATAACTGTTAAAGCTTGATCCTCAATCTGTCGTTAATGTCTAATTCTCTTTAAACAAAAGTCATCCTTTCTTTGTTATAAGACATTGGACAATGTTTGATCAGATTGTGAACATCCATTTCTCATTGGGTAAGTTTGGACGGTGTGGCCTAGAGTCCATCCTTTTTACATGAGTGAAGTGACCAGGAAGATTGTTGATTTTTTTTTTCTTCTTCTGAGGTGAAGCACTGCATCCAATGAGTTTGTAGTTATCAATACAAGGATGATGCTTCAACCTCTTGAAAAAAAAAAAAAAAGATGTGATTATATTGTAGCTAATGGTGAAAGTGGTCAGAACAGCTTGGTACTGAAATTACATCTAACATTCTGTGTCTATCACTACTTGACAGCTACTATTTCACATACATCAAGATCTTGATTGTGAGTTTGACGCTCCAAAGAATCTGTTTTCTTTTGAAATGTCTAGCAACCCTATGGAGAGTGTTTTTGTCTTCTACTATGCCAGGAATGAAAAATTGACATTGTTGTCATCATCTTGCTGGGGCAGTCAGGCAAAAGGGAAAAGAGGTGTTCTGCATTGATTATGGTGTCCTGCCAAATTCCGTCCTTCCCATGACTGACCTCTGGTCATCATTTCTCTGTTAATAAAGGAAAAAAAAAGTTCTCTTGATAGAAAATTCAGTGCTAGTCATTGAATGGCAGTAATGGTGGCCATCATTGGGTTCAGCCATCTTGCTTGATGATGTCATAAACCAGTTGGCCAATCAAAAGCCAGCTTGCTGGAGTGATATATAAACAGAAGCTTGGTGTGTTGTGATAGGAAAGAGAAACAGATTATATAAATTTGTAACTGTTTCTGTTGTTGTCAAGTGAGTGGCACTTTATTTTTAACATTGGTAGCAGGGCGTAGTGCAAGTGCAGCTCAGCTAAGGTTTTTTAGATTGAAAACTCTTGAATTTAAAGGGGAGGGAGTCTCTGTGGCACAGTAGCTAAAGCGCTGAACTGAGGCATTGTTGTATGTGAGTTCAAACTCCAGTCACATTATTACGTTCACTTTCAGACTAATACTCATGAGAAAGGTATGAACCCTCTCAACCCTCCAAGTATGGGTTAATAGTATCACTACTGTTCTTCTACAAGGATGGATTTGGCATTAGAGGAAGAAACCAAAATATGAAATGAATATTTATTGGCTTGTTCTAAGAGTGACTGGAATTAAGGAATTAGATGAGTTTTGGATTCATTGTAACTTGACCGATTCTATTTTCTCTGAATTTTTTAGATGGGCTTGATAATTTTTATCATTTGGATTATTATTATATTGGAGTCAGTTTAGCTCAGTCGGTAGAGCACCCACACAAGGTTCCGGGTTCAATACTGGTCCCCGCCAACTCTGTGTATGAGTAGCACATATTAGGTAAACTGATCTGTGTGGTAAAGTGGGGAGCTGACGATAGGTGTGGCATTCCACCTCAGCAAAAATAACAATCTTCCTGGTCTAGTACCAGTAAAAGGGATAGACTCCCTTGCTGTTCGGCTGATACCAATAATTGGCCACTTTGTCAAATTTACTTTTTTACTCATTGTTATATACACAGTTTGCATCTGACAAGTAACACCTGAAGAAGGCTGGAGGCGCGTCAGCCAAACATGTATATAACAATGAAGTTTAGGACAATAGTCCGAATAATCCAAATTGACCGATTCTATGTTTTTAGAATTCTGGAAAATCCAAGACGACATGATGAGTTCTATATAATTTGGTATCCAGCTCATAATAATAATAATAATGAAATTTATTGCGTAGTGCTCAGGTGCACCACAACTCATCAAAATCTCATTTATAGTACATAGAATAATGTACTCATGTCAGGAACATGAATAGCGTACAGAATATACATGTGCGTGTGCTTGCATATGTGTATGGAGAGGGGATATCAGGTATAGTGTTAGCGAATTACAGGAAGCATGGAGGTTTTGAAAGATGCAGTGTTTTGGCAGCCTACAACGGATGCAGGCAATTTATTCCATACCTCAGCAACTCTGAGTGTGAAAAAATCTTTCCAAAAGTCATGTGAGCTATGCTGTTTTCTGACTTTGTAAGCATGCCTATGCATGTTAGCAACATAGAGATCAAAAAGGTGCTCAAGTTTGCTGTTGGTAAGATGGTTAATGACCTTATGAGTGTTTACCCAGTCAGTTGCGAGATGCCGGATATTTTTTGTTCCTCAGAGTTTATCAATTTTTGAATTTCCAGTTGGTTTATTAACTTTTTCAGGATAATGAATCCTCCATTTTAAAAAAAAAAAGAATATCTTAATAGATTAGTTCATTATGAAACAAGAAATTCTAAAACTAAATGACTGACTAATAAGAATTTTAATCTAGTGTATGTATCTTTCTATTCCCTCCACCACCACCACCATGGGCAGGATGTGACACAAGGTCAATTTTTAAGTGGAGTAAAGCTGGTTTGTATTCAGTTTTCTTTCTCCTAGACTGGTTGCCATACCAAGGCTAAAGAATCTAGTCTACCTTTACTATTTACCCATAGCTGGGAGAGGTGGGGTGGAAAACAGATAGTCATGCCTTTCCTAAGGTTATTAGTGTAAATTGAAATGCAAAAAGCTTCACCCAGGATTTGAACTTGGGTTACTGGTTTCACTTGCTACAGATATAACCGTTACGCTAGATGTGCCTTTCCCCAAAACATCAAATAAGTGGATATAATAATGAATAAAAAAAGTCACAAAATCTCTCTAGCATTAATTTCTTCATCTTGTTGGGATTTATTTACCTTCTTACAGATATGACATAGGTTGGATTTAGGTGCAATGGAGGGGTCCAACCTGGGAGAATTGCTCCCTAGAACTGAAATTTGAGTTTTTATATTTTTTGGAGTGAGGGTGGTTCCTTATCACAAACAAAGATGAGGAAACTAGTAAAAATCTTTTTTTTTCCTTCTCCACCTCCCTAACCCTTAGAACCTGAGTGACCAATATTTTTGCCGCTATCTAGAAATACATAGACTCAACAGCCTGAATTCTGGCGAGGAATACCCATCTCTACATCGCTATTGCCTATAAAATGTTAATCTCTTATTTAACAGCTTATTTTTCAGCCAGGACCCCCGGCAGTGGGGGGAAGGTGTTCTAAGGGTCAAATATATATTTTTAAATACTTGATAAATTTGCTCTCGATAGATATGTCCATTTTTTTTTGTTGTTTTTTTTTTCTCACAGCAATAAAAATGTTGTCCATTTTCAGCATCATAAAAATTATGTATTTTGACATTCAAATAAAGCAATGTAGATAAAAAAAAAAAATTAAAAAACCCAAAAAATATATTTTGGATCTTTTTTGTTTGCTTCTTTGGTTTACCCATCAAGCCTTATAGCCCTCCAGTCCATTGCTCTTACCATGCAGCTTTGACTAAGCGTATAAATCCATTAACATTTTTATCAATAATCAAGATTTTCTTTTTGTGCTATTTGAATTACAAACAACATTATTACTTCATCTCTGAATTTTTGAGATGAGCTTGATAATTTGTATTATTATTTGGACTATTGTCCACATCTTTGTTATCTGCACAATGTTTCAGCAGATGTCCTTCTGGTGTTTCTTGTCAGAACCTTCTTGAACTCAAGAACCATCTTTTTGAACTTGGGAACATTCATGTCACAACCAGGAGCCTTCATGGAACTTCAAACCTAACCCTTTATTTAATCCACAGGGGTAGACTGTTTTCATTCCATTAACCATGACTGGTACAGGTGTTTAAATCTTAACACCTGTGCCAAGTCATGGTTAACGATTACGATATGAAGGTTCCTGAGTTTGAAAGAAATACCTGAAGAAGGCCAGAGGGCACACTGGCTGAAATGTTGTGCAGATAACTAAAGATGAGGAAATAGTCTGAATAACCAAATAATAATCCAAATTATTACTTTAATTTAACTTTTTGCCTACCAACTTTACCCGACAGCTTTACCAAAATTTTCTTGGTATTTCTATTCAACTGGTTCATAGACAAAACAAAAGATGGCAGGGGTGTTCATGTAGTGATTTTTTTCAGTGTAAACAAGTGACATGTGTGAGAGCTGCTGCCAGTGGTTTACGGTAGGATTGCAGTGGTGGGAGAGCCGCTGTGAGCAGTTTAAAGTAGGCAAAGAATTAAGATGAAGTCTTTGGCCAAAATAAGATATTGATTCCTTTATGATTAAAAAATTTTTAAAAAATATATTATGAGGGTCATTCAAGAAGTAAGGTCAATTTTTGGGAAAAAAAAAGCAAAATATATTTTTTTTTTTCATAAATGTAAACTTTGGAATTTAGTTTAAAAGAAAAAAAACTGGAGTGAGTTAGCCAGACAGTGAGGGAGTCTATCCCTTTTTCCTAGTGCTAGACCAGGGAGATTGTTTTTGTATCTGAAGTGGAGCATTATAGCTACATCAGCTCTCCACTGCACAGATCAAAGCTGTGCTATTCATGTGCTGTGTTGGTGAGGGCCGGTATCAAACCCAGAACCTTGTGGTTCCTAGGCAGATGCTCTACCAACTGAGCTATTTTAATCTCCAAAAATATGTTTTTAGTCTATTCAAACTGGCGGCAAATCAGAGTGTTCCAGGTTTCAACAGAGGTCTGTCATCAAATGTCTAGTGGCTGAGAAATACAAACCATGCAAAATTTACAGAAAAATGTGTTTATGTGAACAATGAAACATGTTTTAGTAAAGAAATAAAATGTTTCGAAATTGGCTAAGCCTGGGTTTGCCACTATAAACCTGATTCAAAAAGAAGTCCACAGAGTAGGAAACACACCGACTCTCCCACCATCAGTAAAGAAGGTCATGCTGACAGTCTTCTTGGATATAAAAGAACCCATCACTATTGATTTCCCTGAAAAAGATGCAAGCTATAACTCCTTATTTATTGAATGACTGTCATACATTCTAGTAGAATAAGTTATATAACTTTGGATTCTCTCTCTCTATATATATATATATATATATAATATATATATATTATAAGTAATTTGTAATTTGCTTGAAGCATTGTTAAGTATGTTATAAAAATTTAAAAATTCGAAGGCAATACAATGCGTAAAAAATAAAGACAAAAAGATGTTTATATGTCTAATCGATTTCAAAGCGAAGCTTTATCCTCAGAGATTTATTTCAGAAATGACGTGCTTATGTTTTTTTAAAATAAAAAAAAACATAAGCACGTCATTTCTGAAATAAATCTCTGACGATAAAGCTTCGCTTTGAAATCGATTAGACATATAAACATCTTTTTGTCTTTATTTTTTACGCATTGTATTGCCTTCGAATTTTATTATTTTATATATATATATCTTTTATCTCTTATGTGTGTGTGTGCAATGGTCATAACTTTTTGAGCGAACAAGACTGTCCTTGCTTTTTCAAAGTTTATGTTGTTTGTTTTTTTTATGACATCTCAACTCTTTGTTTATTTAATGCTAAAGTCTAATTTTGTTTTAGTTTTCATTTCTTTATATAAAAACAGAAATATATATATATTATATATATATATATATATCTTATATATATATATATATATATTTAAATAAATAACAAAAGACTTAGAGATCTTGCATTATAGACTATTTCATAGTATAATGCAAGATCTCTAAGTCTTTTTTATTTATTTAAATATAAATTTTCTCTGTGACTCTAACAATAAGAGCACACATTGAGCTCTCAAACTGCGACAAGTTGTTTTAAAAAAAACCTATGTCGTAAGGAAGATTTCTTCTCTGGACTTTTGGATTATATATATATATATATATATATATACACACACACACACGATCTCTCTGGGGATTGTAAAATATATAAACAAATGTATGTATTTAATAGTTTAAATACCGCCCCTTAATGGCAGCTGTCAAATTGCCAAGAGGTTAACGAATCAGGCTGAGGAAAAGTAAGTCGGGTTTCGCTCCTGGTCAGTACTAGTTGCTGTGTCTAGCCACACTGAAGAGACGTGAAACGTTGAAACACAGTGTCTGTGGATGACATATATATATATATAAAAGGAAGTTTGGTATGTAGGTGTCGATGCATAACTCCAAAACGGGAGGTCACTCAGATTCAAAATCTTGCATATACATTAATTACCGTCTAAGAAACATGCCAAATTTGGTTATTGATTTTTACTGATTAAGGGATATAATTAATTAATTAAACAAAAATAAAACGATTTGCAATAATCCTGGATAGCTGCTGCTGATAATATAAAAAAAATTCTTCTGACTGCTGCCTATATCAACAGTAAAATGGCGCCACTGCTGGTAATTTGAAGTTGATAAATTTGTGCCCTAATCGTTTCAGCTCGGAATTTCTCGCGTATCACCGGTCTAATCTTAGAAATATTTATTTGGTTAGAAAGAAAAGAAAATAATCTTTCTAAATATGTAATTTGTATGTGGTTTTATCGATTGAATTATGTTTTACAGTGAATTAAATAATAATAAATGAAAAATTTAATTTAATGATTAATAATAACCCAACTTTGTTTTTATTTTTAACTAGTAAAAGTACCTGGTATTTAATTATAATCAGTATTTAATTTTTTTCGTATGTACAAAAGAGTTTTAGAAAAAAAAAAAAAGAAGCCTTTTACAAAAATCTAGACATGAATTAAAAAATATGAGGTAGTTAAGTTATAACTTACATTTCGTAAATAACAAACACTGTTTATTTATTTACGAAATTCTTTTTTATCAAACAGTAAAAGAATAACAAAGAAATATCTAAATAAATACATACATATAGTTGTCGAAAGTTTATTTATCTTTACATTTTTTTAGTAACACTTAGCTTAACATTTAAATGTGAAATACAATGTACTGTAATTGTTATGATGTTTTAATGCTAAACAAACATCTCTCTGTATAAAAGTTTTTAAAAAATTACAATAACAAATAAATGTATAACAATAATAAAATTTTAAAAGTAAATATATGAGGTTGTTGAATAACTTATATGAAGTTTAGTGTTTAAACACTAAACATTAAACAAACATAAAATAAACATGATTCTAATGTATGTAACTTGAAAAAATAATTCTAATAATAAATAAATACAGATTTTTAAAAAATTAAGTCACCACTTCCTTTTCTTTTTTTTTTTTTTTTACTAAAAACTGTTAAGATAAATGGTCTTTTGACAAATATTAGGTACCACCAATTTTCCTGTGAAATCCCCCCCCCCCCATATTTAACACAATGAAACTTGCATAAAAATTAATATTTAAAAAAAAAAAATTTTTCCATTCGAAAGAAGAAACATTAATCAAACTCCTGATGATTTAAAAAAAAAATTTTCAGCTTACAGAAATAATGAAAATTATGATTGAAAAAAAAAAAAAATGTTTTCATTTTTGCACCATTAAATCAACTGAAATTTAACGTAGCCAAAAACAAGTTACGACAAGAGGATTTAAAAAAAATTCTATGAAAAATCAATTAATGGTCCGATTTTCACGAAAATTTCCATAACTATTTACCTTTGGATGTAAATATGTCTGAAAACACTCTCTGGTGTTCCTAATTTTATTTTAGTCTGGTCATGGACCGGGTACTTTAGCTAGTATATATATATATATTATATATATATATATATATATATATATATGAAAAAAGAAACAGAATGAGATAGATATCTATCATTTAGAGTGACTATTTGCACGTGTGGTTGAAAAGTACTCAGTTATGCTGGGACATAGAAGAGACTTCTTATAGGGAAATGAAATGCATTGTGGGTAAGTGGTTGGGGGATAAAAGCAACTGCTTACCTGAAGAGGAAGAAATGGTCACTGAGTGAACAGGCGTCAGTGAGAGAAGAAAGGAAAGCAGAAGAAAGAGAAGGGAGGGGGTGGTGAATATGGTATAGACAAGCAAAGAAGATAAAGATCTTGGAAACCACAATATGTAAACAATTATGATTGAGAGATTTTAATAGCATGTCAACCTGTCTAGGGTTATTTTATGCCTAGAGGTTTGAGTTATGATTCGTGTAGTCATTTTAAGGCTGTACTTGAAAGTAGTTTTACAGTGGAGATCCCTTGTGGCATAAAGTTTGATCCTTTCTTGAAGTAGAAAGATGTACTATCAGTTTTAATCCTTGTCCACTGATTCGTCCTTAGAGAGCTGTATAATCCTTGTCTGTTGGTCTGTCCTTCTGCAGTGAGTAATTCTAGAACAATTTATCGAGGCCTTTAAATAGTAAATTAAATACATTTGGGCATTTTAGATTAGCCGATTCAGCCACCGTTGTTTTGGAACAGTCTATAAATATAAGTCGTGATCTTCAGCACACCTTATACCTAAAATAATCCAACAGTTAGAGAATTGTGTTCGTTGTTTATATTTCCATCTTTTTTTTTCTGCGGTTGTTTCTTAACCCTTTGAGTTCCACCATAAACCACTGGTGGTTTCCAACATCTTTTTCTTGAGGTGTCTCTCTTTTGATTTAGCAAGAAAACTTTTTAGATCCTGGTCAACAAATTTGTTCCTTGTCATAAAATGCTGTATTTCCCCTCCTGCTTTCCCTTTAGCTTCCTCCTTCTGCTTTCTTTTCTTTCCTCTCTCCTTTTTCTCTCATTAATGCCAATTCACTGAATGACCAGTTTTTCTTCCCTCTTCACATAAATGGGTTTTTATTTATCCACACCCACTTAACCACAATGCACTGCACTCTCCTATAAGAAGCCACTTCTCCTTGCTTCTCATTAACTATAGCACACTTTTACCATTACTCCCCTCCCCACCATAAAACTAGTTTATTGGTGCAGAGATCACACTCAAACAGCAGAGGGTAAGTTTATGCTTAGGAGCCTAGGGTTCAAAGGGTTAAGATGTTTTTTATGTTAGTTCAGAAACAACATATCAAGTCAAGTCCAATAGTCACAAAGGGGCTGTTTATTTATTTCTAGGCTGGGTTCTTTTTTTTGAGAGAGAGAGAGAGAGAGAGAGGGGTAAGGTCAAACTATTCTATCGTAAATCATGTTCGGTACAACTATGTGAAACCCATACTGGGAACTGGGAGGCCACATCTGCCCAGCTGAAAAGGACTGATTTTCCTCTTCTTCTGTTTTCATCCTGGAGGTGGGAGGGTCACTTCTGCTCCTCCGTAGAAACTAGAACTTCTGGTTTTATTTTTAACTTTAGTTCCGGTCAATTGAGTTCCAAAATTTAACCTCTCTGTTATTTTCAATCCCCAAATTGCCCGTAGACCACAATAATAACGCTACATAAGTTTTAAACGAACGTATTTGATCCAGGTACTACAAATCTATGAGTAATGGCAAATCAAAAACGCCTAAGCATTTGCTATTCAAAGCGTTGATAAATTGTCCTAGAACTACTTGCTGCAGAAGGACAGACCAATAAACGAGGATTATACAACTCTCTAAGAACGGATCAGCAGACAAGGGGGTAATTCCATATCAAATCAAAAAAAAAAAAAAAAAAAAAAAAAGTAAAATTATCTTCAATTTTTCCCAGGTGTGGACTATGTTAACATTAGACAACCCCCAAAATTTGAGCTTCCAATTCTAAAAATTGGCGGGGTTAGTCAATTTTTAACTCTCCAAATTTGGTGGGATTCACAAAAAATGGCGATTTTGTAATCTATTTTTGTCTGTATAATGAGTTCTAGAGCTTCCCTACTCCTAAAAAATTTGTTTATAAAAGCATTAATGTCAACCAATTTTAAGTTATTGATGATTTCTGATTTTTTTCATAGCAAGATCAATATCCCGATGTGGCACTGCATCTATGACAAAAAATTTTTCTATTATTATTTTACATATATTGGACATTATTTGTACAAAAAAGATTTTTGGCTCAGAACCGAAGCTACATCAGTTAAAATTTTACAAATAGGGTTGGGACAATCATATAGGTGCTAGGGCTTGACATGATCAGCCAATTGATCAAAGGGGGTGACAAAACTGCAGAAAAAACAAAGACAAAAAAACAAAACAATTTAAATGTATTTTTAATATCTTGCCTTACATTATTCTCTCTTTTTATTCTTCATCTTTTATTTTCTTTGCTAATTGTTTGTCGAGTAAATAACGGCAGGACAACTAAAGACGCTCGGCTTCTTCTCAACTATTTACAAAAACTCGATTGTTCAGAAGATAAAATATCGAAAAACTGCTGTGTGCCATGAGCTTGGTTTTTTTTTTTGCCATCAGCGTCGGGTGGTATAGAGATCATCGTCATCTTTGGAACTTTGGCCAAAATCTTTGGGTGGCTCAACTTGTGCCTAAAAGAAGAAGAAGAAGAAACAAGGAAGAAAAGAATAGAAATCATGTTTAAACAGAAAACAAAATGGCAGCAGTCAAGCAATCAGAGATTAGCAGCTGGTGGCGCAAAATAAATGTAATAAATTCTAATTTGTACAAAGCCATTGCAGTCAACAAAAATAAAAAGCTTACTATTTACAGCTTAAAAGATAAGCATTACTAATCATAACTATCAAGAATATCCTCCCCCCATCCAGGCGTAAGTATTTAAATTTTAATGTAATGAAATATATCAAATTAGAAAGACTAATGAAATTAAATAAAAACGCATATAAAAAGATTACACTTATTTGATTATATTTTAATTGGTTTCTGTATAAAATCATTCATAGGATTGATTTTAATACGGTGGAGAATAAACAATAATATTAGAGATCAATAACACCTAGTAATTATTTATTAAACACGGTTTTGTTAAAACCAGCATGCAAATTAACCACACCATATACTATGTAAACTTTTATTTCTTAGTGAATATAAGACACATTGCAGGATTTTAAATGCACTAACAACATGGGCCGTTTTCAGACAAATCTCATGCATATTTTCATAGAGACATCATTAATAAATAAGATATGTATTAATGATTTTGTCTATAAATCAAATACTCATAAATATACTGGAACCTTTGGGATTTCAACTGCCAACTGAGCTAAACTCCTAAAAGATGTTTGTTACTTCTGGTTTCAAAGTAGCGTATTAGCTGAACGATAAGCGCCCTGAAATAATGGCATCAAATTTTTTTTATTCTGTTATATATAGCGTTGAACTATTCTTGTATTCATTTACACATGCATGCATGATGATAAAACAAATTTGTTTTCTTTTTAGGGTGGTAGAACTTGGATAGTGGTTTCTTAAGTCCAAGAGTATAGCAAGTATTTTTTCCTGTGCGGACACACACACACACACACACACATATATATATCATCATCATCATCATCATGTCGCGCTGTCAGCGCGGATATCCATGACAATCTCTCTCCATCCGTCCCTATCGCTCATCATTCTTGGGAGGTCCTCTATGCAGCATCCTGTATCCGCACAGAGCTGATCAATGTACGTCTTTGCTGGTCGGCCCACACTGGCATATCCATATGCTGGCTTCCACAGGAGGACGTCGCTTATGAGTTCGTCCTTGCTTCTCCAGCAGTATCTCACGTGTCTTGTCTGTCTTACTCGGATGGTTTGGGTGATATGTGGCAGGTGACTGTACAGCTGTTTTCTCGTAGGGTGTTCCAATATATATTTCACTCAAATCTCTTTCCAAGAAATGGCTACTTCCTCTCCCCTATCTGGTGTCCTCATCATTCATTTTTTCTACCTCCTCCTTTCCCTTTTATCTCCCCCAAAGATGTCTCCTATAACCAATCAAATCTTTCCCTCATCACAAAACTTACCCACCTACCTACATCTCCTTTCTATAAAACACTTGTATGATTCAATAAAGGCTGAGGAAGCGGAATTTAACATTCCAGCGAAATATACTACACCTTTTTGTCTGAGTTTTGTTCTTTCATTCCTTATTTTACCTCACTCTGTCGGATTCACTCCAATCCCATTTTCCTCATATATATATATATATATATATATATATATATATATTTAGAGATAATAACTTGTTTATAGCAGATCATGCAGAAAAAACAAAGCAGCAACTGAAAGCTTTTTGGTTTGTGCTTTAAATTTCACTTCATCTAATTGTGCATTCTTTATTTACACCTCCTCCACACACACAAAAAAAAGGAAAAAAAGAAAAAAGAAGAATATTCTTCTTCCAAGCCTTAAACCTATTTCTCAATGCATAAGATGCACTTGGAACGTGGGGGGTCAACTGTATCGGTTTTAGAGTTTGTAGTTAATCACTAATTTCAGAGGATTGTCATTTATCAGAAAGAAATGTTTGAAACACTGACACCCCCCCCAAAAAAAAATAAATAAAAAAATCAAGAAACAAATAAAAAACAAACAAAACAAAAAACAAACAAAACTTTAACTGTTGGTTGTTTGGTTGGATTTTACAGCATGTCAACCCTTGTTGGGTTATGCCAAAGACATGTTGGGTGTTCCATTGTGGTATAATGGTTAGCAAGCTAGTCTTGCAGATCCATTATTAATAGTTTGATCCTTGCGAGATGCCCCATACTTGTGACTATCACATCCTATCACATCGTGGCAAATGGGTTGGGTAAATACCCACCTCATACCCTTGAGCTTTTTAGCACTCAGTAGGTGAGTTTTGTTTGCATAGTAAAAACTTTCATCTTTTGCCCTTGCAGGTGACTCTGATCACCAAATATTATTTGAATTTGGTTGGTTGGTTGGATTTTGCGGCATGTCAACCCTTGTTGGGTCATTTTATGCTGAAGACGTTTTTGTTTTATTCATTCTTGATTGGTTTTTTAAAACTCAATTTATTTTTTTAAACACATTTTTTAGAACTCATTTTGTTCTATTTAACCCATAGATGGGACCCTAACAGGTACTACCATTCTGGGTTAGAGTAGACCTGGGAGTAATGAAGGGGGACATTCCCCAGAGCTCCAGAACTGGAACTTCACCATCAGATAGAGTTTAACGTCATATCCAGAACAATAAGATTCTCAGCCATTGCCTTCTAGCATATATATGATAAAAAGAGTTGGGGGGGTTTGCCATAAGGGCAATAGAGTTGAGACAATCATATAAGTGCTAGGGCTTGACGTGGCCAGCCAATTGATCAGACTGCCCGTCTAGCCTAAATATGGATCTAAGTGGAGTGTTGCATGTTATGGACTGCCCATCCACCAGAATTCCATCCTTAAGCATCACGGGTTTCCACCCACAGCCAATAGGTGGCCCCATTGGGGGAGGGGTCTTACTCCTCTGCAGAGGTGTAGTCGGTATATTCTAAAGCCCCAACTGACAGGGCTGAGTTAATCCTTGCCCTCCAGCAGGGTTAGGGTTCAGCTAAATAAGATAACCAAACAAAACAAGTTGAACTATTTCACAAAAAAAAAAAAAAAAAAATTCTATCACTACGGTAAGGGTTAATCATCTACCTCTAAATTATTCTGTGGTGGTGGTGGAGGTGGTACTATAGCAACTTGCGCAAGAGGTACAGCAGCTGAAGCAGGTGCAGGGGCGGGTGCAGCCTCTGGTACAGGTTCCTCTACCTTGGGAGCTACCGGCTCCTCTACCTTGGGGGCTACCGGTTCCTCCGGTTTTGGCAATTCTGGTACAACAGCAGCTGGAAAAGATTTAACAAAAAAGATATAACTAAATAAAATACATTTAAAAAAAAAAATTTTTCTAAAAAAATCTGGTTAAAGTGTCAAATCGGGAAATCTATCTCTCTCTCTCTCTCTCTGTATATATATATATATATATATATATATATATATATAGGCATTTTGTATTGGAGAAAATAAAATAAAGTGCTTGATTACAGGTGTATGAGCTATATCTATTTGTTATGGTATAGTATACAATTAAAAGGTATTTCTTACCACTGGTTTCAAAGCAGCACATTAATTGCTTATCCTCAGAAAAAGTGTCTAGGAAATTTTTTTTCTCTGTGTACTGAGAATAAAGGCTAATGTGCTGCTTTGAAACCAGTGGTAACAAACGCCTTTTAATTGTATAGTACCATGAAAAATAAATAAATATATACACACACACACATATATATATTTTTTTTTTTATCTATAATTCTCTTGGTATGAGATTAACTTCTATAAAAGGAGTTTCTAAAACATTAAAATTCAGGTCCTCTCTTCATCTTACATCAAACAAGACTCTTACAACACAAAATGCAAACTTTCTAAAGAGCCTGTTTCAGTTGAGATGATCTTTAACCCTTTGTCTATCAAATGCCTCAACAAAACTCAAATTTGTAGGAGTGCTCTTTACTAAAAAGTGGATCTTAATGAATTCAAAATCCAAGTATATTCGTTTTTTTTGTCGTCCTGGCCTCCTGCCCTAAAATACGCTAGTCGAGGCTGGCTGAAAATTTGACCCATACTAGTTATTAACCGACTAGCGGTTTGAAGGTGTTTTTATCGACAGATTAATACGAGAAGAAAGTGATATTTTACATTTTTTTTTTTTATCGACAAGTAAATGTAATATATGTTTTTTTTATAAGGGTATTTCATATTCCACAGAATTGGAACTTCACTACTAGATACAGTTTAACGTCATACCGAGGACACTAAAACCCTCATCTACTGCTTTCTAGCACATATGTGATAAAAAAACATTGGGAGTTTGCCATAAGGGCAACAGAGTAGTGTTACGTTACACTCTCTAATTTTGGAATGGAGAGATGACGTGTCAACGTTTGTTATGTTATGGCTACATTGGAGAGGCTTGAATCCGGTTGCTGTACTGATACTCAGTTGGCTGACAATTCCTGGAGGTTTGGAGTCTGGAAACCAACTTGCAAGTGCTGAGGTATATCTTGCCTTGTGCCATTTAGAGTTTTTAGTAATAACACAAGGCCACTTCTTTTTCTCATGAGATTTTTATTTCCCCCCCCCTCAAAGCCAAAACTGTCATGCCCATGTCTCACTCTCAACACATAATTCCAAACTCACTCAACATTCTCACCTCCCACTCCTCCTCTCTCCCATTTTGCCACGTCTCACGACTCGTCCAATAGAAACAATGTGGCATTATGATGATTCATCCTTAAACTTTTCCATTCTCATCTAACATGTAATTCTTTCTAAAAATCTTTTCCGTGCTAATTTACACATCAGTGTTACACACATAGCTCTACCCACCCCCCCATTATATTACAGTAGGCAAAAAAAGTGTTGGGAGTTTGCCATAAGGGCAATAGGGTCGGCATAAGTGTCTTTTGTGTGTTGAGATGACATTATACTACTTACGAGGGGCTGTGAGGGTGTACCACAACCTTTTACTCTGATTGGCTACAGCACCGGCAGAATATTTTGCAGCTCCTGAAACTTCATTTGGATAACACAAGCAAGCGGCAGACGTTAGGCCGATGGTACTGTAGGTTATCTTCCTTCCCACACCACCTGTAATGACAAGAGAACAAATTTTCACTTATTTTTTATTTTCTCCTTAAATTACAAAATAAATTTGTTGTAGCAAGAAGGAAGACTTACCTCGTGGAGCAAAGTGGGTACAAACCTGTCTCACTTGCAGGTTGAGTGGAAACGTGTGGTCGGGTCACTAGCATATTGTCAAATGAAGAAGCCGGAGTGGAGGAAAGGTATCTTTTGATAGGATAGTACAGATGAATTGTGGGTAAGTGAGTGGACATAAAAGACACCTACTTACCCTGCGACTAAGTGTACAGGCGTTAGTCAGTCAGGAAGTGAAAAGAAGGAAAGAACGAGGGAAGAGAAAGGAAAGCAACAGGAGAAAAGAAGAGGGAGGAGGAAAGAAGAGGGAGGAGGAAAAGAAAGAAAAAGAGAAGGAGAAAGGAAGGAAATACTGGATAGCTCAAGTTTTTTGCTTCTTCTGGCTAAAAAGTGACACTGAGGAAATTTTAATATTTGTATTGTTTAGATTTTTGTATTATTTGTCTGAATCTTTGAGATGAGGCTTGATAATTAGTATTATTAGTTTTTTTTTAGACTGTTGTCCTCATCTTTATCGTTATATACACAACGTTTCAGTCGATATGCCTTCCTGGCCTTCTTCAGGTGTTTCATCGGCCGAAACATTATGTATATAACAATTTATCACAAATTCAAGAAATCTTTTGGACAAGTCACACTGAAAAAAATAAACAGTTCCGGCCAGATCACTGAAGTTAAGGATCGATGAGCCTGTTCAGTACTTAGATGGGTGACCATTTAAGTAACAGCAGATATTGTTAGCAACCGTTCTGTATAACAACTCCTCATTGATATCAACAAGGCCGGTGCTAGGGTCTTATGTGCCAAAAATACCATGCCCAAATATACCCGATTCCTGAGGATTGGTTTATTTCTGAGAGTGTGACCCATACTGGCAATAATGTTCTGACAAAAAAAATCCACATATATTTTCCAATTCAGAATGTGACACATGGTCAATTTCTTAGGCGGAGTTCAGTAGGTTTTAATTTAGAGTTTTCCTTCTAAACTATTTACTAGCCAAGTTTAAGAGCCCAGTCTGTCCTACTATTTACCCATAGCTGGAGGGAGATTAGTTGGATTCATACCTTTCTCAAAGGTATTAGCGCTATGTGAAATGAAAAACAACCCAGGATTTGAACTCGGGTCAATGAATCCATTTCCTACAACTCTAGCCATTACACCATGTCCTGCCAAAAAATCCTATAAGGAGGCGTCTGGTCAAATGGTTAGAGTCATAGGAAATGGACACGTCGACCAGAGTTCAATTGCTGGATGAAGCTGTTTGCATTTTAATGGCGCTAATACCCTTTGGAAAGGTATGAATCCAATTCTCCCTCCAGGTATGGGTAAATAGCAGAGCAGACTCAGTTCTTTAACCAAGGCTAGGTAACTAGTCTAGGAGAAGGAAAACTGAATTCAAACCTGTTACACTCCGCTTAAAAAATTGGCATATGTGCCGCATCCTGCTTGTGTGGAGGGGTTGGTAAATATATATATAAGGAGTTTATCATTCATACCTTTCTCAAGGGTATTAGCACTATGTGAAAGGCAAAACAACCTCGTCCAAGATTTGAACACAGGTCAATGAATTGTTACGTATTACGAGTAACTCGAAAGTTAAAAGGGAACACCCCAGAACATTCTCGAAACACTGTGACGTCAGAGCTGAGGTCCGTGTTGCACTAAATGACCCCAATCTGGAACAGAATTCCTTTGACCAGCATTGTCACGTCGGCTGGCCTCTGAAGAGGAGGAAGGCAAAGGGATGAACGGAAACACACCCCACCTCTCTTTGGGGGAAGGAAAGAGATCCCTATCATTAATTTAGTTTTTCACTCAGGAGTTTTTTGGTGAAGATAGTTGATTTTTGCCTTGAACAGTAAAAGGGTTAACAAATAAACCAACAAATAAAGGATATTAATTATTTTAGAAATTAAAAAGATATTTAAAAAAGGCCAACAAAAATGGACTCACGTTTATATCCAGCTACAACTCCTCCCAAACCGGCAACGGTGATAATTCCGAGACGTGGTAAAATGCTTGGATCATTTTGGATATAATCAAGTAAACCTGAAAAGAAAGAGGAAAAAAAAAAAACATTGTTGGATGAAAATGACGACCAATAAGATGAATTGTTTGGTGAGAAAGATCATTGAATATCAACAACAATTCTTCTCTAAAAGACAAAATTGTTTCATTTGAATTTTTGAGATAATATGTATTATTTTGATTTTTCAGACTGTTGTCCTCATCTTTATTGTGATATATAAAACCACAAAGTTACAATGATAGCTAATGAAGAATATAATAGGAGAAGACGTTTCAAAGATGGAAGGTTTTTGATTTCTCAAAAAAAAAAAAAAAAAATCGGAAAAATATGGTCAAAATATAATATTTATTATTTCTCAGAATTCTGAATAAAGGGTTAGGTTCAAAGTTCCGTGATGGTAAAATTTGTCAATTAACATCTCAAAATGGTTTGGTTTGGTTTAATGGCATATCAACCCTATGGGTTATTTAATTCCAACTCCTTATAATATTAATAAAATATACAACATTGAGATGAGGCTTGATAATTTGTATTATTCGGACTATTGTCCTCATCTTTATTGTTACAGATAACAATAAAGAGGAGGACAATAGCCCAAATAATCCATAATATATATAATATAACAATGAATAATATCACATAATAGGGTAATTCCATGTCAAATCATCCAAGGCCATGTTTACCCACCCCCTTCAATGTTTCTGAAATTTTGTCCAGGTGTAGACTATGATAAAGTTACACAATCCCCAAAATTTGAGCTTCCAATTCTAAAAATTAATGGAGTTGATTTTTAGCTTTCCAAATTTGGGCGGAGGGTTGCGAAAAATGGCGACTTTTTGAAATCTATTTTTGTCTGTAAAATGAGTTCTAGAGCTTCCCTACTCCTAAAAACTGGTTTGTAAAAGCATTTTTGCCCAAGGAATCCAAAAATGCTATCACAAAAGTCTTAAATTTAACCAATTTTAAGTTATTAATGATTTCTGATTTGCAAAATTTTAACTGATATTGTAGCTTCGGTTCTGAGCAAACACCAAATTATCTTTTTGGCACAAATAATGTTCGATATATGTGAAATAATAATAGAAAAGAAATTTTGTCATAGATGCAGTGCCACATCGGGATATTGATCGTGCTATGAAAAAATCAGAAATCATCAATAACTTAAAATTGGTTGACTTTAAGACTGTTTTGATAGAATTTTTGGATTCCTTGATCCAATTGTTAGGAGTAGGGAAGCTCTAGAACTCATTTTACAGACAAAAATAAGTTACAAGAAGTCGCCATTTTTCGCGACTACCCCGTTCAAATTTGGAGAGCTAAAAATTGTCATAATTCTGCCATTTTTTTTTAATTGGAAGCTAACATTTTGGGGATTGTCTATCTTTAACATAGTCCATCGCTGTACAACATTTCAGAAAAATTGAAGGGGGTGGTTGACAATTTTACTTTTTTCTGGAGGATTCGACATGGAATTACCCAATATCTAACATAATACAATATATATATATATATATATATATACATATTTATACATACGTTTTGTAAGGGATTATTTTGTGGTAAAAATTGTTTTTTTTCTTCTAAAAACAAATTGTCAGGGTACGAGATTACAGTGATCTATTTTATCTTACAGTTACTTCCTGTAAATGGTATTGTGGACATATTTCATATCCGATTCATAATTTTTCAATATATTTTTATTTCTCACAAGAAGGACAAAATGATATTATGTTAACATTTTCAAACAAATCTTTCATGTTATTTGTGTTGAAAATTTTTTTTTCTGGTAAGAGCATAAACTTCACATTCTATGAGGAAATGTTTGACAGTGCATGGTGTTTGACAAGTTATACATCGTGATTGTTCGTCTTGTTCAAGTATAAAAGAATGCATAAGCCTTGCGTGGCCAATGCACAGTCGTGCCAGTACTACCTCCTCCTCCCCTTAAGATTTTTTATATTCCAGTTTCCATTCTCTTAGTATTGGATTAATTGTTAATAATGTTGTTGCCATTTTTGTTTGATAAATATTTTTATTTTTTCCTTTTTTGGTTCCTTTGGTCTGTATATGGCATTTTAAACTTTGGGTCAACTTCTTTGTGTTGTATACGGCCAAATTCAAGTTGTAGTAGTCGTCGTTAATTCAGAAACAGCACATGCAAGTTGTATAGTCACAGGGGGCTGTTTATTTCTTCCTAGGCTTGTGGGTTCTTTTCAAAGAGACGGAAAGAGAGAGAGAGAGAGAGAGAAAGTGTGGTCAAACTATTCTATGTAAGTCATAATCATTACTACTATCCCAAACCCATATGGGGAACCGAGAGCCACGTCTGACTCCCACCAGAGCCCAGCCGGAAAAAAAAAGAAAGATTTTTCTCCTTTTCTGTTTCTCGTCCCGGGTCACATCCGTTTCCGGTCAAAAACCGGAACTTCCGTTTTTATTTTTAAATCTATTTCCGGGGTCATTTGTCGGTCAGTTGATGGCACTCTGTTGACTATTTACTCTTCCAAATATTCTAACCTTTGTTCTTATTTCTTTTTCTTCTCTTTCTCCAGAAATCTGAATACCATTTTATTTTTAAATTCCCGAATTCCCCGGAGACCATAATAATTACGCTACATTTGTTCTGGACACATTTTGCAGCTGAATCTGCTTTATCATTTCCAGTTATTCCTACGTGACTTGCGACACAACATCTCAAAATGAAATCAATTGACACTTACCCAGTGTATGAGCCTTGGAAACTTCCCATTTGTGGGAGATTTTATCAATGACACCCTACAAACAGAAAAATAATCAGGAAAAATTTGAAACAACTCAAAAATTATGTTTAAAAAAAAAAAAAAAAAAAAAAAAAAAACTTACCTTAAGGCCGCCTTTGGCAGCCATTAAACTAAATGTGGAGTTAATCCTCTTTGTGGGATCCATAATTACAAATAAGGGGAAGTACTCAAAAATTTTAATTTAATAGTGATCTCTCTAAATAAATTATAATTACTAGCAAGAATATGTGCCCTCCAGTGGGCATAAGTATTTAAGTTTAAATGTAATGAGATATATTAGAAAGACAAAATAAATAAGAATGCATATAAAAAGATTAGACTTATTTTAATTATATTTCAATTAGTTTCTACATAAAATCATTCAGAGGATTGATTTTGATATGTTGGAAAATAAAACAATAATATTAGAGATCAATAACACCAAGTAATTATTCATTAAACCGGTTTTGTTAAACCAGTATGCAAATTAACCACACCATACATTATGTAAAACTTTATTTCTTACTGATATATTGCAGGAATTTAAATGTACTAATAACATGGGCTGTTTTGAGGCAAATCTAACTATTGACTATAAATCAAATACTCATTGATAAACTTAAATAATTCCTGAGGTTACTATGACATAAGCAGTGACATAGTTTCAGTTACAGACACCAAATCTCCATTATAATAAGATTGCATATGTGAAGGATAGCAATATCTACTTTGTTAGCAAATGACTGCCACTGAAAGGTAATCCTAGTTTTCTATTTCTTTAAATGCTCTGTTGAACTCCAGTTTTCAAAAACTATCCCCCCCCCAAAAAAAATCCAGCCCAATTTATTTCAGTTCTTAAAGTTCTCATTTCAAATTCTGGTGCACAAGAATCTCACAGTTTTTCACTGTGCAGCAGAGAACAGGCCGATCTTATGTTGCTTTCATCAGCTCGGTCCAATCAAGAGCACTCCACAGGAGCAAACTTAATTGTATCCCAATAAAGCAGCTATTAAGCTGATTATTGATAAGTTACAAATTGAACAGGAAACTGATTTATTCGCTAAACAAAAAATCTGCTTATTTGTCTGAATTTTTGAGATGAGGCTTGATAATTTGTATTTTTCAGCCTGTTGTCCTCATATTTATTGTTATAGTAAGAAAGAAAGAAGAAAGATGTTTATTTTCACACATTTTTTTACAAAAAAACCCTAAACAAATGATTAATGTATGGAGGATGATCACTAATTAGGACTGAGCCTATTCTAGTAGTGACCAACTCTGCTATTTCATAGTTTTTCAGGTTTAAAATCTTTTAACAGATAATAATTTTTAAAGAAGAATAAATATTTAAATTTAGATTTAAATAAAACAAATTTTAAATAGGCAGTAAAGACTGGGTCTCTTTTTTGTTTGTATTTGATTACTTCTTTATCTTTTAAATCAACCAATAGTAATTCCTCCATTAAAATGAAATGAGTCTCTTTCAAGTCATTGTTGATTTTGTCTTCTTTGTGACGATTGTCCGGCATTCTGGACGTCTGGGTCAGAATTTTCGGAACCCCCAACTTATTACTGTTGTATCAGGTGAATATTTTTCTGTGTCACCGAAGTCATTGTTAGTGCAGGTCTCTGTCAGCTGATAAAGGTTTCGTTTCATAAATACTACTGACCTTTTGTTTGTCATTCTATTCTATTGCCTCAAAATATGATACACAACATTTCGGCTGATATGCCTTCAGGTGCTTTTTTTGAACTCGAGAAACCTTCTCTTTGAATTCAGGAACCTTCCTTATCATTCTAATTGGGAGCCTTCACAAAACACATGTCTCAATGGAGATAAGGTTTGAGTTCTAAATAACAATCATTTCTAGGTTGCAGGTTCAATTCTGGTCAAGGGCGATAATAACATAATATACTTAACATAGCTTAACGCTTGTACCCAGACATTGTTAACAGAATGAGAACAGTCTACCCCAATGGATTAAAAAAAAAGGTTTGGTTCAAAGTTACAGAGGCTCCAGATTAGAACATTAAAGCTTCAAAATTCAACAAGAAGGTTCCTGAGTTTGAAGAGAATTTTTAAGCAGGACAAAACCATAGAGTGAAAGAGGTATTTTGGTGTAAGTGGGCTGCACAGGAAAGAATGCAAGATTTTTATTTTTGAATGGATCAGTTGGTGAGTGAACCTAGCTAAATAGATCCATGTAGTGGTATGACCAGTTTTGTCACCCCCCCTTTAAAACTTCCGGCTATATGCCGAGTAGTGTTGCACACTCATGTATCTTGCTTTTGATTGAATTAAAAATTTGGAGTGAGTGCACGAGTGTGCTCACTACAAATATAACCTGAAGAAGGCAGGAGAGCACATCAGCCTAAACGTTGTGTATATAGCAATAAAGATGATGACAAATGCAATTTTTTTTTTCAATTCAATGTAGAGATGTTTATGAGATTTTGTTGTCTGATATGAAATTCAAATTTGAAACTTACGTCTACAGATTGCTTGTATCCCACAATGAATTTTCGGACTACAGCAACGCCATTTTCCAAAGAATTTGGTTCATGGGGCACAAATTCATAAGCTTCTTTGGCTGGCAAGGGATCATAGATTGGAAGCTGTTGAAAAAAAAAAAAAAAAAAAAAATTAAAAGAAATTAATTTGTCATTAATTGTTTTGAACAAAATACATAGTGTTACCAGAGCAGAAAAACAAAGTTTGAAGGTAATAACGGCCATTTTCTATACTTTTATAACATAAACAATTAAGAAGATATATATAGATATACATCTCCTATAGAGAGTAATAACAGGATATTATTTATAATTTACTATAAAAAATTTAAAACATTAAATTTAGTTAATAATATTTCTTCCCCTTTTGAAAAAAAACAACAAAAAAAAAACAATGTTATTGATCAATTTGAATCTCCATTGGGAGAATGCATCTCTAAAAAAAATTACAAGTTACATTGGTTATACAACAACAAAATGATCAAGAAGACTAACTTTACATCTATTAGATTTCAATTCCATATGCCAATATTTAAAAAACTAACTGTTCTACTACAACATATAGAAATATCAATATGCTTGTTCCTTAATATTCCAACTGTTATCATCTTGCAACACCATCTGGTTAAAAATAAGACTGTTCAAAGTGCACAAGATGAAATACAAAAATGTAAATCCTGATTATCTGGTGAAAAAATGTAAATCCTGATTATCTGCTGAATTCTTATTTATTTTGAATGTCTTCACTTGGACCATTCCGTTTTTATTATAAAGAAAGAAAGGTAAGAAAAAGGACATGCTACACAGACATAATATAAGAAAGAAAGAAAAGAAAGATGGGGAAAGTTGGAGAGAGGGGGTAATAACCCCAATCTGTTTCAATCGAACATAATGAAAAGAAGAAATAAAAAAAGAGTGAGAGTGAGAGAGTTAAATCAAGATTAATATACTTTTTACATACCGAACAATTTGCAATAGCTCTTAAGTAAACATATCAAATGTTGTAATAAATAAATTATCATATTGTGGTATATCCAGTATATATATAACTATGAAAAATTAAAGTTAAAATGAATAATAATGAGAATCTAAAAAATAAATTTAGAGAGATGCACATTACTTACGTCCATAATTTTCAACTTGTCTGTTGTGCTTCCTGTTGCATAAACAACAGGCACTGCCAAAGACGATGCCAGTGCCGTTCCTGCAAGAAATCTCAAATTCTGTACCTAGAAAAAACACAACAGAAACAACATTAGTCAGTTTCTAAATTAGTTTGGTTTATTTGTTTAATGGCATATCAACTCCTAATGGGTTATTTAATGCTGAAATTTGATTCAGTTGTCATTGGATTATCTGTACGTATAAGATGTATACCAAATTGCCACTCCTATTTATGAACTTTCCCAACATCATCATCATCAGCAGCAGGCACTTCTGGTAAAAATTGGCCAATGAGAAACATATACAGAATGCATTTAAGATCGTTGATAATTGTCCTGAAATCAGTTGCTAAATGAACTTGCGAGCAAGATCTTCAGATGAGGATTACAAGAGAACTATTGATACTACACTCTTTTCTACCAAGGATCCCAAGGAACACTACAAAGACTAGGATTACAAGGAATAACTAACTGAAACCAATCAATTTGGATTTACCAACAGAAGAACTAAATGCCTAAAATGACAACCAGAATTTTAACAGTTGTAAAACTCTGGTTTGATTTATTTAACAGCATATCAACTCTTTATGAGTTATTTAATATCAAAATTGGATTCATTTCTTTGGTTTGGCTTATTTGTTTAATGGCATATCAACTCCTTATGTATATGTGTGTGTGTGTGTGTGTGTGGGTATGTCGACATTTCCTTGATGTAGGTTAAGCTTGCTCCACATCTTGGATCGCCATGCTCCCTACTTTCATGATCAATGATATTGGGAAAGAAATGGATCCATCTGTTCTTCCCCCAGCTATGGGTAGTTGGGCAGACCGGGTTCTTTATCATTAATAAGCTAATTAATTGAGAAGGAAAATTCTAAATGTACACCAGCTGCACTCTACTTAAAAATGGTGGAGGGGTTGGGTAAATACGTGCGCACTTTTGATCTAGTTTTTTTTTTTTTCTTGGTACAGTGAACTTGTTTTTCATCTGAATTCTGAAATTATTTTGTTTACAATAAATTATTTTGGACAATTTTCAATAAGTATGAACTTTTTTTGAACAATGAATTAACTTTTTTTTTCAATAATAAAATTTGAAAACATTTTTTTTTTTTCAACAATGAATTAACCTCATTAACTTATTTAAGAATTCAGATGAAAAACAAGTTTATTCTCCAGGAAAAAGCAAATCAAAAGAGCGTACGAGGCTGGCTCCTGCTGCTAATTTGAAGGGAGTATTCCTTTTTAAAAAGCTAAACATTTTGGGAATGCGTATCTTGAAGATAACAAAAAACTTATTAAATTGTCTTTTAAAACTTTAGACTGTATTTAAGATTTAAAATGTTGTAAACTTCAAATTACAACATAAAAAAACCCCCAAACAAACAAAACAACAAACATAATATGAGTAAGCCCCCGAGTGAATTTAGCATAAAATAACTCGATGACCCGAAAACCAGTGAAGTTCTCGTTCTAACCAAAATTCAGAATGATAACCGATTTCCTCTACTTCAGAATTAAAGGATTCTAAATCAAAATTAACATTTTAGAGCTATATTTGGATGATTAAAAACTGACGTTCAGAGCGAACAACGGAGATCTCACAAACTGTACTGGAAACTGATTTATTTTCTAAAGAGAGTAGAGCAATTTAGAAAAGATAATGATAAAATTATTGCGTACAATACTAAGGTGCACTAAAACGCATCAAAGGTTCATACACAATTGTACAGAAAATATTTTCCTAAAATTATCTGCATTAAAATTTAATAACTGCAATGCACATTTGACCATAGAATAAAAAAATCTTGAAAAAAAAAAAAAAATCATAATAGTAAATAAATAATAATGGTAGACAGTGAATATTGAAAATATATACATTGGACTTTATTTCATATTCCACTAACCAGTTGATTATGATAACAATTTACGTCCCTGAATTCACATAAGCCTTTAATGGGTTGTGGTGCACCTGAACACTGTACGCAATAAAATCATTATTATTATGTGCCGTTTTTGATAACGGGGTTACATTCCATTTTAAAAATATTTTAGTAAACTATGAATTTAAATATTAAAAAAATGCCATAAACATTTTAAAACAGAAACAAATAACTTTTTTCTCATTTTATTTCAAGAACATTTTACGAAAAAGAAAAGTTATACTATTCTTAGTAGAAGTAGAAGAAGACTTCTTTTTTGTTTTTACCTCACGCTTAAAACACAAATCAAAGTTTTCTATTAATCAAAATATTTTTGTAATATTACTTTCCACATCAAACAAATTAATTAAATATTTTGTACAATACAAACTTTAAAAACATCGAGACAAGATAAGAAAAATATTGGGTTATTTTATTTTCAGTTTACTTATTAAATGAAAAAATGTTTAAATTAAAAAAGGCGGCACAGAAAACTCTATAGACGATGAATAGACAAATAAAACAAATAATATTTTAAATAAAGATTTAAATTAAATGCAAATAGATCTTTTTCCCATTATATTTTAATCTCAATGTCAAATGCTTCAACCTTACCGTCCTCGCCATGTTGGACCGGGTAATCATCTAAAATTGTACCCGTTGAAAAAAGTTCCGGCTGTAAAGTTCTATTTAGATTTGTAATTTTTTTTATAGACATTGCTAATAGTTAACTGAATTACAGTTTAATTAAAGATTAAATCGAAAAACCCTCTCTGTATTGTATTCTTAGGAAATTGTATATTTCATAATATAAATAGTAAGTATTTTCCTTTTTTAAAGAAGAGTGAAAATATTGTTACACCGCCGGGCTGAGAATTTTTTCATTCATTACTTTCCCTTTACAAAGGTTTTAGGTATTTAGCCAACACATTCGTACGGGTTGTATGGGCACCTCGAATTAAGGTTTCTAGATAAAAAATTTACGATAAATTGTCAACAGCCAGGAGAAAGAGTGAAATAATTTTTTCAATATACCCTCCAAACATTGAACTTTATCTAACTTTATTTTTATTTATTTAATTATTCATTTTATAATTTAATTATCTGTTTGGAACATATGACCTTTAGGCACCCCTTTTTATCTCGATTAAGAAAGGACATGTTTTTCATTTACACCGTGAATATCCGTTTGTTGTAACAGACGATTTTTAGATTTTTAAAAAATTATAAAATTAACCCTAAACCCTAACAAACAACCGGATATTGACGGTGTAAATGAAAAACATGTCCTTTCTTAATCGAGATAAAAAAAAAGGGTGCCTAAAGGTAATATGGTCCATTTGTTTTATATTTCTTTTTTATTGGTATTAAATTCGTCCCAGATTCCTGCCCCTAATAACATTATACAACTTGCTTTTATTCTTCGGCGTAAAAATGTAAATGAAAAACATGAATTATCCCCCTTTAACTCTGGAAATTGGAAATACTCATTGTCCATATTACATATTATATAGCTCCAACCGGGTTTAGGCTATCAATATATTAATACTTGTTCCTTAATCTTCCGATTGTTATCATCTTGCAACACCCTCTGGTTAAAAATGAGACTATCCAAATCGTCCAAGATGAAATGTAAATCCTCATTATCTGGTGTTGCTTATCCACTGAATTCTTATTTTTTATGAGTTTTGTCACCTCAGCTAAATAATGGACCATTCCGTTTTTATCATGAAGAGAGAAAGGGAAGGAAAAAGACATGCTACACAAAAAATATAATAAGAAAGCAAGAAAGAGAGTAGGGGAAAGTTTGAGCGAGGTAGTGAGCATGCTGAAGCAATAACACTAATCTGTTTCAATCGATCACAATGAAAAACTTAAAAGAATGAAAGATAGAAAAAAAAAGAGTGAGATAGAGTTAAATCAAGATTATACTTTTTACATATTGAACTTTTTATCAATAGCTCTTAAGCAAACATATTAAACATTGTAATAAATCATCATACTGTGGTATATTCACAGGTCCTGCTAGTATTATATATTATTGTATATATTACATATTATTGAAAAGCTCTTACAGTCAGGGTCTTGGTCATATTATTGTATCTATTATGTGTTATTGCATAGAGATCCTACAGTGAGGATTTATTATCAGCACTTCTTGCAAATTCACCTGCTCAAGCCACCTCTCTGCTGCATGGTCTGAAGCAGGCATCAAGAAGCATTGGTCTCCACATGAACCCAGATAAAACTAGGTTCATGTGTTTTAATCAAGGTACTATCACCTCTTTAAATAGCAAGCCCTTGAAATTAGTAGACCAGCTCACATACCTCAGTAGCAATATCTCATCTACAGAAAGTGATGTTAACATATGCAAAGTTTATATAGCATTATTTCATTAAAAAATAGCACTGTATTGTGGAAAAACAATGTTGTAGAGTAGCTAGCACCCCTTCAGCACTCTACTAGATGGTCTGGCTCATAACCTTAAATAGTCTACGATTAAGGAATTCAACAGTTGATTAATAACCTGATTTATATTTGTACTGATCTTACTGCGTTTGGTTATACCACATTTGACCCTCCTCTATTTCTTGTAAGTTGTCTTGTTAATTGTTTTGTAACTTATTGTTCTGTGTTTTTGTATGTATCCGTTATCACTGGATACTGGTGCTGAATAAATATATTAAGCACTCAATTTCTTCTGTGTATCATTCCCCTTTGACATACAACAGATTAATCCAAATATTAATCAGCTTAATAATCAACTGTTGAAGTCCTTAACTGTAGACTATTTAAAGCTATAAGCCAGTCCATCTGGTAGAGTCCTGGAGGGGTGCTAGCTACTCTACAACACATAATAAAATAGAACTGTAACGAATTATGTGCTGCAATATGTTTTAATGTTTATTTTTTTTATAAATATTTTTCTTTCACGTAATAAATTTATAAATATAAATTTAAATGTTTTTAGTGAACTAATTAACATAAGCGTATTTGATGCTCAGTCATACCTTAATTTTTAGCTCACAACATGAAGCAGAAAAACAAAAATATCGAATAAGTGATTGCTTGTTACTCGGAAAACTTGTAAGTTGGGGTACATGTAAGTCAAAACTTATATTTATTTTTTAGATTGTCATTATTATTCATTTTAACTTTTATTTTTCGTAGTTATATATATACTGGCAGGACCTGTGGATATACCACAATATGATAATTTATTTATTACAACATTTGATATGTTTACTTAAGAGCTATTGCACATTGTTCGGTATGTAAAAAGGATAATAATCTTGATTTAACTCTCTCACTCTATATAGAACAAGAATTTTCATTAATCTATATATTGTTGTCCTATATCAGTCATGGTATGAATTACTTCCATGACAACTACATGTGTCTCTGGCCAGTTGCTCTTTTGATGTCCTCTCTGCCCACGCTATGTTCTTTTGACCCACAGAACAGGGATCGATGCAACTTGGTCGGAGTGTCTTTGTGACGGGTTGAGATATTAGTGGAAATGAGATAACACACTGTTAACAAAAACAATGGTTTTATCAACATATATGATGGATGAATATGTTTTGCTCACTAGGTCAGAAAGAAAAGACACAGTGATGAGCTTTGTCTGGCATTTTGTTTTATGCTAATTAGCATGGAGTGATTCAGCATATGTGGACTTAGTTCTTTATGGAATTATTCTTAGTGACAAAGTCTAGTTCTCCTAGTGGCAATTTTCTTCTTTCAGCAATTCTAAATTCCCCGTGGCCCTGTGACAAACTTCGTTTTTGGCAATCCGGCCTCTGACTAAATGTTTACAATTCAAAGCATGTGTTTTATAGAAAAATTGTATTTTGTATTTATTTTTGTCATCGGATTACAGTCAGCAAGTGCTAAGCTCTAGCCCCAAAACCAAGGCTACCATTCTGACAGCTCGATAAACATATCATCTGATTTGACAGCCCCGGCAAACATATCAACTTTAGCTCACACTGAGTGATACAGTGACCTTTGATTCTATCTGCAAACACAGCAAGTAAAATAAAAATTTATATATTTTGATTTTTGCATTTTAACAAAACAATTTACTTTAACTAAAAAAAAAATAACTTCTACACTTTCCTATTTTGCAAAAAATTATTTGACGCCAGCAAAAGAACTTATTGTGTTATAATATAAATATAAGTAAATAATAATAATGAAATTTATTGTGTACAGCGCTTAGGTGCACCACAACTCATCAAAGTGTCATGTCTAGTACACAGAATAATGTATTAGTGTCAGGAACATGAACAGTTTACAGTAATAATATACATGTATGTGTACAGTGCTCAGGTGCATCACAACTCATCAAAGTCTCATGTCTAGTACATAGAATAATGTATTAGTGCTGCATAGCACCTTCTTTACCGGCACTAAATAGGTATATGTTATATACTGGTCTTTTCACTAAGCCAAATCAGCATATAACGTTATATACCTTTCTTACTACTTCTTACTCTGGTCGTCTATTCTTCTGGCCTGGTATATCTTCTAAGGTCTCGTCTGGTCTTCTATTGAGGATTCCGGGTCTGGTTTCTGTTGGGGTTTCTCGTTATCAGAAGCCTTGTGTCATTGTTAGTTTTTAGTAATAAACACAAGACTTCGATTTATGTTGATGTTACTTTATTCATAAATCCCCAGACCAGACAATGCACGCGGATCCTTACATCTTGCTAGCTTGGCTTCTAACTTCTAACTCTAACTGAGTTGCTTACTCCTTAAACCGGAAGGGGGCTTTCTTTGGGGGTTCCGGTTCTCACGGTCTATCCCGGCTGGACGGGGTGAGAGGGAGGTCAAACGTTGTCACTCACTCTCAAGGCCATCAGCTGTACTGATCGCCATAATGATTTCTACAATACCTTAAAAATTAGCGATCCAATAATTATGTAACATTAGTGTCAGGAACATGAACAGTTTACAGTAATAATATGCATGTATGTGTGCATGTGTGTACTTATGTGTGTGGAGAGGGGCATCAGGTATGGTGTTGGTGGACTACAGGAAGCATAGAGGCCTTGAAAGATGCAGTGTTTCGGCAGCTTACAACAGATGCAGGCAGCTTATTCCATGCCTCGACAATTCTGAGTGTGAAAAAATGTTTCCGAAAGTCATGTGAGCAGTGCTGTTTTCTGACTTTGTAGGCATGCCCAGTGCCCATGTGTGTTAGAAACATGGAGATCAAAAAGGTGCTCAAGAGTTGCTGTTGTTAAGTAAAAAGTAAAGTTGGTGGAGGGACCTATTGTCAGTATCAGACCAGGGACATTGTTTTTGCTGAGGTGGAGCACCATACCTAACATCAGCACCCCACTTTACTGTACAGATCAGATTACCCAATCTGTGCTACACATGTGCTGAATTGGTGGGAACCGGTATCAAACCAAGAATCTTGCAATTTAATGGTGGGTGCTCTACTGAGTTAAACCGGTCCCTATATATAAATATTGATAAGAGATTTATTTTTAACTTTTTAAATCCAAGTCAATGTTGGGTATCTCAGCTAGTGAATAATAAAAAAGTTATTCATTTTCAATCTTATTGTTCCTAATATGTTATTTATTTATTTATTAAAAAAAAAAGATACTTCTTAAGCTAAATATGCAAATTAGCAAACCCCTATTTTTTCCAAAAAGTTTAATCTGTAGCTTACTTCAAAAAATAAAAGAATATCATTTTTGTAACAATAATTTTTATTAAAAAAAAAATTTTTATAAAAAAAAAAAAATCACAGTGGAATTTATTATCGAACAATTTTATTGAAAATTTTTTATACCACATAAAAATATTTTCAATAAAATTGTTCGACAATTGTTCAATAAAATTGTTCTCTGAAATGAAATTTATTATTAAAATCTCTAGTTTCATTTATTTTCCAAGCAGAGTTATTTCCCTTGCATCAGACAAGATGGCGGGAATTCAAAACGCCATCACGAAAGAAGTGGAAATTATTGAATTTGTTTGTCCTCATGAAAATCATAAAAGTCTTTATATTTCCAACATTACTCCGTCGCTTAGTGAGGATGAAATCTATGTAAGTTGTCTGCTTTGTATTGCTTTACTAATCGAGAAAATTTGTCCTATTCCTGTATAATGTGCGGTCTTCCTTTTTCTATCGAAAAATAGTCCACCGATAATGGGAGTCAACATGCTTGGTAGATTTTAAATTCAGATTGAATTTAAAGTCTACCAAAGTTTGTTTTCACTTAGTATACATAGAATAGATATCAGATTTCTATGTTAAAAAAAGAGAACCCACTTTCAGTACTCAGGACTGTCATTTGAGTTAGATTAACGTTATTGTTTACTACCGGCAATATCATCGAACTTTTCTTCTAAAGTATGGTGATCCAAAATCGTAATAATGTTTTTTTTTATGTTAATACATTTTCTAAATTGTAATAGCTGTTTTTTAAAGAAAGAAATAAGTTTGACAAAGAAATGTACCCAGCAAAGGATCAACAGTTGTTTTACAGAATGTCTTCTTAAGAGGATAATGCTCGGAAAATATTTATCTTGTCAGAAAAATGGAAGCTATTACTTACCCGCAGTCTTCGAAATTGAGAAAATCTCGAAGACGGCTTTAACTGGGTTTGTATTTGTTGTGTTTTTTTTTTTAATTATTAGTGGAATGGGTAATAAATAACTCGTTACCGTGTGTAGAACTATCGTGTGAAAATGAACAGTTTCGGTGTGTAGAACTATCGTAGATTGGCAGTATTACGTTCATTCCTGACTCTATACTTACCAGACCTAAGAGTTTATTTACTTCTTACCACTATCAAGGTCGCAACAAGGGATTGTTGTAAGTTTTCCATAAGTGAGGTGAGTCGGGGCTATTCGCAGAATTGCGTCCCGGCCTCCTGTCTTAAAATACGCTAGGCGGTGATAGCTGAAAAAACAAAAAAAAAACAACCCGCTCTACGAATGAAGTCCCTAGCTGAAGCGGTGCCTACTGAAAAAAACCTCCAGCTCTTAAGGCGTTTTTCCCCGAATAGTTAATGCGATATTTGTTTTTAGTTAAAAAAATAAAATAAAAAAGAATATCTAAATATTTTTATTTTTTATTTGTAATTGATTGTTGGAAATAAATATATAAAAATAAAAATACCGAAAAAAAATGTTTTGATTTTTTATTTGTAATTGATTGTCGAAAAAAATAAAATGAAAATACAGAAACAAAAGAAGAAATTTTTTTAGTGGATCGAAGGCGTTTTTATCGACAAATTATTTTTTTTAGTGGTTTGAAGGTTTTAAAAGTAAGCCATATCGACAAGTAAATGTAAATATTTAGCCCTCCCCTTAAATGTTTTAAAGAGGGGAAGGGTTAAAATATTTAAATTTACTTGTCGAAAAAAGACTGGAGGGGGTAAAATATCGCATTAACTTTTCGGAAGAAAACGCCTTAAGTGCAGTTTTTTTTTTTTTTTCAGCAGGCACTGCTTCAGCTAGGGACTTCATTCGTAAGGCTGGTTTGTTATTTATGTTATCACAGCCAAGCGTTTTTTTAAGGCAGGAGGCCAAGACACAATTCTGTGACTAGCCCCAGTGAGTCTAGTTTTTACCTACTTGCTTCTGTGCGGGCGTTGATGTTCCTACCTTAATTAGTGATTGCTTTTTCGTCAAAAGCAGCTGTAACACGTTTTATTGATTGAGGGACAACAAAACAATAAAAATAAGTTGTCTTCAGAATTTTGAGGAAATAAAAATGACTTTCAAAAGAAACCTCAACTTGTAGTGTTTTAAATGCCAAAAATTTGATAATTAACCAATTTTTAAGTTAGCATTGTCAAAAAAAAAGACGCTCACTTTTTCAATTAAAAAACGAATTAAAATTAATCAAATCGATTATTTAAGGTTAAATTTTAGTTTTAGCCAAAAAAATAGTAACATAATGATGATCATTAAAAAAGCAAAATAATATTACATAGGGCCTGCCAAAATGTTGTCTCATTTTCATTTTAAAAATGTATCAAAATTAATTAAATTGATTATTTAAGGTCAAATTTTTGTCCAAGTTGAAAAGTAGCAACATAATGAGCATCAGTAAAACAACAAAACAAAACAAAACACAAACAAACAAACAAAAACAACAAATAATATTACATATACGCAATTCATTTTTAATACAATTTAAACATTAAATTAGGCTCAAAATTCACGGAAAATAACAAAGACTTATTTCACTTACGTCATAAAAGAACGTTATTAAAAGTTTTATAAAAACTTATTATAGTTTCTTCTTAGAAATCAATAACAAAAAACACTAATTACACTATGTACAGAAAAATAAATAACTTTTTGATATTACTTTGAATAAAATATCTTTTTTTTTGTTTGTTTGAAACACACAAAAAATGAAAAATAAAAAAAATCTTGCATTTTTTGTTTGTCAACTGAGTTTAAGTCCTGGATGAAGCTGTTTGCATTTCATATAGCACTAATACCCTTGGGAAAGGTATGAATCCACTATTTTTCCAGTTATGGGTAAATTGTAGGGCAGATTGGATTGGGCTCTTTAACTTTGGTTAGCCAACCAGTCTTGGAGAAGGAAAACTCTAAATACAAACCCGTTAAACTCCGCCTAAGAAATTGGCTTTGTGTCACATCCTGCTCATGCTGAGGGGTTGGTGTGTGTGTGTGTATATAGGCTTCATGTTCTGGTATGTTTCTATATTATAAGTAAAGTAGTACGGAGGGCTTGGTAAATATATATAGTTATTTACTAAGCTTAGCTTAAATGTGGCACAAGGCTAGAAGTATGGGGCGCCCAGTGAGAATCAAACTCACTAACAATGATCAGCAAATCTATCTTTCTAACCATTACACCACGTGAAGTGCCCTTGGTATATATATATATATATATATATATATATACAATAAACAGTGATTATACAAAAAAGAAACAGAAAAACCAAGAAACAAACAAAAAACAAACTCCATCTTAAAAGCTGATTTTTATCTTTTTTATCTTTCAGAAAGTCCTATATGAAAAATTCTCTGAATTTGGTCTACTCTATGGAATTCGTATATTTCCAGTGATGAAAAACTCCCTTCCATCATCATCATTATCATCATTGTCCCTGCAGCAAAGTACCACATCAAATGGTCAACAAGTGCTTGAAAAATGTGTGAAACCCCCTGAAGATTCACTGATCCAAAATATTTCTAATGAAACCAAAAATGAATGCAATGTTGGAACCGTTTGTGTCCAGATTATTTCTTGTTTTTATGCTTTTGTTAATTTCTATTCACTGTTGGCATGCCGTAAAGCTCGCAAGGAAATGTCGGGGAATTTCTTCATCAATGGGCAACCTTCAAAGGTATTGAACAGAAAGTTTATTAATTTCTCTTACTCCTCTCTTCCCCCTTTTTCTCACTGATATGTCCTGGGGGAGGTAGCATAGTAGTGGGGGCCATGGTAACAATCGGGTACAATCAAGTAGGTAAATAATAGTACTGGTACGACGTCATAGGTGTAGTAGTAGTAGTAGGCATTTTATCTCTACATTACTTGGTATTTATGGCTGACACCAGTCAATCATATTACTGTGAGGGGGGACCCAGGTGTATGCATATTCATTACATCACTCACATACCCTGGTGTTCCTAAAATCTGGTCATTGACAAAGTACTTCTGCTAGTAATATATATATAGGGATGTGCAGAGATTGGCAAGAACGCCTGTCTCTAAAGATTAGAACTCTCCTGTTTTTTTTTTACGATAGGTGAAAAAAGATATGGAGGTCCAATGTTATTTAGAGTGACATAATTCTATTTCGTATGTTTCAAATACCCAGATTTGAACTTCGGTTAAACATTGTTGAATAATGAATTTTAAAAGTATTGCGTCAATTATGATTAAAAAGTAAAGATTAATTTTTAGTTTAAGAAAAAAGCGCTAAGTGTTAAAAAAAAAAAAAAACAAACATGTAAAATCATTTTTTTTGTTTTCTTTTTTTTTTTACTTTAAAACAGAAAATGTTTAAATCATGAACAAAATTTATTTGTTAAGCACAACAATTTAAAAAAAGAATCAGCAAAATTAAAATAATAATCCGAATTTAATGAAATGATCGGTATATCAAGAATTAAGATCTTATATTTGAAATAAATCTTTACTTTAAATTTTAATTTAAAGTAAAGATAAAGTGGTAGGTATTTGTTTTTTTTTTTTGTTTTTTTTTTGTAAAAACAAACACGAAAAATTTGTTTAATTTTTTTTTTTTTTTTTTTTTTTTTTTGAGGAAAATTAATTTTACATTCTTGAATGAAAATTTAATGACGAAACATATTTTTAAAAAATCGCTGTTTATAAACTTTATGTATAAAGTTATATTTTGCCGAAAAAACAGAAGCCACAATTTTTTTAATAATACTGCTAATTAATAAAAAATTATGGTTTTAGCACCGGAAAAAAATTCCAGACTGACCAATTACAGAATAAACGATATTAGGAAACTTAAAAATTTCAATAGCGAATAATTTCATTAACAAAAAGAATTCATTTGCCAATAATTTCTGTTAACGCGAATGAAAATTTACATGAAAACAGCCAAAAATTAACAAGACTTTAAGTGTTATTTGTTTGTGGGTTGTTTGTTTGTTTTTGTTATTTATTATAACTACAAAAATGTTTAATAGTTAGTATTAAAGTGTTATTGTTTGTGGTTGTTTTTTTTATTTTTTTATTTTTTAAAAAATTAACAACAAAAATGTTTACTAGTTAGTGTCAGTATAACAATAAAAATATTCGTGTAAAATATATTTTAAGAACATTCAGTTTAATTTCAGTGTTCAATAATTTAATTTTTTTATTTTAATTAGATTAGGTATTAATTTCCAGTTTACTATTTTTGAAAGGAATGTAATAAATAAATAAATAAATAAAAGAACAATGTACTTTTTGAAATAAAGTCTTCCTTTATGAATGAATTATAATAGCTTGTGAGATGCGTTGAATTCGTTCACAAACTTGTGAGATGCGTTGAATTCGTTCAAAAATCACGTGGTCAGAGAGCAAGATAAATGGCTCTTTTAGGCTTCCATAATTTAAATTGACGATTTTTAAAAAATCGTTTAATTCTTTTAAAATATGTTGCCAGGTTATGCATGGTTTTTAACTTAGATTTTTTCAAAGATAAAATTCTGGGCTATCTTCGGTTAAAATTGCTAGTTAGTCCATAATAATCTTGCACATATATAATGGACCTTGAAATTTTTAAGGTAGTGAAAACTCAGTTTAACTTAGATAGAATAATTTTTTTTGCATCAATTTAAAGAAAACTACATTTTTTAATACAATGAAAAAAAAAACTTGCTACATTATTTTTTTTTGAGTTTAAGAAAATGAATTTTAAATTTTAAAATCACTTTTTTAGGTTATTGAATTTATATTTTTTATTTTTATTTTCTATATTATTCTCAGGATATGATCTTTCAAGAAATGTAAAAATTAAGGACCGGATTTTTTTTCTTCAAATGGTCAAAACCCCCCACATTCTGAATTATAAAAAAAATATTTTTTCAAGTTTCTTCCAAAATAAACTAATCCTTATAAAATTAAGTCGTGGGAAAATAATTTGGTGAAAATTTCATTAAAATCGGACAATTCCCTGATTTTTGGTAATTGTTTTAAAATTAAGAAATTAAAAAAATAAATAAATTACCTCCCTTTGCACTTCTCTGCACATCACTATATATATATATATATATATATATATATATATATATATAATATATACACACACACACACACATTTATGGAGGCGCGTGGGCTAATGGTTAGAGTCGTGGAAAATGGACTTGTCAATTTGAGTTCAATTCCTAGACGAAGCTGTTGGCATTTCACATAGCGCTAATACCCTTGGGAAAGGTATGAATCCATATATTCTCCCTCCAGCTATGGGTTAAATAGTAGGGCAGACTGGGCTTTTTAACCTTGGGTAGGTAACCAGTCTAGGAGAGGGATAACTCTGAATTCAAAAATTCCTGAGGTCGGTCATTGATTGGGTTTGTGGCAACCCTTGATGCACCAATTCTTTCCTATCGACTATGCCAAAAAGTGTGGATGGTCCAACATGAGCCTTCACCACTATAAACAAATCACTGTTTGGATGTTCATTGTATGAACACTCATACGTCGATTGACGGGAGAGTCCATCATACATTTAAACAAATTTCATTAAGTAAAACAGAATCCATATTATTTTCAAGTTTTTTATTCTTTTTCAAGCTTCCTAATAATTCTTTTGATCTTATAATCTTACTGACCGTGTACTTTCTTAAAGTGATTGGTCAGCCAAAAATGGTTCTTTCAGAGAAATTATTAATGCTTTTCAAGATCGAAAGAATCATTAGGAAAAAAGAATAAAAAACTTGAAAATAATAAGGATTCTGTTTTGTTTAATTAAATTTGTTTAAATGAAAAGCTGCTGCCCAAATGCACCTATTTATATACATATATACAATTCCCTGAACTCAGTTTCTGGATCGGAAAAGCTGCCTCAACTTTTGGGAAGTTCACAGCGAGAGTGTGGGATAACAGCAGGCTCACTATCCATGCAAAAGTACAAGTGTATAGGGCATGTGCTATCAGCACCCTCATGTATGGAAGTGAAACATGGACCCTGTACTTCCAAGAGTGATGGCTAAATAGCTTCTACCTTCACTGCCTTAGACATATACTGGGCATCACCTGGAGGGACAGGATCACTAACACAGTAGTTCTAGAAAGAGATCAACTTCCCAGCTTGTGTTCTCTACTGAGACAGTGTCATCTCCGATGGCTGGGTCATGTCTGCCGGATGGATGATGGACGAATCCCGAAGGACATCCTCTATGCAGCTTTCGTCTGGTAAGAGACATATTGGTCGCTCCCAGTTGCATTACAAGGATGTCTGCAAGAATGATTTCAGATGCTTTGGCATTGCCCCTTCCAGCTGGGAAAATTTGGCTCAGGACCGCCCTCGGTGGTGGCAGGCTCTCCATAGTGGACTGTTCATGTCTGAAGTCACCCTGGTGCAACACCATAAAGCCAAGAGGTCCAGAAGAAAGCAGTGGCAACAAAGCACTGGCACATCAACATCATCAGGGACAGCCTTCACATGCAACATCTGTGGTGAGAATGTTCTTTGAACATTGGACTTCACAGTCACAGGAGGCGCTGTAACTTCAGGGGCACAAAAACTATATTAAAGTCTTACAAGACTGAAATGCCAATGAATAAAATTCCAATTTAAAAAAAACGGTCATTTGGGAATTTTATAATTTATTTCCACAAAACTTCTGTTTTAAGAGAAGTCCACATCATGAATTTGCCAATCACAGAAAATTTTGCTCTGTATGAAATTATAACATTGTCATGCATTGAGCTCTCCTGAGGACTTTAAAGAACATTCCTATATATCTATATAAATGAATAGAAAAAAACTTTTTACATATATATATATATATATAATATAATATATATATATATATATACTGAAATGGATTAATCTATATAGATTTTTGTGTGTGCGTTGGTTGGTTGTTTTACCCTTTTTGGGTTATTTAATGCCAAATCAATTCATCTTGATAAACCATGTCTCAGATTGCTTGCAGAACCTGTTGCTTAAATGGTTACCCAATCAAGTATTAAACAGGCCCATCACTGCTTAACTTCGGTCATCTAGCAAGAACCAGTGCTTTTAGCGTAACTTGACTGTAATGTGTGTGTGTGTGTGTGTGTATATATATATATATATATGGAAGTAAAAGAAGGTCTTAAATAGAATCACTCCCACCATCACCTCATCTGGTCTATTGGATATATATATATATATATATGAGGTAAGGTAAAAGGTAAAGTGGACAAAAAATAATGACTCAAACAAGTAGAAGTAGGAGAGAAATATTTTGTTACTTCTACTTGTTTGAGTCATTATTTTTGTTCACTTTACCTTTTACCTTACCTCATACTGTCGGATTTTACTCCAACCCTCCTATCTTCATATATATATATATAGGGGCGGGTTAGCTCAGTCGGTAGAGCGTTCGGCTAGAAACCACAAGGTTCCTAGTTTGATACCGGTCCTCGCCAACTCAGCGTATGAGTAGCACAGGGATCTGTGCGGTAAAATAAGGAGCTGATGGTAGGTGTGGCACTCACCTCAGATGCCAAAACAATCCCCTTGGTCTAGCGCTATTGAAAAGGGGATAGACTCCCTTGCTGACTGGCTGATGCCGACTTTAGGCCGCCCTGACGACTTTACTTTTATATATATATTAGTTAAGAGTTTGCGTAATTTACAGTCCTGAAGTGTAAGGTAACTCCGCCAAAACCTTGGTAGACATCAATTTTTTTTTCTTTTCTAGGTAATCACAGCCAAACGCAGCAAAATGATTGAATCTCCGTCAACATTACCCCTTGTTAAATGTCAAGAACTTGCCTGTTATTATCTCGGTTTTAATGGATGGTCAACAAAAATAAAATTGGTAAGCAAAATATTAATTACAAATTCAATTATCAAATCAAGGGAAAGAAAATTCTAACAAATTTCTTATTTTTTGGTATTTCTGAGAATTTCCTTTTTAGAAAATGATGACTTTTTGCTAAAACTAGGTAACTATGGCAACAATAATTAAGGAAAATAATCACTTCCTATGTGTGTCTAACTCTAAGCCATTGAAGTTTCATTCAAATTTGTGATAATATTTATGGCACCTTTGACTCCAACTCCTCTTTATGAAATTAATTGATTACAATTCTTATTATTATAATGGAGATTGTATGCTTTCCGTCTGTAACCGAAACTATATTCCTAAGTCACAATTCTCATGTCTTACATTATTAATATTAACTATGTTACATACTGACAACATGTAGCGCTTTACAATGTTAATTTATGGCCTTAAATGATAACATACCCTCTTATATAGATATTATTACATTAAAACTTAAATACTTTGCATATATTTGCTAGTTATTATAATGGAGATTGTGTTTTGTCTGTAACCAAAACTATATCACTACTAAAGTCACAAATCCCTTAGTTATTTATGTCACATTCTCCATGATTCTATTTTTATTTAAACCTCAATTATTAATAAAATGGTTTATATTATTAATACTGTTGACCATATCTACATTCTAAAAACATGCAATTGTATTTATATACACAACAAAATAGCGGTTTCCAGTTTGAACGGGAAGGCTAATTTGTATATTGATATTAAAAATTTGATTTCAATGAATATGTGCTTAGTATTATTGATTTCTAATTGTTTGGTTTTATCTTAATGATTATGAGCAAACCTTTTGGGGATGAATCTTAAAAGAAATCCATTGACAAGAAGAAATAACTATAATTTTATTCTTTACTTCCTATTTTAACTAAATAGTTAAATTAGGAAAATTTAGCAATGAAAGACATGAGTGATTGAAGAGTAAGTTTCAGTTGTCCTATTTCTCGATCATACCCCCTACTGTTTCAAATCTTCTTATCTGCATTTTATTTAGTTTCATTAGTCTTTCTAATTTAATATGATATTTTATTACATTAAAACTTAAATACTTGCACCTGGAGAGTGCATATATTTGCTAGTTATAATAAATATAAAACCATGATTTTTTTTCTAATGTATTCATAAAGAGTGTTCACTGTATGACTTTACAGACTAAAATGTAATTCAATTGGAGTCGAAGTTGGTATAGTTTTCCAACTCCAACTCCAATGATCCCTTAATTGCTTCTGACTCTGACTCTACATATGATTCGTATTGGAATAGTTTGTAGGTAAATATTTTGTTTTTAAACATGTTTGAGTGTGAGACAACAGTTATTGCGAGTGCGAGACAACAATTGGTAAACAGTTTTGTTTTACAGTTGTATTTTTGTAGAACTCATTTAAAAAAAAATCTATTTAACCCATAAATGGGACCCTAATAGGTACTAATTGTTACATAATCTATGCATACATTATTGTCAACCCCCTGTATTTCTGAAGGGATGGCCCCTTTTCATATCACAGGCGGGACTTTCCATAAAATATTACAGAAAGCCTGCGAAATACGTGAAGTCATGTGGGACCTGGTTGGCTCTCAGTTTCAGCGGGCAGTGAGGTTCGTTCACCCCTCCTACCTCACCATATCAGCAGTAGTAGTAGTTAACGCTCGCCGCCCACCATGTACAACCGAGAAGAGAAATAAAGTAAAAACTCCTACTATACCCATATTTTGTGGTTTCTTAAGTCTGGCTACTACTTCGCCACGTGACCATATATACCCTTATGGCAAGCCCCAACCCCTTTTTATCATATGGGTGCTAGAAGGCGGTGGCTGCGGGTCTACATGTCCTGGGAATGACGTTAAACTCTATCTGATGGTGAGGTTCCAGTTTTGGAGGTTTGGGGAATGTGGAGCACCCCTTCATCACCATTGCTCCCTGGTCCACTCTGACCCGGAGTGGTAGTACCTGTTAGGGTCCCATCTATGGGTTAAATAGAAAAATGTATTTATAAAAAAATTGTATTATCCATCAAGAATTGATTTATTTCAAAACTTTATTGGCATTAAATGACCCACTGAGGTTGATATGCCGTAAAACAAACAAACCAAACCAAACCATATATACCCTCAACGTATACAGATACATGATTTAACTGCGTGAGTTTGAAGAAGCCGCTATATAACATCTAATTTGATGCCAGTATATAACACAAATATTCCATGTTGGATGCACCAATGCATTATAATGACCTAGAATTGGTTATAAACTAATAGCCACTATTCTTATACCTGCATGTTTTATGCTCAAATGTCCATTTATTTTGCTGTTTCTCTGATAAATTTTGATTAATATTTTTTTAAATCCAAATTTCAGCTGAAAGAAAACCTTACTGAAGACAATGACCCTTCTTTGAGTTCTTCAAAAAGACTTACGTTCTGTTGTTTATCTGAAGTGTTACTTCCATATCAAGGAATTATGTCTGAAGGATTTGGTGCTTGGGAAGAGAATTATTCTTCTAATGGTAAGAGATTGTTATCATTTTTCTGGTGAATGAGATGTCTTACTTCATGTGAAGCACATCTGCTTGGCATGTCAGGTTTTTTGAAAAAGAGCATGGTCACCATTATCGAGTGGATTTATCGGGTGTGGTTTCATCTTGTCTCATTAGTGGTATAATTATGGTAGTGCCTATGCAAATCATGCCCACAACAAAACTATATATATATATATATATATATATATATATATATATGTTTATTATTGTTGTTGTTATTATTATTGTTTTATTATCATTTTTAATATTATTATAATTTCATAATTTGTTAATATAATTATAGGCATTTTAGAACATTGGTGCTATTATCAAAGTTTATTTTGTGTAGTTTTGGATTTTTGTGTCTAATATGCAATGCTTCTAAGATTTTTAGTTGTTGTTTACATGTTTGTGTTTCTATAATGGTGTTGTTATCGTTGAGTATTTTCCGGAATTTATTATTGGGACAAGAGTGTGATTTTAGATGTTGGGCTATTGATCTATTGTCTGTAAAGTGCATTGTAAGCTGTCTGGAAAGGGTAGTTGTTGTTACACCAATGTATATATTGTTATTGGAGATACATTCTCCTAATGGACATTTAAATAGATATACCACATTACCAACCCCTTTGCATGAGCAGGATCTTACACAAGATCAATTTCTTAAGAAGAGTTTAACAAATTTGAATTCAGAGTTTTCCTTCCCCTAGACTGGTTACTTAGCCATGATTAAAGAGCTCCCCTGCTATTCATTCATAGCTGGAGAGAGAGTAGTTGTATGCATACCTTTCCCAAGGGTATTAGCTTTATGTAAAATGCAAACAGCATTGTCCAGAATTTGAACTTGAGTTGATGAGTCCATTTCCTATGACTCTAACCATTACACCATGTGCCTCTAACAAAACTAGATATAAGGTTGTTTTTTTTTTTTGCTGGCTATTCGGACAGTTGTGACTTTGCCACATATGGAGAATGTTGCTGTGACTTGCATTGCTTGAAGGAAGTCTGGAACTGAGAGACCATGAGGAAGGAAAAAAATGACCCAAAGGAACGACCAGGACCTGAGACAATTTAAAATTATTTCCAATTTATTTTTAAACACATCCTGTCTGTGTTAGGTCGGTTTCCCAAGGCGAAAAAGATGACTTTTAACTTGTAAAAATATGCGGTGGGCATTATTTTTTAGAGAAATATGTATAAAATCATGAGAAACATATCTGTATCTATGTTGAGTTACCGTTTTTTCATGTTAGTTAATAATATATATTTTAATACACAAATTAGATGCTAAAAATTTTAGTTAGCTGCGTACAACGAAGTAGCCAATCAGAATACATCTTTCATTGACTGCTGATAAAATTAACCAATCACGATCACCGTAGCATGAGTTATCACTCAACATGTCTGCTTCAAGCGAAGAAGTGTATAATGTAAACACACCAGAAAATACATGTTTTATGTGTATTTTAATTTTTAAAAAACCTTAGTTATAACTCGTTTTTGGCTACGTTAAATTTCAATTGATTTGTGTCTGCTTCAAGCGAAGAAGAAGTGTATAATGTAAACACACCAGAAAATAAATGTTCTATGTGTATTTTAATTTTAACTTGTTTTTGGCTACGTTAAATTTCAATTGATTTAACGGTGAAAAAATGTAAACATTGTTTTTCTTTATAATTTGCATTATTTTTGTAAGCCGAAAATTTTTTTTAAAATCATTAGGAGTTTGTTTAATGCTTCTTCTTTCGAGTGAATAAAAAAATTTTAAGATAATTAACCTTTATGCAAGTAAATATAGTAGGGGGGGTAAATTACACGAAAATTTTAATATGTGCAACATTTATGCATAAAAAAAATAGTATGATATTCAGGAGTCTATAAGCATTCATTTGGCCGCTTTTATTTTCCCCCACTCTCAAAATTACAAATTATAAAAACTAGAGCCTTTTTGGCCCGTATTGGCTACGTTAAATTTCAATTGTTTAACGGTGAAAAATGTAAACATGGTTTTCGTTTATAATTTGCATTATTTTTGTAAGCCGAAAATTTTTTTAAAAATAATTAGGAGTTTGTTTAATGCTTCTTCTTTCGAGTGAATAAAAATTTTTAAAGATAATATTAACCTTTATGCAAGTTTTATTATGTTAAATATAGTAGGGGGGAGGTAAAATTCACGGGGAAAATTGGTGGTACCCACGGAAAACTTTAATATGCATAAAAAAAAATAGTGTGATATTCAGGAGTCTATAAGCATTTATTTGGCCGCTTTTTTTTTCCCACCCTAAAAATTACAAATTAAATCAAAAACTAGAGCCTTTTTGGCCTTTGGGCCCGAAGCCTATGTGTATGAGAGAGAGAGAGAGAGATGGATATGAAAGTCTGAGGGTAAAATATGGGGTAATCTGAACATTAGCTACATAAATGAGAGTAACCTCCCCTTGTTTTTTTTCACTTTGAAGAAGACGTGTGTTTTGTTTTGTAAAAACACAGATTTTTTGGACAAATTGGGTATACCTATACTTTTCTAATATACAGGTACTCTCATAGAAATATTAACATATTTTTTTAATCGATTTCAAAATCTTAATACCTTTAAATATTTTCAAACAGTCTCCACATGTTCACCATTCCTGTCAACATATGCTTAGAATCTCCCACAAGTGATTTAAAAAAAAAAAAAAAAAAAAAGATATTAATATTTCTATGAGAGTACCTGTATATTAGAAAAGTATACGTATAACCAATTTGTCGAAAAATCCGTATTTTTACGAAACAAAACACACGACTTCCTTAAAGTGAAAGAAAACAAGGGGAGGTTACTCTCATTTATGTAGCTAATGTTCAGATTACTGAAATATGGATATGAATCCAACAATGTAAAGAAATAGGAAAAATAAAATGTTCCAGATGAATTTAATATAGTTATGTCGATGTTTAAACATTTTTAAAAACATGCATCACCTTTTGAACAACAAAAAACCTTTTTCACTTCTTTTTATCATATTGTCCCGAAGAAAGTTTTATATAAACCGAAACGTTTAAACATCAATATAAACCTAATAAATTCATCTTTTTTGGAAGATTTTGTTTTTCATGTTTCTTTATATGAAAATCTAAAAAAAAATGAAACCTTGTCTAGCAAAACACCACACAAAACATGTAAGAATATACTTGTCCTAATTAACTGGATTTGATTTTATCATTAAGAACTAATGGTTTGCATCAAGATGGCTTATTCTGCTGAATTTAGATTACAATTTGTGGTTATTTCCTATAAGTCTAACATAAACAAAGGGGAACCACTCTTGACTGATAAAATTTATTTATTTTCCCATTAAACTAACCCTAACCCTAATCCGTCTTCTTTTTTCCTAGTAGATCAATAAATAATTTATCAGTCAAGAGTGGTTCCCCTTTGTTTATGTTAGACTTATAGGAAATAACCACAATTGTCTCTCCATTGGAAGATTTTCTCCTGTGCTCTTTTCATGCTATCTCACTGATGCGCTATTGGCTGTACAAAAGATGCTCTACAAGACCTGATCCCCACCTGTCTCATTGCTAGACATGCTACTAGAAATGGAATATGCAGATGATGTATATATTCATGTATGTAATTGTAACCTGACAAAAATGGCACATCATTGTGAGACACTTATTAGAGCAATATCTTATTATAATAGAGATTGTGTGTTTGTCTGTCTGTAACCGAAACTATAGATCAGCACTCAAGTCACAATTCCCTTAGTTATTTATGTCATATTTTCCATGATTTTATTTTTATTTAAACCTTAATTATTAATAAAATTGTCTTACATTATTATTACTGCTGGCCATATCTACATGAAAGTTATCACGTACCCCACATGTATGGGTTAGGCACAAGGCACTATTAATATGGGACAAGCCGAGACTCATGGGTGGCGGGTGCAAATAATGCGTTGATCCCATCGGCATTCCTCAAGGGGGGCGCCCCAGACACTGGGCAATAAACCCAGCCCTGCCCCTTTAAATCGAGAAGGCAGGTGTTTCCTGGGGGGATGGGCCCCTGGGATCAACAATGTTAGCTTGTAAGATCCAGGGCTGAAGCCGCTGGGCCGGATCTACATAATAACATGCAATTGTATTTTTATATGCAACAAAATATCAGTTTACAGTGTGAACGGGAAGGCTAATTTGCATATTGATATTAAAAATTTGATTTTAATAAATATATGCTTGGTATTATTGATTTCTAATTGTTTAGTTTTATCTTAATGAATATGAGCAAAAATCTTGGGGATAAATTATAAAGAAAACGATTAACAAGAAGAAATAACTGTAATTTTATTCTTTACTTATTTTAACTAAATAGTTAAATTAAGAAAATTTAGCAATGAAAGATGGGAGTGATAGAAGAGTAAGTTTCAATTGTTCTATTTTTCAATTATACCACCCTCTGTTTCAAATCATTTTATCTGCATTCTCATTTAGTTTCATTAGTCTTTCTAATTTAATATAATATTTTATTACAATAAAACTTAAGTACTTGCACCCTACAGAGGTTGCATATATTTGTTAATGTTAAAGTAATGTCGGTATCAGCCAGACAGCGAGGGAGTCTATCCCCTTTTCACTAGCGCTAGACCAAGGAGATTATTTTAGCGTCCTAGGTGGAGCGCCACATCTACCATCAGCTCCTTACTTTAATGCACAGATCCCTGTGCTACTCATACGCTGAGTTGGCGAGGACAGGTATTGAACTTGGAACCTTGTGATTCCTAGCTGAACGCTCTACCGACTGAGCTAAGATGTACATAATGTAAATAATAGAACAACTTAACTATAAAATATGTATTTAATTACAAATGAAACTAAATTCATTAAGGAACAGAAATAAAAATAATGCCATTAAACAAAGTAACCAAATAATTATCCTAGACTTTTTTGAATTCAGTCATAATCTTCTTATCTTCACACCAATTCTTAGTGATTTTTTTTTTTTTTTTTTTTTTCAACACTTGGTCATTACTCAGATTTATCTTTCGTCTTTCTTTACAGACTCTTTATCCAAAAGTGTGGCCTATCATAAAGCAAAGAAAATCTCCTACCAAAGATCTCTTCAAGATGCTTTTTCTAAAATTCTTCTCGTTGTCTTACCAAATGGCAAAGTAGCTGCCGAATTAAACTCTACTAAAGCTGATATATTTTGGCAAGAAGCAGCACTTGTTCCTGTTTAGAGGTAAACCAATTGTGCGCTGGGGTCATTTCTGGGGGTCTTATCTTACCTATTATCTTTTACCTTTCACCTTGTATTCAATACCTTTTACATATCACCTTTAACCTTTTTGTTACTTATCCATTCACTGTAGATGTCTGGGGCATTAACCTTTATCTACAGCGGCCATCCGTCCTATCATGGTGAAATTGTTCACAAGGTAGTATCGTATTGCTGATGCTTTACTACTGAATAGAAATATATTCATTTAATTCATTTCTCTTTTTTAACTCTAAACCATTTTCTAAGAGCTGATGATTTCGGGCGTTTTCGGGTGGTCCAGCATTTTGATCGTCAGGCAGTTTGGGGCGATAAGTGGTTAAGAGAAAAAAGTCACAAAATTTCCCCTGATGGAATAAGCCACTTTATATATATATATATATATATATATATATATATATAATATAATGTATTTACCAATCCCTCTGGATGAGTAGGAAGTGACACAAGGTCAATTTCTTAAGAGGAGTTTAACAGGTTTGAATTCAGTTTTCCTTCTCTTAGATTGGTTAACTAGCCAAGGTTAAATAGCCCAGATAGAACCTGAATCCTTTGTTTATCAAAATGACTTAATTCAGCATTAAATGACCTAAAAGAGCATTGATATGCCATAAAACAAAACAACAACCAACCAGCCTGTCTATGAGTTAAATAGATAAAAAATTGAGTTTTAAAAAATGTATTAAAAAAAAGAATTAATTAAAAAAAATTTGAATACCCAATCAGAGTGAATAAAACAAAAATATCTTTGGCATAAAATAACCCATTTCATTAGTTCATTTATTTTTTCATTTTCATTCTTTTTTGTGTGTGTGTCTAGGTCAGTCAGTTGGACTCCCAACCAGAAAGTGAAAATGTTGATTCTGATTTGGTTAACACAAGTGAAGATCTTGATAACATTAATCTCCAACTTCTTCAAGAACTTGAAGAATTTTAAACCAACACTTTGAACAGTTTCTGAAGATTTGTAATCAAAAGACAAGTATAAAAACAGGTTGGTTATAACCATTATTATTATTATTTTTGATTAGTATTTTTATCGTTTCCTCAGTCTTTCTCTTAGGTGTCACTTTTTAGCTAGAACCCCCCCCCCAAAAAAAAACTTGGGCTATCCAGTATTTCCCTCCTTTCTCCTTCCTGTTGCTTTCCTTTCTCTTCCTTCGTTCTTTTCTTTCTTTTCACTTTCTGACTAACTGACTCCTGTTCACTGAATGATTTCACTTCTGGCAGGGTAAGTGGGTGTCTTTTATGTCCACTCACTTACCCACAATTCATCTGTACTATCCTATAAGAAGAACCTTTCCTCCCCTTCGGCTACTGAACACTACCCGACCACACGTTTCCACTCAGCCTGCAAGCAAGACAGGTTCGCCCACTTTACTCCACGAAGTAAGTCTTCCCTCTCGCTACAATTTTCTTTTTTCTTAATTTTTAATGACTTTTTAAATTTTTTTTTTATTGTAACTCATTTGATGAGTTTACAACAAGGAAATATATGGATCATGTAATGTAGTGGCGTCATCTCTCCACCAGCAATCCTGGTTCCCGGTTATGTGACCAACAACAAAAGGTCACTCTGGAGAACTCTTGTTGTAGGGGCAAGAGGCAGTCAGACATAAAACTTGGGGATTTTTGAAAAGGCTCTGTCAATTAGTCACTGGAACAGCAACAAGTCATGACCTAAATTCCCCAGCAGTGTCCTGCATGTCTTGTTCATCTTACTACGATGGTTTGTGCGATAAGGAGCAAGTGGCTGTACAGCTGCTTTCTTGTTGAGAGCTGCTTCCAAGATTTGTTCAAGACAGCACGCAGTATCCTGTCTAGAAGGTTCCAGAGTCCGAAAATAAATACCTGAAGAAGGCCGGAGGGCACATCGACCGAAACATTGTACAGATAACAATGAAGATGAGGACACTAGTCCGAATAACGCAGATAATACTCTTGCAAGATCATGACACATTATCTTGAAAGAGGAAAACAGCTACAAACAATTTCAGAGTTGCCTTTGCTCTTAACAATATATTTTCTTTTCTTTCCTTCTACATGTGATGGGTGGGGGTGGGGGGCATCATCAATTGGTAATGACCAACAACCAGAAGTTGACAGCAATGTCGTACTATGAACCATGAAAATAAGTTCAATCATATTCTCAGAAGTGGACAATTATTTTAACAATATATTTTAATGACCTATAACTACTGATAATTAACCAAACACGATCATCATAGCATGAGTTATGAATCAACATGGCTGCCTCCAGCGAAGAAGAAGTGTATAATGTCAGCTAATACGAAAAAGGGTTATTTCCTATAACTCCAACCTAAAATAAGGGGAACCACTCTGAATGAATTTTATCCGTTAATCAATCTACCCATTATTTTCTCATCAAACTAACCCTAAACCCTAACCCTAACCCTGTCTTCTTTTTTCCTAGTAGATCAATAAATAAATAAATAATTTATCAGTCAATCAGAGTGGTTCCCCTTTTTTTAGATTGGAGTTATAGGAAATAACCAGAAAAAGAGTGTTTTATGTGCATTTTTCCGTCTAAAAAAGGCAAAGTTAAATCTTTTTCAGTGAAGACATGGATGCGCTTTCTACAATATGTCTTAAAATGGAAATTTTTAGACGGTCCACAAGGAAAAATTGCTAAAGATTTCAAAAAATAATTTTTTTTATGAGGTTTACCCCCCCCCCATTTTATTTTATGAAATATGAAAAAATGAACCGACAAAAAATAATTTTTACTTTTTTCTATAAAGATAAGAGTCTGAATAATTATATCAGAAGATTTTTTATAAGTTTCTATGCCAGAGATTTTAAGTAAAAGAACTAGGAATACAGAATTCTAAAAAATATCAATAAAGAAACTGACCCTGGTATAATAAAAATGGACTGTTTTACTTATTTTTCAAGATAACGGTGAGTAATTTTTCCCCAATCGGATAATTTGATCTTTGAATTAACTTTTTTTTCTTTGCAACAACTCTTTATGTTCATTATTTTTTTTTGCGAGATTTAAAAAAAAAGTTCAAAAATATTTACGTTTCTTCCTAAACTATGACCTAAACTGATCACATAACCTATTTTGGTGGTACCTAATTATCAATTATCGCCTTATAGAAACTTTTATATGTTCCTAAACTAGATAAAAATACTAATTAAAAGGTTTAATGAAATGTTCTGGATTTATCAAATAATGGTTGGATACTATTTTAAGTTTGTTGAACATTTGTATATCCTTTCTTTGTATAAGTTACAGAATTCAAATGAATATTAAAGCTATGAATATATTTATTTTTACAGGGTCTCCATATCAAGATAACAATACAACAACTGCTAAAAAGGATGAACCACTAGCTAAAAAAAGATGTATTCATCGTTCCGATTTTGATTGACCATCTTTGCCAGTTAGATCAAAACATATTCTACCAGATGTTTGTATACTCTGGCAAAAGGTAAAACTGTGGTGTTGCAGAGTATCTGGCAAGAGAAACACAGAAAAGTTTGATGCAGTTAATTTAAGATGAGCTGCAGAAGAAAATGAAGATGAAACACTGCTCATGCAAATAAGAAACAAAGATTGCATAGCAATTGAGGTGAAGTAGAAGGGCCGGGTTAGCTCAGTCGGTAGAGCGTTCGGCTAGAAACCACAAGGTTCCTAGTTCGATACCCGCCCTCGCCAACTCAGCGTATGAGTAGCACAGGGATCTGTGCGGTAAAGTAAGGGCTGATGGTAGGTGTGGCGCTCCACCTCAGATGCTAAAATAATCTCCTTGGTCTAGCGCTAGTGAAAAGGGGATAGACTCCCTCGCTGCATGGCTGATACCGACTTTAGGCCTCCCCAATGACTTTACTTTCTTACCATAACACCTGCAAATGTGATTTCATCCGCTATTTGACTAAACCAAGCAAAACAGACAGAACAAACTTCATATGGTTAAGCATTTGAGATTTTTGCCAAATTAGTTCACACCGAATTATTGAAAACAAGGAAATAATGAGACTGAAAAAATTGAAAGATTTCTTTGTCGAGCAGATTAAAGAAACAAATGGATTTGATGCTCACTCATATAAAATAGGATATTTCAAACAAAAGTTAATAAAAAAATTTCCTCAGCTGTGCTTCATCACTCCTAAAATGAGGTCACAAGGTGACATTGTCTATGTAAATGACATTTAAATGTCTGATCTTGTAAGAAAAAACAATACTTCATGGGGAAACACACACCGCTACTCCAAGTGAAACACTCATCAGAAAATGACATTAATTTGTGATCACAACAGCAAACAAGTCATACACACTCCGATCCAAATCCCTTATCTAACTTGTACATGACTGCTATGAATCTGAGAAACACAGACAAGTTAAACCTTTTTTGTTATGGCCACCAACAACAGAAACATTAAATTTGCAAGAGGCTGAAAAAACACTACCCCATATTTTATATAACTGAAGAATTAGGTTCAGAAAAAAATAACTGCATCTGTCCACAGAAAACTTTTGTCCATTTCACAAGATATAATATTTTTGGCTTCTAATGGATGTACATTAATGCCAAAACATTTATCACTTTGTACGCCATATGTCTGGATCTGCCCAATTGATTGGTTTGTTGAATGGTTTGGGATATTGTGTTTGTAATTCGGTGGTTTTGAATCATGATACAGCACTAGCTGAACTTGAGATGAATTGTGGAGAAAATTCTCTTCCATCCACTACCAGCCAAGTATTCCAACAACTTTGACGTGTGGGACAATAATGATTTTGGCAAAGTGACTTTATCTGGACATGGGACAACCCACAATACAAATGGTCTAATAATCCAAAATAATGTCTGTCTGTTATGTATTAGAAATACATTAACGAGAAGATTGCGAGTGGTTGTAATAATAGTTTATTATTACAATGAATACAAATAACAAAAATGGCTCTTGGTCGGCAAGGTAAAAAGTCTCTGAGCGTAAAAGAGGATTGGTAAAGATTACTTATCTTCTAAAGAGTTGTAGCACGTGGGTTTACATCTGAGAATACAAAAACAACCTTCGTGGGTGGAGATCACCTCACATCACACTGAGCTAATCTTTCTCTTGTTCTTTTATACGTACTCATTTGCATACGTGAGGGATTATCCGGTTACTTCCCTTTACAACACTGTCCTACATCAATTAAATGTTGTTTCTCTAACATTGCAGGTACATCTGTGAAGAGAACAAGCAAAAAGAATGTTGGAACCAACAGAATTAAATCTGGCTACATACACTGGAAGAAGGAAGGATGGTCCAGTGCCATTTGCTGAACATGTTTCACTTGTTCAATCGGATCATATATTTTCACTGCAAAATCCTATAAAACTTGATGTTGGATTCAACCAGCTCCTTTCCAAAGAAGTTCCCTCAAAATCTATCATAGGTTACTTACCTGTAATTGACAGCAGCCCCACAGAAATGGATACAATCCTTACACTTTTACAGACAAGTGTTAACATTGCTGATCAACTAAATTTAGACACTGTTGTTATTGTAATGGATCAAGCAATCTATTCAAAAGCACAGCTAATCAGATGGAGAAATCCACGTTTCATGAAGAGATTGGTGATTCAACTTGGTGACTTTCATACAGCAATGTCATTTCTTGGATGTTTGGGAAAACGTTTTCGAGATTCTGGACTTCAAGATATTCTAATAGAATCAGAAGTTGTTGCTGTAGGTTGAATAAATGGAGTTTTCACAGGGAGACACTACAACAGAGTAGTTAGAGCTCATAAATTGGTGACTGAAGCAATGCAGCATATGCGTCTGACAATCCATTTAGACACTCTTCCTAAAAAAAAGGCAAAGAGTGTAAAAGATCTAATGACATCTTTTGCGGCCTACTCACCCGCAAACTGGTCTTTTCTTCACACACTGCGATATCTGTCGGTCGATTCGTTCATTTACCAACCTTTTGCGGCCTAGTTACCCGCAAACTGGTCTTTTCTTTACCAACTACATCGCCAGCCAATTCCAGAATCAAAATCCTCTGTGTCAACGCACACAAGCAGAATCCCGACAACGAACAAACCTGCCAGAACATCATCAGCATCGCCTTCATCAAATCCTATTTTGCTGTAACTGCGGTAAATAAAAATATTATTATTGTTAAACTGTTACTCTCTCATTTGTTTCTTCATTTGCTTTGTTTGTGTTGAGCTTTCTCTTATATAACGTTCGTGGGGTCGACCTCTTTATCGACCCCATGACAAGTGGTGACCCCGACTGAGAAAATTCTTTTAGCACAGCTAAGCGATGGAGACGAGAGGAGACAGTACAACAAGCATGACATGCCTCATCATCCTGTTGTCAACATACTACCCTCTTAACGTAAAGAACTGGTTCATACATCTAGAGGTGATATTCGCCATGCTTAGAATCAGTTCACAATGGGTCAAATGCGGCAATGTACTCCAGCGACTCCAGCCAGAGATTATCGACGAACTCAGAGATTTTTTTGAAAACATCCCCCCCCCCCGGAAGCAGAGCCATATACCGAACTGAAGAACACTGTGCTACAATGTACTGGACTCCAGACGACCAGATTCAAGAGGTGTTTGCCAACAGCTCCTGCGGTGACAGAAAACCCTCACCACTTCTACGGTATATGAGGAACCGCACTGGGAAACAGGCCGTTTCTGAACCAGTCCTCTGAACCCTGTGGATGGACTGTCTACCCACAACGGTCACCTAGATTATCGCCCTGCTTGCCCGACGCACCACCCTTGATGAACTGGCCGATTCATCTGACCAGGTTTTCGTGAGGATGGATCAAGGCGTCAACTCCATCCGTGCGCCGGTTGTAACGCAGAACGAACCAAGCGTGATGGAAAGGGCACTGGAGGAGCTACAAAAGCAGATGCGAGAGATACAAACCACTCCTTCATGCTGCGTCAGAAGTCGAGGAGCCCAATACCATCCCGGCGACAAACACAAAACACCAGCAAAAGGCAGCCCCCTGATGACGACATTTGCTGGTATCATAGGAAGTACGGCAAAGACGCAAAGAATTGCAAGCCTCCCTGCAAGCATCAGGGAAACTAACAGACCGAATGGCATCAGCGGCATACCCATCTGGAGAGGACGCATGATGTTACCTATTTTATGTTTGGGACTGGCGGAACAAGATGAAATTCCTGGTGGACATGAGTGATTCCTCACACGTACGAACCATTCACTAAACCCGCTCAGTTCAAATTACAGGCAGCTAACGGTTCCACTATCAACACCTACGGGAGTAAGACCCTCTTGTTGAACCTCAGCATGTGATAGGACTTCACCTGGCCCTTTACCCTGGCCAACGTAAAGATACCCATACTCAGCGCTGTTTTCCTGGCGCATTTCAACTTGACAGTGCATATGAACCCGAGGGCCCTGTCCGACAACAAAACCAACGTTCACGTCACGACACCACGGGTATCAGTGTTGCAACTCACCACGATCAGGAATATTTGGATATCCTGAATCAGTACCCAAGCATCACACACCCAAACATGAGTACTGATTCAATTGGGCACCAGACTCAACACCACATTAAAACGACTGGTCAACCAGCACATTCCGGAGTTCCAGATATGCGTTGATTACAGGAGACTTAAAGCCTTAACCATCCTGGACCGATACCCTATTCCTCACATCCACGACTTCGCGTCAAGACTCCAAGGTACCTGCATATTCTCCAGGATCGATTTAATCAAGGCATATCATCAGATCCCCGTGGCTCCAAAGGACATACCCAAAACCGCGGTCACAACACCTTTTGGCTTATGAGAATACGTAAAAATGCCATTTGGTCTACGCAACACCACGCAAACGTTCCAGTGACTGATGGATATAATTCTTCGTGGATCTACGTATACGCGTATATAGATGATATCCTGATCGCTAGTATAGATGCCGACTCCCACAAGCAGCACCTGCACGAAGTGTTCTGGTGACTGTCGCACTACGGTTTAAAACTGAACCTAGACAAGTATGTCTTCGGTGTGACCAGCGTTGACTTTCTTGGGCACCGCACTGACGCCAGTGGGGTCACACCTCTACCGGACAAAATACAAGTGATCCATGAGTTCCCCACTCCAATGTCAATTAAACAAATCTGGCGGTTCATCGGGATGATTAACTTCTATCGACGCTTCATCCCATTCTCCAGCCGTTGACCAACCTGCTTCAAAGAAGGAACAAACCCATCACGTTGGAGGGCGATGCTCTATGTGTGTTTCACACAGCTAAAACTGCACTGGCGGACTTCACAAAGCTCTCGTTCATCGATGATGACCCACGGACTCGGCTCTTCCTGACCAATGATGCATCAGACGAAGGAATCGGCGCGGTGGTCGAACAGGAGTTGGACTCCCAATGCAAACCCATCACGTTCTTCTCAGCCAAACTCTTGCCAGCCCAGATGAGATACAGCACATTCTCCTGGGAACTGTTGGCTATATATTTGGCCATCAAGCATTTTCGGCACCTCCTGGAAGGTAGAAATTTTATCATCTTTACCGACCACAAGCTGTTGACAACCTTGATGAGCACCAACTCGGACCAATATACATCCCGTGAAATTAGACACCTGGACAATTTTCGACGGATGTCCGACGCATAAAGGGTAAAGACAATGCAATCACAGACACGCTATCCAGGACAGGGAGAGGGCATTCTTCTCCATGGCTTTGCCTTAATAAAATCCATATAGAACAAGCTCTTCATTATTGGATCAATTACAGTAGATATCTTCCAGTGTACTGATTGGAGATGTCTAATCTTTCTACCACTCACCCAGGGGATATATCAACAATGCATACAAGGAGATTTTACTAAGAAGCTCAAACGCATTTGCTAAAATTCCCTGTGATCAAGCCATTGAGCAGACTGCTAATCAAAGACTCCAAAACAAAAGGTGGAATAACTGGCTTCAGCAGTAAACAAGAGAGCTGTCAACAGGTGGATAGGGTCCCATCATTCAAGAGGGTCGTGAATGTGAGACTATGGCTGGCCAAGGAGAGAGAAGTGGAATACGATCAGATCTCTTGCACAGTCGGATGAAACATGATAAGGCTGCTATAGAGAAAATAATAGACACAGTAAACTCTATGTTTAATCCATTTGAGTATGAAGCAGATGAGTTGATCCATATTGCATCAGGGGTGGTTGCAACACAAGAAGTTCAAAATGATCTGATATTTGCTAATGCAAGGGGTGAATCAGAACTTTAAAAATTCTGTGGGCAGCGTTTACAAATGGGAAAAGTTGATTTTTTTGCCAACATGAAGAAAATGAATTTGAAGACATTCACCAATATGTCTAAAAAATTAAAACAAGATGTCACTTTGGAAGCAGATAGAAATCTTCTAGCAAGATTGGTTGTGATTGGTAAAATGAGAAACATCCATCTTCAAGAATTATTATCTGATTCCTTCGGTCCATTGCCACTGTCTCTTGCAAATTCATATGGATCCCTGGTTAAGACCAATAAAACAAATTTGCTTCATGCTCTGGAAACTCATGGAGAAAATCACATAGTTGAGAACACCATAGTAGGTGGAATATATATAGTGGATGTTATGTGTCTGATACACCAATTAAAAGTTGAGAAGTTACCAGGAGAAAGAACATTTCTTAATCTTGCTCTTGTCATTTTGAAAAAATTAGTGAACAGGGCCATATCAAACCATTAAAACGAGATTCACTTTGTTACGGACACCTACCGATGGATCTCCATAAAAAATATTGAGAGGGCCAAAAGAACTGCTAGTATCTCCCAGATAAGAATTCATGGTCAGCTCCTTCCTCAGCAGTGGAAGAAGTTTCTTTCTAATGAAAGAGAGAATAAGGAATCTCTGATAGAATTCTTGGATGAAACATGGTCCAAGGTTTTAACATCGGAGCTAAGAGGGTTGAAAGGGCTTCTTGGCACACAACAGGAAATGCCATTCCTTCTCACCAAGAAAGGAGGCAAGTGATATGATAATAACGGTAGAAGAGAATGAACTTTGTACCTCACAAGAAGAAGCAGACACTGCGCTCAGGGTGTTTACAAATTTTCGTACTTACATATCAAAAATTCTTGAAATGTTCCAATAACTGGATATTGTCGGAAATAGTTGAAATAAATTTCGTCTTACAACAAATTGACTACTTAAATCCAGTCGAGCCTTCGACTAAAGATAAAACACCGGATTTTGTCCGTATTAGTAACCTTTGTTTTTGTTTTTTTTATCATGGTTTTAGAAAATAATTAGTTAATGAACCCCTTATAGAATACAATTCTATATTTTTAAATAAATACACGTACACATTTCTTTTCTCAAACTTAAGGGACAGAAATTAAAACAAACACACAACCCAATCCTTTTTCCCAAACTTAAGGAAAAGTGATTAAAGCGAACACAAATCCTTTTCCTAAATTTAAGGAAAAGTGATTAAAACAAATGTTTACACAAAAATGTATTTATTTATTTCCATGTCTCCTTTGCTGCCACCTGTTGTACTAATGCAATCATAATGAGTCTTGATACTGATGTATTTGTAATTGGAGTTGCTCTACAAAGTCTCATTCCAGCACATTTGTACATCCATACAAGAAGAGGAACAACTTTAAGAACAATAGACATGAGGATCATAAAAGAAATCATTGCTGATTACATCAGTAAAACATTGATTGGTTTACATTACTTTACTGGGTGTAATAGTGTCAGTTCCTTCTACGGAAAGGGGAAAAAGAAAGCCCTTGGCTTATTACTAAAAGAGGAGTTTTGTCAGGCATTTATAGATCTTGGTAATGAATTTGATTTGAAACCATCCACAGCAAAATCATTGGAGATATTTGTTTGCAGATTGTATGGACAAAAAAATGTGACAAGTGTCAATGAAGCCAGGTACAACATGTTAAAATTCAAAGAAAATTGTAATCACCTCCAAATCAAGATGCTCTGAGTGAACACATCAAGCGAGCTAATTATCAAGCAGGTATGTTTTATGAATAATGTTAAATTTGTTATAAGATTTCAAAAATTAAGGATATAGTTTTATATTTAGAAAAGATAAAATGTTTGCTTTGATTATAAATTTAAATCTAATGAAAATGTCAGTAGTAAACGATGAGTACTAAAGTAATTGTTGACCAAAAACAAAACCTTTTATGTATAAAATTAAAGAATCAAAATAGATATGATAATGAGATTGAATTTCATAAAGATTATTCTATGTTAACATTACAAGAGTTTATTTTCTTTTTTCTTTTCCAGGTGTCTATAAAAGGAGCCTCCAAGCAAATCCATATATACCATCCCCGGATTGTCATGGATGGAAGATAGAAAATGGAGAGTTGATAATCCACTGGATGAATCTTCCTCCTGTTCCAGAGAGTTTAATCGATCTAATAAACTGCTCAGCCAAATGTAAAAAAAAGTCAATGTACAGATGCAAACATTTGCACATGTTTACTAAACAATGTACCATGCACAGATCTGTGCAAATGTGCTAGAAATACATGTGAAATTACTGGAAACAATGATGTAGAAGATGATGACACTGATGATGTGGAATAACCAGTGATCTCTCATATAAAAAAACAAACTTTAATGATCTTATATTTTTATTAAGATTTTCTTTTCTTTAACTTTCAATAAAGTACCATAAATGATTGTTTCATTTTTCTCAATAAAATTGTTTAAAATCTGCGTTTTTATTCATAGATTGAAGAATAAAAAACCCAAAGAAATATTGACTAAATTACTTTTGAATAAAAGTTGACAATGATTGTATATTTTACCACTTTGTGGTGAAGGAATCAACTTTCGAATTACACAAAATCGCAAATACATCTCCGATTAAAATGATGTCTCTAGCTACAAAAATATAATAATAAATGTGTATGATGAGTAATATAGGTAGAATATAAGTGCCTCTTTATGAGGAATATCAAAATTTATCAAAAACTGTATTTTTAAGTTGTACATAAAAAAATATTGAAGTGGTACAAGCCAAAAACAAGTTATAACTAAAGTTTTTTTTAAAAAATTCTATGAAAAATAAATTAATGGTCCAATTTTCACAAATTTCCATAATTACTTACCTTTAGAATAAAAAGTGTCTGAAATAGTCTTTTTCTAAAATATATTAGGGGAAATATTTTTTACTAGGTCTACCCCTTCCCCCCCCCCATTTTATTTTATGAAAAAATGAACCGGAAAAAAACGACTACCCATTTGGCAACATTTTTTCTTCCACCCCAAACGGAGGTCACTGAATCAAAAATCTAGAGTCATATTGACCTTTGGGCCCATAGCCTATGTCATTTAATTATTTGAAAAACATATCAAGGACAAATACATCAATCTTTTTAAAGAGATATGTTTACACGGGATTTGTTAGAAGCTGATAACCATTGGGAACATGTCATAGAAGATGCCGAAAAAACAAAATACCGTTATTTTATGAGAGATTTGTTATTTTGTTGACAAATGTTGACAATAAACCTGCAACATCTTTGGGACCTCCCTGTCGTCTGGGGCGTTAGAATACACCGACTGCACCTTTGCAGAGGGGTAAGACTCCCTCAATGGGGCCACCTGTTTGCTGTGGGTGGTGACCCGTGATGAATAAGGTTGGAACCCAGGTGGCTGAGCAGTCCATGACATGCAACACTCCACTTTGGACCTTACTTGGGTTAACGGGTGGTTGGAGAAGGCCCCTCCGATCAATCAGCTGGTCATGTCAAGCCCTAGCACCTATATAATTGCCCCAACCCTATTGCCCTTATGGCAAGCCTCAACCCTTTTTTCTAGATATGACATTAAACTCTATCTGATAGTAACAATTTCAATCAAACTCAATTCTATTTTTAATGACATAGTTGATTAACAATAAAGCATTTTTCACAGCCATCTATCGCTTAATGGTTTTATTTTTTAAGGTATAACAATGTACTGAACATAACTCAAAAAATAAGAATCATTCGGACCAAGTCACCTTTAGGCACCCTAGGGACACCCTGGATTTAAAAGGACATGTTTTGCTTTTCACCGTCAACATCCAGTTGTTTGTTACCAGACGATTTTTAGATGCATTTTTTTTAAAATCATAAAACTAACTGCTAACCCTAACCCTAACCCTAACCCTAACAAACAACTGGATGTTGACGGTGCAAAACGAAACATGTCCTTCAGAATCCAGGTCTCCCCTGGGGTGCTTAAAGGTAACTTGGTCCGGATGATTCTAATCAATCTGTTGCAGATTGAAGAAAGTTTATACAAATCATTAGAAAATTATGATTTTTTCCTTTAACCAACCACAAAGACATGCTTCAATTGATATTGGTAATCATGAATGTTAACTTGTGACTTGTCAGGAATTGAATCTGAGACCTTCTTATAACAAATTGTCATCATCATCATCATGTCGTGCAGTTTGCACGGATATCCATGATGATCTCTCGCCAGCCTTCCCTATCATTCATTGACTCCGGCAGCTCCTCTGCGCTGCAGCCAGTATCCCTACATAGTTGGTCAATGTAGGTCCTGGCTGGGCGGCCCACATTAGCGCGCCCATGTGCTGGCTTCCACAATAGTACGTCGCTTACGATCTCGTCCTTGTTTCTCCAAAGTGACCTGCATGTCTAGTCCGTCTCACTCGTATGGTTTGTGAGATGGGGCAGGTGGCCATATAGTTGCTCTTTTGTGGGGTGCTGCTTCCACGACCTATCCAGGACCGTCCGTAGCATTCTCGTACAGCTCCCATCTAGCTTATTCTCAAGACGCTTCGTTAGGGTCCAAGTGGTACAGCCATACAGAAGTACCGACACTACCACAGCCTGGAAGAATAGCAGGCCTTGACGAAATACCCCCAGAGGTATGGAAATTGGGGAAATTCAACGACATACTGCTTAGGCTATGCAATGCTGTGTATAGACAAAATAGGATAGATAGATGGACAAAAGGATGCATAACAAATTGTAGGTTGGTTTAATTTGAATATAACTGTTTCAGCCAATCAGAAGCAAGCTTGGGATTGTAGCAGACACTACTTAAGACACACACAAATTTAGTCAGTGTTAAAAAAGTCATTTGCTTGGGGAAGTGTTGATGTAACCATCCTGAGGCCTGATACTGATGTATTTGTAATTGGAGTTGCTCTACAAAGTGTAAAGTTAATGAAGATTTACAAGAGCTGAGATATAACCTTTGATGAACAACAACTGTTTATTGTAGAAAGAGATCATTTACTATATCCACAACAACAACAAATTTATCATCATGTGGTCGACTGTTTAGAAGAAAACGTTTCCTATATGATTTTCTTTTCTGGAGGAACAGGAAATCTGATCCTATCCAAAGTTAAGGGTAATGGTTCAGTGGTTCAAATGTTATTTCTGTGTCCTCATCAGGTATTGATGCAACTTTAATGCCTGGTGGGGGTGGGCTGCACATTTCCAATTCAAAATACCCTTTACATTGGTTGAGAATTCGGTATGTAATGTCGAAAAAAATTCCAATACGGCTGATTTAATCAGAAGATAGAAAAATGACTGGGATGAATCTCCGATGATTAGGAGGGAAAGTTTTGAAGCTGTGGATAAATCTCTATGAGATATACGCAACAAGAATGAGCCTCTTAGTTGAATATTAACAGTTTGCTGTGGTGATTTTCAATAATTATTTCCAGTTGTCAAAGATTTGATCAATTCCTGCATTAAAAAAAAGAAAAGAATCATATCTATGGAGAAGCTTCCATAAGTTTCATTTGAAAATAAAAACTAAAAAAATAATTTTGGAGATTTTTTTACTCACTTTGATAATTATTTAATTGGCTATTATCTTATACAAGAAAAAATTATACATCAATATTTGTTCTGTTTCAAGGGGGGTGCTAAATTTTCAATAGAGTTTTTGACAAAAAAATTATTAGAGATTGATACTAAAGTAAGGTAGTTATTAAAAAAATATGTTTTAGAATCTAAGAATATGACATTTTAAAGTTAACATCATGATACTCATATTTGAAATGAATTTTATATATCAATTTATTATAGCAGAAATACCTAATTAAATAAGAAAATTTTGAAATAAAATAACTGATGCATTATAAAATCCATTCATTGATAAATCAATACTGAAAATTTTATTAAAATCGGATAGTTCCCTGATTTTTGGTAATTTTTTTCAATTGAGAGTGTTAAATTTATTTTGTAAACACATTGATTTTACTGCAACTCACGGAGACCATCTTCAGATATATTTGATCAAAATTGACCGAAAAAATAGTTTTAAATGTATTAAAAATAAATTACATGTGTAATATTATTTTTTCCTTTTTTTTTTTTCTTTTTTTACTGATGCTCATTATGTTACTACTTTTCGACTTAGACAAAAAATTTATCTTAAATAATCGATTTAATTAATTTTAATTTGTTTTTAAAATGAAAAGCAGACGAAAAAATGGGTATTCCTAATTGCTTAAAAAGTAGTTGCTGTGCAATACTATGATACAAACAAACTGATACAAACCAATCTATCTAAAAGCTAATTTCTTAAAAAATTATATATTGTTACGATTAGTTTAACAATTTTATCTTTTAACAATTGATAGTGGAAAATGCCATTTTCCACTTAGGAAAAAATTCAAGATAGTCAAATTTACCTTTATCATGTCTTTTAATATTTTTTTTGTAAATTTGTAAAAATTTACATTTTTTATCACAAAGTCATTAACGGTATCTATATTTTTCATTTAGAAGAATTTTTTGTATCTTTATCCTTCAGAAAATATAAATATGAATGAATAGAAATAAAATGTTGTGTTAAATCTGTGTTGTTATTTTTAACCTTACTTGCATTCATAATAAAATGTTTTTAGATAATTGTGCTCAAAAGTTAGTTTGCAAAGCGAATTAGTAAGTACGAGTTGAGAAAAAATCCAAAGACTCTGTAAGGAGAGAGAGAGAGAGAGAGAGAGAGAGAGAGAGAGAGAGAGAGAGAGAGAGAGAGAGAGAGAGAAATTGAAAATAACAACCAAAAACAAATTGACAATTTTTACAATGACAAGTGAAAGAGAAGGGGTGGAGTCGGGGTTGCTATTGGCTAAAGAGAGGGTAGTAAAAGAGATTTTTACTGACTGCTGATTTTGGGTGGTGAGTGCAGGGAGTGGCTTATTCTCGCTTATTCCTCTCAATAGATACAATAATAGTTTAATAGAGAGAGGAATGGAAATTGATAGATTAGAAGATAAGAGAGAGATGGGTTGTTTTGTGAGTTAATTGCAAATTACTGCTAATTAAAACGATGAAAATTAATTATTTTTTCAAACATAAAGTAATCCCACAAATAAGAAATATCTTAGTATTTAATTTTAGTCATAAACTTAACAGGAAAAAAGCCTTTATGAAATGAAAGGTGATTATCCCAGATTTAGTATAAATATATATATATATATATATATATAATATATATATATATATATATGTAAAGAAAAAGGCTTAAAAATCGGTCATTTTGTGGTTATAGATCGAGCTCTACCCACAGTTATCTGTGTATACCTATGAATTACATCAGACTGCTAACTTTATTGAAAATGGTAAACAAAAAATTAATGAGGCTTTATAAACAGCTTTTCTGGGAAATCCTGGGTTTTGATTTCAGTTCTTCTCGTCATCTTAGGTGGGGGGGGGTGTTTATGACTGGGATTAATTAGTCAGATGCTCTTACTCTCGGTGGTTTTGTCCCTTCAAAAAATTCTTATTCAGAGGGATCGGCCATCTTGCTATTCTGGTAGTTGGATTTTAAATCTTTTTAATTTTTCATCTCATCGTTTTCAGTGAATCGTTCCCCCTTTCACTCAGGTGTTTCCCTACCCCAAAACTTCATAAATTGTAACCTTTTTGACATAACATTCCCCTAGTCACACACTATTACAAATGCAATGGAAGACATGTTTCAAACAAACTGTGAGAGAATGAAATTAAATTCAACATACATGTGATTTATCAATTAGAATTAACAATTGGCTAAAAGATTCAAATTCACACTGTCGGATTATTTTCCATTTATTTCACATACTTGTCTACGAAAAAACAATACATATGGATGTTTACTTCCTCTGAAGATAATCATCCACAAACACCACGGATTTACCAACACTTATTGGTTACTTATTTAATAGTTGGAGTGTATTATGAACAATTTTGATATTTAATATACACTTTTTATACAATTATACACTTTTTTAAACAATTTTACATCAGGCTCTTTTGAGTCTTATTATAAACTGTATGCTTCTGATTTTTTAAAAAATTAAAAATAAAATTCATTTTATTTCTAAATAAAATTCATTTTATTTTTAATACAGATAACGCATTTAAAAAAAAATTCCAACTTTGACTAACAGCGTTCTATTTGCGCATTCTTCTTCTAACTGTCATTTCATCCCGTTTTACTTTTGTTGAAGACTGATCTATTACATACGGTCGATACAGATATTCCGAGGGACCTCACATCAGTGAGGGGGGCGGGGGCTGATGTGCGTTTAAAACCGTTGAGAGGAAGGCCCCGAAACGGTGCACATTCTCTCCTGATGATCCCAAGCATTTGTAAACATCATTTTTTTTTAATATATCAAATTCACACTGTCGGATTAATTTCCTTTTATTTCACACACACACACACACATATATATATATATATATATATATATATCTATATATAATGGAGATAGACTGCATTTTTGTCTGAAGCCGAAACTATATTACTACTCAAGTCACAATTCCTTTAATTATTTACGTCAAATTCTCCATGATTTCATTCTTTTAAACCTTCAGTTATTAATAAAAATTGTTTTACATTATTAATACTGTTGATCATATCTACGTACTAATAACATGCAATTGTATTTATATATACAACAAAATAGCGATTTACAGTTTGAACGAGAAGACTAATTTGCATATTGATATTTAAAATTTTATTTTAATAAATATGTGCTTGGTATTATTGATTTCTAATTGTTTGGTTTTATCTTAAGAAATATAAACAAAAATCTCGTAGATAAATCTTAAAAAAATTTATTTACAAGAAGAAATAACTGTAATATTATCCTTTACTTCCTATTTTAACTAAATAGTTAAATTAGGAAAATTTACCAATGAAACAGGGGAGTAATGGAACATGATGGAATAGTTAGTTTCAAAGTTGTTCTATTTTTCGATTACACCCCCTCTGTTGCAGATCTTTTTATCTGCATTCTTAGTCAGTTTCATTAGCCTTTCTAATTTAATATGATATTTTATTATATTAAAACTTAAATACTTGCACCCGGAGGGTGCATATATTTGCTAGTATATATAAATCTCATATTATTACAATAAAATAGGAGACATGTTTCAAACAAACAAAGGGAGAATCAAATTTATTTGAACATACATGTGATTATAACATCAATTAGAACTAACAATTTGTTAAACTAACAATTAAGATAAATTAAGCATTGGGGTATAATATCAATAGGTATCTTTAAAAATTCATTTCTTGTATCTATCTATCTATCTATATATATATATATATATATATATATATATACCAGCCAGCCACAGACACGTGTTTTGACGTTTACGTCTCATCAGTGCGGCTCGACATTTTTTAACAGCTACCTCTAGCTGGGAGCGAAACCCGACAGAATTTTCATCTGTCAAGCTCCTTATCCTCATGGCTATAGGTGACTGTCATTCAGGGGCGAACAATTAATTGATAGAAACTTACAGGGTGTATGTTTTTACAATCACCAGAGAACTCAAGTCTGTAAACAACAGGTGAGTAACAGCTTTTTTGCTAAACAAGAATAACTTAAAAATTAATTCCTTGTCTAATATATATATATATATATATATATATATATATATATATATATAAAGGTTTTTTTGAGATGAAACAAAGAAATCACAGTGCTCAACCACAAATTTGTAGGAGCTTTATTTATTTATTTGTTGAATTTTTAAAAAATATAATTGTTTTCCATAGGCAACTACCCAGGTTTCAAGCTATTTTGCTATCATCAGGTTGCAAATAATTCTTCTGGTGTTTATGTGAAGACATTTCTTGCTGTTATGTTTTTGGACCGCAAATGACGTCGCTTGATTATTGTGGACGCTCTTTATGATTTAGATTTTGTTTTAAAAAAATTCAACAAATATATATATATATATATATATGAGTAAGAAAATTCAACAAAATATATATATATATATATAATATATATGAGTAAGAAAAGGTGGAATGAAAACATCATCTTACTCATATTGTCGGATTCATTTCCTTTCTTTTAACTTATATATATATATATATATATATATATATATATATTATATAATATATATGCAAGGAATGAATTTTTAAAGTTAGTTTTGTTTACAATCCATATCAAATGAATGCAGAACTATTCCAAAAAGTTTCAAGCATTTTTGGTCGAATCTTCAGCCATTTTCAAGAATAGTCATCCTCATCATCATCAGGCCGTACTAGCAGCATGGATATCCATCACTCACTCTCGCCTGCTGTCCCTATCGGTCATCGTCCCTGGAAGTCCTCTGAGCAGCATCCAGATTCCACACAGAGCTGATCAATGTAGGTTCTTACTGGATGGCATACACTTGCGAGTCCATGTACAACTTCCACAGGAGAACGTCACATGAGTTCATCCCTGCTTCTCTAGCAGTTTCCATGGTTCATATCAGTCGGTAGAGCATTTCCCTATGAACCACAAGGCTTCCAGTTCGATACCGGCCCTCGGCAACACACGACTTGAGCCTGTGCGGTAAAGTGGGGGAGCTGATGGTAGCTGTGGTGTTCAGCCTCAGACGCAAAATCCTCCCTGGTCTAGCGCTAGGGAAAAGGGGATAGACTCCCTCGCTGATACCCACAATAGGTCACTCCACCGACTTTACCCTATAAATGACCCGACTAAGACAAACAAAACATGCTCAAGAATTTTTATTTTTATAGAATTTAACCAATGTTAATTTTCATCGTCTCGATCCATTCGAAGAATTGATATTTCAACTATGACTTTGTCGCTAACTTAATTCACTTTGAAATTTAAATTATGCTCAATTTCTTCCAGAACTTTCTCAATACAAAATAACTGATAATGTTTATTGCTCTGAGTTTCCATGGCAACAATCTGAATGAAAAATATAATATAAATAGTGAAATCTTAATTCAACCTAACGAGAAACATCTGTGTAAAATTTCCCAGTGGATGGTAAATACAGACTAGCTAATGAAATGTATGAAGCAATCGTATGGTTTCAAGTAACCAATATTAATAATGGATATACCAGAATATGATAATTTAATTATTACAACATTTTTATATTATTTACTAAAGAGCGAATAGTTCAATATGTAAAAAGATTTAACTTTCTCTCACTCTTTTTTTTTCTATCTTTCCTTCTTTTCATCTTTTCATTATGTTTGATTAAAACAGATTAACGTTATTGTTTCCACGCACTAATCCACTCTCTCCATCTTTCTTCTTTTTTATTATATTTTTTCTGTGTAGCATGTCATTTTTCTTACCTCTTTTTCCTTATAATAAAAACGGAATGGTCCATTATTAGCTGAGGTGACGACACTCATAAAACATTTAAGGATTAAGTGACACCAGATAATTTGAACTTACATTTTTGTATCTTATCTTGGATGATTTGGATGGTCTCATTTTTAACCAAAGGGTGTTGCAGGATGATAACAGTCAGGAGATTAAGGAACAAGCGTATAAATATATAGATTGGGTGACTACTTAAACAACAGCGGGTACTGTAAGGAACCTGAGTCCTTTGTTTATCAAAATGACTTGATTCGGTATTAAATGACCCGAAAAGAGTTGATATGCCGTAAAACAAAACAACAACAATTAACAATGCTGTTGTTCAGACAGTCTCGATTCTTCCTCTGATTTCTTATTCCTCCAGTCTTTTTTTAAGCCTTTGGGGACCATTCCAAGTGCACCAACTAGAATTGGTATCACTGTCACACTCATGTTTTTCTAGTTTTCTGGCAAGGTCCTTGTGAGTTTTTCACACCAGCGTTAGCTGATGGTCTTTCACTGGGATCTGAGTGTCAACAAGTCTCCTCAGGTCTCCAGGATTCTTCTGAGTATTCGAGCTGATTTCAACAATGCTGTTGTCTGGATGGTCTCATTTCTTCTGATTTCCAATTCCTCCAGTCTGTTTTCTAAACTCTTCCGGACCATTCCAAGTGCACCAACTACAACTGGTATCACTTTTACCTTCACATTCCACAGTTTTTTTCAATTCTCTGATTATTATTATTATTTCACTCCTTGTGAATTTTTCACACCAGCGTAAGCTGATGGTCTTTCTCTGGAGTCTGAGTAACAACAAGTCTTCTCGGGTCTCCAGACCTCTTCTGAGTATTCTAGCCGATGTTAACAATGCTGTTGTTTGGATGGTCTCGATTCTTCCACTGATTTCCAATTGCTCTAGTCTGTTTTCTAAACTTTTGGGGACATTCCAAGTGCACCAGCTACAGTCGGTATCTTTTTCACCCTCATATTCCACATTTTTTCTATTTTCTAGCAAGGTCGTAATTGGACAATTCCATGATTTTTGGTAATTGTTTTAAGATTAAAAAAAAAAAAAAATTACCTTTGTTGGGTTGTCTTCCCTTTGCCTGGAAGAGTTATCTTCCCTCTGGGTTCCCGTTTTTGACCATCAGGTTTTTTTTGTATTTAAGCGCCTGTTTCGAACTCTATTCCTCTCTCTTGCTTCTCGGGACTTGACACACATGGGTTAGACATTTATGTGTACACCCTTCTCGTGTGGGGGCAGAAGCCCCCAACACAACGCTAGTAAGTTTACTTAAAATTATGGATTCTCCAGTCCTATATCTCTACTTTGTATGTTCTTGTAGTGAATATTTCATTGTATATCATTCCTTTCCTTGTATATGTAATTCATGTCTTATATGTTTTTCCATGTGCTGTCCAATTTATTAAAGTCCATTATATTATATTTAACACTCGTGTTGGAGTTGTTTTGTTCAACTTATTATAACCTTGAACCCAACACCTTCCTTGAATATTTTGCACATGCATAACATCAACTATTCCTATGTAATACAAATAATTCAAATACAGTTATATGGTTTTAAATATTTATATCCAA